>CAJQUW010009045.1:0-597618 GCA_907163375.1 Prostheceraeus crozeri | reverse complement strand
CAATCAGAAATAGTATATAATGATAGAGGAAATTACATGCATCATAATATTTTTTACCAAGGAAAAATAATATGTACTGAAAAATTTGAACTTGTTAAAACACTATCACCAATAATGATTAATCATAATAATTATAAAGGACGTACTGATGATTATAATTACAAATATTCATCTTTATCTTCAGAATATCAACAAAAATTAGAAAATTTAAATAAAAGTTTACAAAAATGTAAAATAGATTATCAACAACAAATAAAAATGTTGCTACAAGAATATCACCATAAATATCAAAATGAGATAGAAACAATTCAAAAATTAAATGAAGAAAATAATAAAGAATTAAATAATGAAGAAAATAAAGAATCGGCTAAAGCCAGAGGAGCTTCGCTCCGATTAAATGAATGTTTAAAAAAATGTCTACAACAATATAAAGAACAATATGATAAAGAATATATTTATCAGCTACAAATATTAAATCAAAATTATTATCAAAATACATTTAATATTACAAAAGAAATTAATGAAACACATGAAATATATCAAGATAAATTTTAAAAAAACTAGAACAGTCAAAACAACCAGCACAAGCGAATATATTATATTATCAGGGACATTTTATATTGTGTAAAGATGTTTCTATATTTACAAAAACTTCAGATAATAAAAATTTTCCTTGTCTTCAATGTATGATAAGTTTTAGAACTTTAGAAGAAATGAATAGACATTTGGAGAATTGTCAACAAAACGAAGCAGTTCAAAATACTTTTCCTAAAGATGATTATTTAGAATATAATAAATGGTATTTTAAAAATAAAGTACCCTTTACTATTTATTGTGATTTTGAAGCATATAATGTTAATATGACACAAAATCAAACGGAAAGTTCCAGGGCTTCACCCGATTCTAAAAATGATAATTCTGAAAATGGTACGGGCCAATTAGAACCTTCGGTTTTTAATTATGAAAAAAGTGCATCTGAACAAAGTAAAGAAAAATATTTATTTGAACAAAAACCATTATGTTGGGGAATGTACATTCATTCAAATTATCCTGAATTATTTAAGTCAGAATATTTTCAATACTATGGTGAAGATAGTTCAGAAATGTTTACAAAGAAAGTAGAAGAATTACAAAATTATTTTTCACAATTGCTTGAAACAAATATACCGATGATGCCATTAACAGAAAAAGAAAAATTGAATTTTATTAATGAAACAAAATGTTATTACTGTGGAAGAGAATTTACAAAAAATTATAAAAATGGCAAAGGTAGATATCTTGACAAGCGAAGCGACGGCTCTGCCGTCAAGGTAAAAGATCATGATCATCTAAATGGATTATATAGAGGTGCAGCACATAATTCTTGTAATCTTAATGCTAATAAATTTAAATATAACTTTGTTCCTTTATATTTCTATAATGGTTCTAAATATGATTTCCATCTAGTAATGAAAGATTTATTTTCATCTGAAAAATTACAACAACAACAAATAAATGTACTATGTAAAACAGAAGAAGAATATTTTTCAATGCAATTAGGTTGTATTAGAATTTTAGATGCATTTAGATTTTTTACTCCTTATTCATTAGATGTTATGGGAAAAACTTTGAAATCTGAACAATGTAAAATATTAAATAAATATAATTTAAAACCTTTAAAAGGAATATTTCCGTATGAGTATATAGCCTGCGGCTCACAGTCGAAGACTGGTATAACTGGAGATAAAACCTGTGGTTCACAGTCGAAGACTGATTTTAATTCTGTGAATAAAATTATGGAAGAAGAACAACTTCCTCCAATAAATAAATTTAAATCAACATTAAAACAATCAAAATTATCTGACGAAGACTATGCAGAAGCTGAAAAGAATTGGAGAGAGTTAAATTGTAAAACAATGTATGATTATACAATGAAATATCTTCAGATAGATGTATTAATACTAGCTGATCTTTTCGAAAACTTTCGTGACATGTGTTTAGAATATTACGGAATAGATCCATGTTATTGTTATTCTACACCAGGTTTAACATGGTTAGCAGGATTAAAACATACAAATGTTAAACTTAAACATTATAAAGAAAATACATATGATAAATTATTATTTTTTGAATCTGGAATTAGAGGTGGAGTTTCATCAGTTTTAGGTAATCGTTATATACAGTGTTACAATAAAAAAGTAAATCCTGATGATTATGGAATAATGAAACCTTTATCTCCAGAAGAAAGCGATCAGTTTATAAAATTGTTTAATCAAAATATAGAAGGACTTATACCAAATGAAGATAGTCAAGCAGCAGTTGATGAAATCATGAGAGAAAACTATTTGTTATATTATGATTTTGATAGCTTATATTCTTCTTGCATGATACAAGAATTACCAACAGGTGAAATGTCATGGTGTAATATTCGTACGACATCAGAGATGTCTACTAGGGCTTCGCCCGTTCTAGATTATCAAAAAACCTATGATGGTGAAAATAATTTTGGTTATGTATATGAAGTTGATTTAGTATACCCTGATTATATAAAAGATAAAACAAAATATTTTCCTTTCTGTCCCGAAAACAAAATTCCTAATATAGAAGATTTTTCAGATTATCAAAAATCTTTAATTCCTAAGAAATATAGACCAACAAAAAAACTTATGTTAACACAAAGCAATAAAGGAAAGTATGTTGTTGAAGGAAGAATGCTAGATTGGTATTTAGATCATGGAATGATTCTCACCAAAATACATCGAAAACTATTTTATCAAAAATCTAGGTGGTTAAAAAATTATATAGAGTTCAATATTGAAAAACGTAAAATAGCTAAAAGAAATAAAGATGATTTTGGAAACGTGTTCTTCAAATTAATGAATAATGCATTTTATGGTAAGACTTTAGAAAATGTGCGTAATAGACAAAATATTGAAATAGTTTATGATAGAGATAGATTTCAAAATTTAACAAGGAAACCTACATATAAAAGAACTACTAGATTTAGTGATGAACTATGTGCTGTACATTTACGTCGAATTAGCGTAAAACATGATAAGTTTAATTTTATTGGATTCACTATATTAGAATTAGCTAAACTATTTATGTATAGATTTATATATGATTATTTAGCACCTGCTTATGGCAAAAACTATAAATTACACTTTACAGATACGATTCTGTTTTCTTAGAATTAACAATACCGTATAATTCTTCACTTGATGAAGAAATTAATAAAATAAAAGATATCATTCATCCTTCTGATTTATGTAAAGTAAAAGATGAATTAGAAGGAAATGAAGATTTCATAACAGAAGCTATATTTTTAAAATCTAAATGTTACTGTTATGATACAACTAATAATATTAAAACACATAAAACATTAAAAGGAATTTCAAAGGCATCAGTGGCTAATCAAATAACATTTCAAGATTATAAAAATGCATTATTTAATAATGAAATAAAAACAGCATGTAATTATAGACTTAATTCAAAAAAACATAACATGTATTTAAAAGAAGAACATAAATTAGCATTAGATCCATTTGATGATAAAAGAAAAATTTTACCTGATGGAATAACTACTGAACCTTTTTAATTTTCTAATTTCTAAGATAGACAAATTTCATATATACATAAAATAAAAAATATTATAACACTGTATTTGTACATTTTTATCACTCCGCGAAAATATTTTCTATCGACTTTCAGTCGGTGCGAAGCCCCTCGAGGCGAAGCCTAGTCAGAGAACAATTGTTCGATAACTCTTTCATGAATTTTTTTATCAATATTAATTGTAATGAAGCCATAATCTTTTGACCAAGCATTGTTACACGATTGTTTAAATTCATCTTTATTTCTTACACATAAATCTCTTAACAAATCACTTAAGTTTCTTGCATTTATTTCAAATAGTATAAATATATTTGCATTCTTTCTAATAACACTTCCGTCTAATGAATACATACTTTGTGTTAAATAAAATACACTACAGTTATTATGTCTACCTCTTGTGAAATAATTTCTCTGAACTGACTGATTTCTATCATTAACACAATCATCAAAAATTACACAATGTTTCATTGTTTTATCTAGTTTACTAGGATCTTGCATATTACCACTATCATCTATTAATTGTATCTTTATATGGTTATTTTTATTAGATTCTACTAACTGATTATTTTTTGCTGCTTCTTCACACCACGAACTTATTTCTTCTTCATCTTCAGATTTTTCATATTCTTTGAATAATGAAGCAATTGCTGTTTTTTAAGATTATTTTCAAATCCATATTTTAAAAATTGATAGACGGGTTGTTCTGCCGTTGTTGTATAAATTATAAGATTGTTATAATCCAAAAAATTTGGAGTTGTTAAAATTTTAAATAATAGATACGTTTTTCCGCAACCTGATCTTCCACAAATAACTGACAAAACTTTATTAGATAAATTTGGATGATGATTAAATTTAAGTTTTTTTTTTTATTTAATGGTAGTACTTCACTCATTTTTTAATAAAAAAAATTTATTTTTATTTTATTTTTATTTCTAAAGAAGAAGACGAAAATTAAACTTCTCTAGCTTCGCGTGGGAGTTTATACCTCCCGAACCAAAAGATCTATCATAATCTCTTCACCTCCAAAATTTATTTCTTGTCCTTTTTCATCAGTGATTCTAATGCCAATGTTGTTAATAGTTTTTCTTGTAATAGGAAAATATATTAATGTTTGTGGAATTACATTTAATCTATAACCAATGGGTACAGTAAAAGCTGGAAAACTGAATATTAAATTTGATAATTTACCATTTATATATCCTCCTTCAATAATGTCACAATGTACAACAATTGAATTTATTTCAGTTATTTTTGGAATCTTCTCACCTAAATGATAACCTTGACTATAGGTTTGTTTATTAAATCCTAATAGCTTTGACAATGATCTATCATGATTAAAATCAACTTGATGATTTTCGTCTAAAGTAAGAGAAAATTTATTAACTGCCGGTTCAACTGCAAAATGTAATTGTTTCTTATCTTTAAATGGTATACCTAAATATCTCTTAATTTCATTTGATATTGATTCAACTTCGCAAGAACCAGGAAGAAAAGTTAGTACTTTCCACGTTTTGCTTTTTATCAGTAGAATATCTAAATTGATCATTCACATCTTTGATAACGTTTTGAATAGTGTTAAATGTGGAGAAACTAGTCAATGCAATTTGATAATTTTTATTTTGTTCTAAATGAAGAATGGGTTCTAAATTACAAGTGTGTGATGAAGTAGTTGTTATAATTTTTAACGTCGTACTAAATTTTGATGAACCCAAAATCTCTGTCAAATTTTCTAAATGATTATTAATTTTGTCTAAATCTGCTGAACACATTTTTAAACTAAAAAATTAAATAAATATTTTTTTATGAAATATTTTTTTTTATAAAAAATTAAAAACAACAACATATTTCAGCTACGGGCGAAGCCCTTGAAGACATCAGAGATGTCCGGTTATACTTTTATAATCCTCTTCATTTAGAATCTTCTTTTCTAACAGTCTTTTCAATGTAGCATGAATTTCATTGAAACTAGAATTATGTCCTTCTTTTATTGCAGATATTAAAATATTTAATCTATTTAGTAATTCTTGTGGATCATCTGGTAAAAATACAGTTGTTTCAGTTTTCTGTTTTTCAGATAAACCTTTCCCTACTTTAACTCCCGTTGATAATAAATTTTCTAATTGTTTATAACGTCTAAGAGATTTTACTGCACCAACTCTGTCTAACATAGCTTTATATTTTATGAGATCTTCTACAGCATAATTATTTAAATCTGCTCCTCTTAAAAGATTAACAAAATTTCTATCTAAATTAAAAGGAGATTTATCTGGTGAAAAAATTAAACCTCGAAAAGGTTGTGGAAATATTTCTTTTTGTCCGAGATAAAATCTAGGTATTGTTTTTCCATCTATAAATGAAATAGAATGTTCAAATTGCATAGATTTTGGTAATTTCTTATTAATGTTTGATTCTAGTAATCCATAGTCATCTAATATAGTTTTGTGCTCTGGATCTGTTATATCAATTTGTTTATCATTATTTGTACTTTCTTTTTCAAGAGTTTTAAATGGTTTCATAGTTTTCTCAAAATCAGTTTTTACTTGTTCGGTTTGCTGCATTTTTTCAAACATATCAGATTGAATACCAGCTTTTATCATTCTATGTTGAAGATGATTTTCTTTCATAATATTTCTTTGTTTTATTAACTCTTCTAATTGTTTTATTCTTTTAAAATTATCAGCTCTAATTTTATCCATTTTTAAAATATAATATTTGAATTTTGTGGTAACATTGGAATACAACAAAAACATTTTACTGAACAAATTATTTTTTTATTGCTTTGTTGTTTGACATCTTTTCGTTTAAAGTTTTCTCGTTTTAAGTTTTGTTTAATAAAGTTTTGTTCAATAAAGTTTTGCTTAAATTTTCGCTTAAAGTTTTTAGCTCTTCTAAAAAAAATTTGTCATTTTCTTCATTAGAAATTTTAGCATCACTAGAAATTTTGCCATCCTTTTTATTTTTATCATCAACTTTTTCTGTCTGTGATTGAAATGATATTTGATTTACTTCATTAGCTATTTGATCAAATTTTTCAATCTCATCTAACGTAATAACATTATCATCACATACTCTCTGAAAGTAGTAATGTAGTTTATCATAGACTTCTTTAATATGTAAATGCTTAGTTTTTAATGATTTTCGTTTCTTAGTTATTAAAGATTTATCTAACATTGTAACAAGTGAAGTTGCAAAAACACCCGTACCTGTTAAAGCTGTAGCAACTACTGGAATTACTAAAACACCTGAAGATATAACAATTGTTAAAGCACCTAAACTTATTGTTAAGAATATGCCAATTCCTTGTGTTACATTCTTAACATTAGTCCATCTCTTTCTTAATTTTTTATAATGCTCTAATCTTAATAATAATTGAGATTCCTTATCTTTCATATACCTAACTCTATCTTTGTGTTTTTCTTTATTCATTTTTTCAATGTTAATCTTTTCAATGTCCATTAAAGTAGAACTACGTTCATATGATAACGAAGGATATATTCTTGAGGTTCCTTCCATTTCTGAAGTTCCTTCCACTTTTGTTTCTTCCATTTTTAAAGAAATATTTTTAACGGCGAAGCCCTGAACCTTCGGTTCGCTAGTCACATGATATATTTTAAAAACCTGAAAAATGGATAAAATTCATGAATTTGAAATTCTCAACTTTTATGATTTTCGGTGTCCGGTTTTACATGACCTGGAACGGTCATGATTTAAGCAATGAAAAATGTCATAATCACAAATTTGAGATTCTCAACTTTTATGATTTTTTCGGTGTCCTGGAACGGTCATGATTTTGGCGGGGGTGAAAATTGTAATTCTCAAATTTTGAGATTTTGAAAAATTTGAAAATTGGGTATTTTTAAAAACTCCCAAATCGGAGCGAAGCTCCTCTGGCTTTAGCCGATTTATGAATTTAGGTCTTCATAACCTGAAAAAGGGTTCAAATTCATGAATTTATGTAGTTTTAAAAAGTACCATTTTTCAAAAAATGGTACTTTTTGAATGGACTAAATTCATGAATTTAGGTCTTAAAAACCTGAAAAAGGGACTAAATTCATAAATTTATGTCGTTTTTAAAGATACTATTTTTTTGAATTTTATGGTGGCCTGGAACGGTCTTTTGCCCATTACTCATTCAACCATTTGAAATTTGAGTGGGGTAGATTCCTACTGAGTGAAGAACCGTAAAGGTTATTAACATCTAAGTAGGTCAAATGTCGACTTTCATGTATATTATTTCCTAATTCTTCAATGCGTGCACGCGCTCGGTGAATGTTGGTGAAAGTCATACCCCCTCTAATTCCTCGTTCAAATAGATTGTACATATTTTCATCTTGTATGTAGTGTGGGGGATCATTGGAAGAGAAATTTAGTGCTGAGGTAAAGCTAAGATGTGGGAGACTGACAAAATGTACAGGGTCGACTTCATCCTCACGTTGACTCAATGCTCTAAACACTTCAAATATGTCTGCCAACAATAAAACATCTAACTTCAGATATGCCAGCATGTAATCACCAAATGTGCTACAATTAAATTCAATCCACGCCTTGTTAGCGTGTTCATATTCACTATCGGAACAGTGCTCACGAGTAAGATCATTATAGAATTCAAATTGTGGTGGTAGACAGTCTTCCGTCAACGTGTTTAAGTTTTTGAAGTATGAATATGGAAACACTCCCTTCTGATATAAAACATTATCACTTAATTGTGGAAATTCTACCCGTAATGTCTCTACATGCTCATACGTTTGCAAGCCCTTGGCTAATTCACTCAAGGATGCACTTAGAAATTGATATGAGTCTAAGAATTTTAGTTTAAAGTATACTGTCTTCCCTTTGTATTCATTTACAGGGACACTGGCGGATAAAGTTATATATTTTTCAGCAGTTGCTGCTACAACATCTAATTTCCAAGACTTTATTCTTCCAATCGCTTTATAGCAAACGATGTGGCTATCATAATTTTTAAAATTGTGGAAAAATATGGGGAGCTCCCGTCTGTTAAGTCTTAACCGGAGATTGCATTTCCTACATAATGTTTGCCTATATCGTCCGGTGATATGATCATGATCACGAACTTTTATGACTTCATCGCTGAATTTTGATTTACATTTGTTGCAACATTCTGCATTCTCGTGGCGCGCTTTTTCATCCGCTGACAGTGACATTGGCTGCCTAGTTGTTGCACATTGGTTGTCATATAAGTCTTGGGCTACAGTTTCTAAGTGGTGCAAGAAACTAATAATGCAATTTTCTCCCTCAAAGAGGTAATACTTGTTTTCAAATTTTGATTGAAGGGCATTATGCCAGACATGATAAGCTCCAATAGCCGCAGGTTTATGTATTTTATTATCAATGTAGCACTCTATATCTGCATAAATTACTAAAGGAGGACTTAGTTGATATTCCATGCTACTTGTTAGTACTTTTAGATCTGTCGGCATTTTTTCTATTTGTGCTTTTCCTCGAATGCAAAACTGGAAATGTCGTTCTAGTGTTGTCTTATATGTGAATGACTGAGTGCATCTTTCGCAGAAGTATTTATGTCTTTTTAAAGTTCTCCTATACAATCTTGACAGCTTTGGAATTCCACAATAGTGTGCTGCTCCATTGTTTAGAATTAGCAAAATATTAACCGTTTGCCTACCAGTAAAGTTACTATTGTAACGAACACCTTTGAGTCCATTTTCATAAAAGTGAATGTTAATTTTAATATCATTATTTTTCTCAAATTTTGGAATATCTTTGATTGATACTGGTGTGGAAATGCCTTCCATATTTAGCTCAGATGTCCACTCACTATATGATTTTACTTCATTCCTTGAATAAGGTACTTCATTATAATGCAATATTGATAAAACTGCATATAGGAAGCAATCATTTGCATTTGAATTAACATTAATGACAGCTTTAGAGTTTTTTAACTTCTTTGGTAGAGGAAATGATTGTCCACCTGACAGTATTGGACTTGTTATTACATTGAACTCTATATTTTGTACATCATCTATAATCCAATTGCTACCCTTTTTTGTGAAGGCTTCAATATGATTTATTAGACTATTTAGATGATCCTGAAACCAAGCATCATAGTCATAAATATAGTTTGAGGATGATGAGGTAAAGTGTGCGAGAAAAGTTTCTTCTTCTTGAGGATTAGAACGGACATAACGAATTTGTGCAATCAGACGACCGCGCAATTGATAGCTCCTTAGTAAGTCAGACACTAAATTCCCTAACATGGAACGCATGCTTTCTAAGAATGATGTTATGTCCACAGTAGGTGTTGTTGGCGTGATATCATACACACGTGCATGACCATTGAGTGCGCTTTCACTGAGACTAACAGTTCCATAGTTATTATGCATATTCATCTCACTATTTGTGTTATGTACATTCATATGCTGTCGAAATCTACTTATAGAGTTATACGTTTTGCCACACCGAGAGCAGTATTGCATAAAGTTTTGTATGTTAGTTGAAGCGCTGGTTGTTGGCTTAGAAGTAGATCTATTTTGATTATTTGAATTTGACTCTGTTATGCTATCATTCGGTTTATTATTGCATACAAGTTTATGTCTCTTAAGATTATCCATCCTATTCGTCTTATATGGACACTTGCTACATTGATACGTTTTTCCTAACTTACAAAATTTTTCATGTCGTTGCAAATTGCCTATGAGAGTGAACACTTTTCCACACTTGGTACAGACAACCATGATTATTGATGAGGATTGAAATTAGCAAGCCCTTATATACATCTACCATCTAATGACGTCAGCGTCATCACCAGCCAATACCATATGTTCCGATCTGTTGTAAAGAGAAAACACATAAAATTTCAACAATTTTTTTTTCAAAATAGAAGAAAAAAGAAAAGTAATGAAGTTATAGTTTGACGCATTTAACAATGCCACTATGATAAATTTTTAGGTGACTGCAGCTGTCACTACAGCCACCCAAATCGTCCATCCTTGTAAGGCGCACTTTTCTGATCCCATTTTGGGAACAGTCGAGGTGGACAAGTGTCTCTTTATTGTGCTGTTGACTGGTGGTTACTTGGGAGGCCAACAGGAGGTTTGATTGAGTAATATTTCTTAGAGACTCAATCAAACCTCTATTGTCCTCCTTCAACTTAGCCTCGCGGGCCTCAGCCTCCTTTAGGCGCTCTTGGCAACGACGGAGTTGCACCTCAACGTCTTGTACCTCTTCTGCTGTCGCGTCGAGATCCACATTATACTGCCGGACAGGGAGAGCAGCTGGAGGTGCGGGGGCAGCAGCGTGAGGGGAAGGATCTGCGGCTAGGATCGGAGAGGAAGGATCTGCGGCTGGGATCGGAGAGGAAGGAGCTGCGGCTGGGATCGAAGAGGAAGGACGCAGTGGAGATAACGGAGCCAGTGTCATCATGGGCGATAAAGGAAGGCGCACACTCCAGCTCGGAGAAGCCCGGATGTGGCTGAACGAGACCTCCTCCTGAGATGCACACATCGCGGAGTCCTGTAATCGAAAGAAACAATTGTTTATCATCTATTTAGCATTTTACCATTGATGAGATATAAAAGTGAATTTCTCTTACCTCCGGCTGGATTGTGACCTTCTGATCGGTTCCAACCTCTGTCTCACGGGGCAACGAGTCATTCTAAAAGATAAATCAATCTATTACAAACAAAAAACATATTTTAATAGAAAATTCTGTACTCATGCAGTTGACCAACTTTGATACTTACATTTGTAACAGGATCATCATCCTCATCGGAAGAAGATGTCGGCGAAGAAGTCGCTGACGACGTTTCCTCATCAGATGAAGTCGCTGACGAGGTTTCATCGTCCTCTGATAAAGACTCCCGAATCGAATAGGGCTTTTCTTCATTGTCTTCCACCGATGTACTTGTCGCTGGCGTCGAAAGGAAACTGCGATGCTTCCTGAGGGACAGCGATCGCACAACCTGCAGAGAAAAATAATATAACATGCTCGCAACTCATTGACGAAGTATGTATGTTTTTAAAAATACTTGATGCATTTTCAGTTATTGTTGACTGAGACCTATGTAATGACACTTACGGGACTCGAAGGTAGTCTGCTCCTCGGTGAAGATAAGCGCGGAATTTTCGGGCAGCCTTGAACACTGGGAAACAGCTGAAAGTAGGAAAAATTCATGTTTAATTTCACATTGAGAACTAATAAATAACTGAAATGCTTACATTTCGCAATTTTTCGGCCACTACATCCTCATTAGTCTTTGTCGGGTGAGGTAGCTCACTCTGAAATGTTTAAGCAATGTTGATTTACTTTATGTATAGAAATAATTAAATTAGTCAATAAATACTTACATCTTTAGCGAAAAGTTTCTTCTGAACCAACACCTTGGCTCTCTTCGGTGGGGGCATCAGTACATCCTGAAATGTTTTACAACATATAATCATTTCATACATAATGAAGTAGTATTTTTTTATTTTTCTGCTGTGAGCCAGTTATCCGTTGAAACTAGCATGTAGAATTGATGGCACTCACCTCACAATCACTAAAAGTCTCATCGATGAACTCCCGAGACTTAGGAACTTTCCTCTTAGGAACTCGCGACTTTTGAGGCTTATCCTTTGGAGCAGGTTCATCCAACTGGGAAAGCACGCCTTCAGTCGGTCGATCCTTCCCAAAAAGACGCTCCAACTTCTTCTTCTCAACTTTGGAGGTTAAGTTAATCCCCTTTCTCCCATTTAGTTGAGCACAAGGGGTGTGCTTGGTAATAAATGCTTTCGCGGAGTCACTATTCACCTTTGCATCGCTCCTTTCATACCTCTTACACGTGAGGCAGTAGAGGTACGTGCAGTCCTCTCGGAAGGAGCATTCCTTATGCCCGCTTTTGTTCGCATGTCGAAAGGGCAGTTGGCAAGTCTCACAGAAGTGGAAGATGAGACGTTGCCGTGCGATGCTTTCTTGTCGAACCATTTCTGTAGACGATAAAAAAATTTTATTATAATTTAATCTCTTTTTAAATGAGAAATCATTTATGTACCATCTTCAAACCTTTATTAAGTACTAGATTAATATTTGACAAATCTTAAGAAGAAATAAAATTTGAAGTTGAAATTGAAACCGAAAGTCGAAAATTAGATATTTATTCGAAAAGGGTTAGCTCATAAGAAGAGTTGAAATTTGGAAACAGCTGATTTACTATTATTTAATTCCGAAATTAATTTAATGAAATGAAAGTGAAATTTCGAAAATTTCAACCAATCCTCAATTTGTTTAATTAAACAAGCTTGAATTTTATACATCTGTTAGCAGATGACAGACTGAATATTTAAAATGGATGAAGGCTTTATTTAGGTATCTTTTTATTTATTTACAAACTGTGAAAATCTTGTTGATTCAAATACACTTACATTTAAACTGATATATTCATGTCTCTCGCTCAGTGACTTAATATAGGATGAAAAGTTAAAATAAAAAAAACGTGGTTAATAATATAACATAAAGTGTTCCTATCCTAAAAACCCAAGCTTCTATATTTAAAGCTATTTGGTTATAAAAACTTAATAATGTTCCTACTCCCGAATATCCTATAAAGTAGCAGAACATGACAATGAAACTCACTTTAGAATTGTAATAAGAACCGGAGAACGAAGAACGACGTCTGTTATGGACACTAAATAATTTGAAAATGAGTGAAAATTCGTTGTGTGCAACTTCTTTATATATGAAATTGACAAAGCAACTATGAACAAAGACCTTATGACATCACATCTTGGAATTGGTACGGTTAAACAAAATTGATAACTCAAACAAGAATTGGAACAGCTGGTTTATTTTTAACCTTAGAAATGGAAGTGCCATCATATGTGTTGAAAGATTTCTACATGTAAACAGTAGAGTGAATTCAAAGTAATATGAACTGATGGACTGATGTATTATTTGATATACATGTTATTATTAATAGTCATATAATGATTCATATTTGAAGTTATAAAACGTGTGGTTTCAATAGAACATTAAAATTTGAATTAAGCGCTAAATTTCGAAAATTCAAATTTCGCGCCAAAATTCGAATAATCAAATTTAAAGATTTTTTCGAAAATTTGAATTTCGCGCCAAAATTCAAATAATCAAATTAAAATACTAGGTTAGGGTTAAGGGTTAGGGTTAGGGTTAAGGTTAGGGTTAGGGTTAAGGTTAGGGTTAGGGTTAGGGTTAGGGTTAGGGTTAAGGTTAGGGTTAGGGAAGCAAGAAGAGTATCTATGGCACCCGGAACCCATGGGTAAATAAATTTTCGAGGGCGCGAAGCGCCCGAGAAATTTTGAGGCCCCCCCCGCCGTGTATGAAGTGTATGAAGGTCAAAGGTCAAGGTCAGGTCTAAGGTCAAGGTCAAGTGTAGAGGTTTGTATATTATGGTCATTTTTAGTTGTAAAACTTTAACTTTGAAAATTTGTAAACTTAGTCATTTTTGTAAAAAAACTTGGAATTTTTCAAGTTGCATACAGATGCATACAACTAGGATTTTTTCATCAAATGGGTACATACAATATATCATTCGAATGCTCTTTTCATGCTGATTCTAATGGTGTATTGTATGACACATGTATGACATATAACTAGAGAGCTACATGTCTTTAAAGAATGGGCTAAAAACTTAGTGAATTTAAAAATCTAACATTTGTCTGCTTGCATACAGTTGCATACAACTAGGATTTTCCCATCGAATAGGTACATACCTTATATCATTCTAAAGGTCTTTTCATTCTCATTCTTATGGTGTCGTGTATGACACATGTATGATATCATCCTGGACTGCTACAAGCATTTTAAAATTAACAACATAACTGTTTCTTTAAAAGTTATATGTTCCTATTTATTTCAAGTTGAAGTCTTCATACTTGATTTTTTTGTTTCAATTCAGTTATTGAACATCATTAATTGTAGATAGTTATTCCCCTTTCCCATTCAGACCTTAATTGAAGACCGATTTGTGAAATGATAAAACAAGTCTGTTCATATATACAAATAAATATTAAATAAAGAGATTAAGAAAAAACACACTAAATGTCATCAAGGTAAGGAAAGGGTACAAGTTTTTTCAAGTCCACTTGCACATGGATCCTGGTCTTCTTGGGCGCACAGGGACAGCGACGTGGTGTGTCAAGGTCGATGACCGAAAATTCGAGAGCGGTTGTGAGGTTCCGCTCGTTCGGCTCCATCCTCATGAACACCCGTTTGGTGTGATACTTTTTCGGGGCGTTCTTGACTTTGACCGTGACCCGTCCATAAAGTGGCGTTCGCATGGACTTCTTATTCATGTGACGCATCGTCTCAATTGATACGTCACTATCCTCATCACTCGAGTAGTCGGGCGATGCAGGGGCTTGGGTGAACACCACCGGCTCCTCGTTTGGTGTTGTCGATCGCTCCATCGGAGATTGGGGAGGTGTACTGGTACGTTCCACTGGCGAAGTGGTACGATCAGCAGTACCGTTCTCAACTGCGGCTTTCTGTTTGCGATCCATTATGACTTGTAGATTTAAAATAATTGTAACTTGTAAACGTGAGGATTAGAACCTTTGATAAGAATTGGTACAAACCTCGGACTTATATACTTTTTAAACAAAGGAAATCCTAACAGCCAATCAGAGAGGTACCGAACTTCCCTAAAGAATATATATAACTATATAAAGGATGACATTGTTCCAAACTGTTAAGTACTTATCCTCAACGTTCCATAACAAGAAGCATGTCCTCAAAACCACTATTTTATTTTCAAAATGACAGCCAAGTCATTATGGGAGGTCAGTTGGACATGACCATGCATCTGTCTTGCGGCTGCAAAGTGGCCCTATGGAAGACCTTGACTGTCTCTGCACTTCAAAGGCGGAATGGACTACCGGTGAAGTGTCCGGTACACGAATGTGACCATGACTTTAGTAAAAATCCGACATTCCATGAGTGGTGTGATGACTTCTTGAAGATCATGGAGTCGCCTGAGGGACGTGATTTGCACCCCTCATTTATTTTTCACGCTTAAATTAAACTTACATTGTAAATCTCTTGTCTTTTCATTTTAAACATAGTTCTGGAATTGGTTTTCTTATTGGGGAGCAACTAAATCATAACTGCACAGTAAAGTTTCACATCTAAATAGTGCTACATTAAAAATAATTGTCACAATAGTCGCAATTGAGCAAACCCATTCAAAATCAAACAACGGACGTCTATCGGTACGTACCCAAGTGCTCAGAACCAAACCACACAAGTTCGATCATAGACGTTCCGAAACACAGTGTACCAAACACATGTACCTATCCAGTAAAACAGATCTCATACAAGTTCCTATTGATAACACTGAATTATACATGTACCTATCCATGTGCCTATCGATAACTAAAGTATACATGTACCTATCCATGTACCTATCCATGTTCCTATTGACAACACTAAACTTTACATGTACCTATCCATGTACCTATTGATAACACTAAATTTTACATGTACCTATCCATGTACCTATCCCTGGCAAGTAGGGCACAGTTTTCACTACTATCAACTTAACGATAGACACTAATTAAGTTGCAATTTCGAGAAAGAGCTACTCCCTTACAGAGCTGCACATACTTACTGTCTATCTCAAATTGATATTGAAAAAATGAAAATATGTTCAGGCAGCTGAGAGAAGGAAAGAAAGAGTGTTACACATACAGGCGAACTAATATCTAATGAATTTTTGAAGCGATTATCATACAATATCTGGCTTTTACCAGAGGTCAGAAAAATCGCGGTATTTGCATTTCGATTTGAAAATCTCATACCAGGGGCTGTATGCAGAGTCTCGAAATTAGATTAGACTTATCTAGACTTATTTAGAGAATTGGTATCAACTATTGGCATTAGAAAGCAACTGTGAATACGAATAAACTAATCTAATATTGCACAATCCAATCTTAATCATTAGATTAGATCAGTCTATTTTCCTGAACACGGCCCCGTTTTAATGAGACAACGCATATTGTGTGCGATAACCAGATTGTTATACTTATTGTTATGGTCTATGTCTGCATGTGAAAAGATAACTTATTGTTAATACATGGACATTAACGCACATGTCTATCTGATATCATTCGTGGCATTGCACAGTGCATCGTTCAAAATATTCGTCAAAGAATTTAAACAACGCCTAGTGTTGTTCAGCCTACGCTAACCTATAAGCATACCATCGGTAAATGAATTAAGCTTGCTAATCCCGGGATCAGAAAGTCGGGATTTTGAAAACCCTAGTATACATGTAATCAGACTTATTATACTTCACCTAATCTGGTGTGATCACATGCGAAGCCCAAGATGAGTGCTTGATTTACCAAATTAGCAGTAGCGTTATTTCCAAGAAAAATGTTGTTAACAAAGGCATAATGAAAGCTTAGCGCGAGTTAACAGACCCGGGTACATACTTGTATCAACTGGCACTAATTTCCACTTAATATAACCGGGTATATTAAGTGGGAAACTCCGGTATCTATCTTTATTTTCTTATATTTGCTGATATTCTCGTGTTGGACTCAACGACCAAATAAGCACGTACGTAGCGTTGCGTGATCAATATATTAGATTTTGTATTGATCAACACAAAATGTCTCGCGGTGGCTGCATCTGTTGAATTCTGTTAAATACAATTGGAATCTAATTTTGGAGGATATGGTAGGCCCTATAGAACTCATCTGTTTTCCTTTTACCCCTGAGGCGTCTCAGAAAATTTAAAATATTCTGTCAAAAGCTGTTTGTTTTCATTTTTAGAGGTTTGTTCTTCAAGCAGATAATGTCTAATCACTTCAGGATGAAATTTGAAACCAGAAGGATGAAGAGAGGATACCGTGATTAAAAATTAGCTGCATAATAAATAAATTAGTAGTTAACTGCTTGTGAAAATACATCTACAGACAATTCAAAGCTATTTTTACAAACTAGACTTGAGCTTTATAGAAACACCACGGCATGTTCATCTGATATTTACGTGCACCATGCACGCACCAGAATTTTGCATTTTCCTGTCTTTGCTGCAAACCAACTTTTGAGATAGTGATAATTTCCTGTTTTAGTGTGCAATAAAAGTGGCTATTTGCTTTAAATGACAGAATAGCATGTCAAGCTTGAAAAACCGAGATGACAAGATTGTTGAAGTGTATGCGCTTATATCTGATAAGCCTAATCGTGCATATTCACGACACAATGAGTGTATTTAGTACTATGATTTGTAGAACATTTTAAATTGCTAATTCCTTAAATCTTGAAGGCTTTCACCTTATATAATCAATCTGCCAATGAATGATCAAATTTAAGCCTATGTGCATTTTTCTGTTTCATGGATGTTCATGTAACGCCCGAGTAACCAAAATCGATTGCACTCCTTTAGGAAAGGTCAGATAGGCCTATATGCGGAATTATTCAACCATTGCAGGCAATGCTATCATTATGGAGCTCTCCTCGTGAAAGGTGTCGTCCCTTTGAATTTTGATCCTTTGACTCACTGACGATTTTGTCTTATTGAATTTTGTGGAATTCTGTTCTATTGAATTTCGGGAAATTCAGTATTTTTGGCAAGTCCTATTGCTAAACTGTTCTAATGTCTGTCCTCATCGCTACACAATGACGTTTTGTATGATCATGATTGTAAACAACAACAAGATAGGCTTCAATAATTGTAATTGTGCAAAAAACGACAGCAAATGACCAAAAAGCGTGCATACGTTATTTGCATATTTTTCTTTCGAGCCACATATATCGACAAAAGTCCTACCCATGAAGCTACTTTCTTCTTTGATTCTCTGAGACCTATTTCGGAAAATTCAATTTGAGAGTCAGTCCATGTAGAGAGCATCATTTTTAGTTAAGTTCATGATCATTCACAAACCGTCACTATTTCCAAAAACAACCAATAATGTTCTATCTGTTATTTCGTCTTTTGAACATTTTTCCTTCACTGTAAAGTTTCTTAGAAATTAATTTCCACACTTCTCTCTCTTCCATAAGGAACTGTTGTCGGACGAGACCTGTAAAAGCAAGAAATGACAAAGGTCAACTTTGTTTAAATGAAAAAAGCAAAATATAGCAATTGAAGAATATTTGATAAGCTATGTGAAAATAAGAACATTTTCATTAGTTTGCTTTCACTGTTATTATTACATTCAAACATTTGAAAAAAGCATATATAGGCCTACATTATGGTTAAGGGGATGGTTAATGTTTAGATCTAGTAACCAGGTTTGGAAGGCCGTGGTTGATAGTGGATGAGTCTCAAGTTGGCTTCCTGGCTCTCATAAATGGTCACTAGGATGCTCGGGTCAGAAGTCGAGTTACCTCCACGTGGTCCCCCTGTGGTAACGCTAACAACTGCGGCTCGCTGGCGAGGAGGGCACCAGTTTAAATAACTCTCTTAGTCCTAGGATAGTCAAAAGTTTGACGCGCCTTGAACGTTTAATGTCTGCCGGTGGGAACGCACCACCTGTCCTCTTAAGGGCAAACCTTAAAAAGTCTTATTAACTATAAGTTTATTAAAATTGTGAAACATTTAGACGTCATTATGGGAATGTCCCAGCTTCAATTAGCCTAGTCGGTCAACGGCACTTTGTGGCGGATGAACCGCACCTCACAGTCCAACGGCTTACAGCGGATGAGACTTGTGAGTTGAGATCCACTTGGTTGCGACAGGAAGGGCATCCGGCTCAAAACTTTGCTCCACATTTCCATTTGTCATGGATAGCAATATCTGTCAAAGGCAGGAACAGTCTGGTGTTTCCCGCGGTCAACCTCATGAGCCGACGAAACGTAGAAGGGCGAGGAAGGCGACTAGTACCGTGAACCGTAATGATGGCCTGCGGCTTGATAAGGCGCCGGGAGTCAGAAGCCATCAGGTTGTAGAATGGCATCATGGAAGGTTGGCAGCATGAGTGGAAGATCTGGCGAAGTGATTGATGTGATGAAAATAAGAAGGGAAGATTTTTGCTGCATCCAGGAATCAAGGTGGAGAGGTGGCAGTGCTCGTTGGATGGTGTAAATGACTTCAAGTTCAAGTTTTTATGGCAAGGGCGATCGGATGGCTTTGGTGGCGTTAACATCATCGCGTCAGAAAAATGGATCAATCAATTTGTGAAAGTGAATAGACATAGCGACAGAATAATGAGCATCAAATTCTACATGGGAAAGCATTTTCTGAATGTCATATCTGCGTACGCCCTGCAATCAAGAAAATCAATGACCGAGAAGACGACTTTCTGGGATCATATGTACGACGCGCTGAGTGACATGGCGAGTAATGAGTTAGTACTACTAGGAGGTGAACTTAATGGACATGTTGGTTGCAGGTCTGACGGTTGTGAGCAGGTTCATGATGAAGCAATTCTCGCGTTTGCGGAGGCTACTCAGCTAATCGTAGGCAACACCTACTTTAAAAAGAAGGATGATCATCTCATCACCTACTCTTCTGGTGGTAACGAATCTCAGATTGATTAGTGAATGATTGAAAGAAGAGACATGAGCATCACCCGCTATATCAAAGTGATTGTTGGCGTGGAATGTGCTTCTCAGCATCGACTTGGCTGCGCACATGTCTGCATGAACACTCCAAAAAGGTACGAAGAAAATTTGTGTTGAAACTGCGTGTATGGCGATTGAAATCTCCCGACGCACAAAAAGAGTTCAATGAGGTATTCACGTCGAGGTACAATAATCAGATCAGAAGTAAGATAACTCGGTCTGAACATCGAACATCATTGCACATAATGAGTGGACGCGGCAAAGGTAGTCTCAAAATCGGCTGACAGGCAGAAGAGCCGATCAACAAGAGCAGGGCTTCAGTTTCCTGTCGAGTGTGTTCACCGATTCCGGAAGAGAGGAAATTATGGTAATCGAATTGGAGCTGGTGCACCAATTTATCTTGCGGCGGTGATGGAGTACTTAGCAGCGGAAGCCTTGGAATTGGCTGGCAATGCTGCAAGAGACAACCATCGATCGCGAATCAATCCGCGACATCTTCAGCTTGCCATACGGAACGATGAAGAATTGAACAAACTATTGAGCGGAGTTACGCTTGCTCAAGGTGGAGTTTGCCGAACATCCAGTCTGTTCTCCGACCGAAGAAGTCGCAAAAGAATCCACCCAAGCAATTTTCTTCACTCGCGAACGCACACTGTATTGATGAGAAATGGACATCGATGAAGAAGGCGCTCATCAAGACCATAGAAGAGCTATGTGGACGCACCAAAGGTCCACCGAAGACACACGAATACATGCAGGTGGAACGATGCGGTAGAAAGGGCAATTACAGCAAAAAGGATGGCGTACCTGAAGTAGAAGCGAACTGGTGACCAAGTTGACAAGGAGCTACATACGCAACGGAAAAAGGAAGCCAAAAGAACAGTCAGGGAAGCTCAGAAGCAAAAAGGAGCCAATTTGCTGATGAACAGCATGGTATATCCAGCAAAAATAACGCTTTCAAGATTGCGAGAAAGATGGCAAAGGACCCAGCTGATCCCGTAGTCACAGCATGCATGCGAAGCGAAAGATGCAACATCGTTGCAGACCGTCAAGGCATTACTGAAGTGAAGTGTTGAAGACTCACATGGAAAGAATGTTGAACATCAAACATGACTGGGAGGACCTTCCAACCTATAAACCAGTGCAAGGCCCAAGGTGTAGCCTGTCCAAGGAAGAAAATCGGATGGCTATTGAAGATAGCAAGAGAGGAAAAGCTGGTGGTGCCTCAGAAGTCGCTGTTTAGATGCTTCTTGCTCCTGGTGAAGTGGGCGTACATTGGTTGACTGATCTAGGCAATAACATCATCGCCGAGGAGGCCATTCCTATGGACTCGTCAAAAAGTATTAAGAAGCATTGTGGTCGCATTGTTCAAAGAAAAAGGTGATCCGATGTCCTGCAACTCGTACCGAGCCATCAAGCTATTAGGACAGGCCATGAAGATTCACGAACGAGTAATCGAGAAGAGGATAAGAGCGCAAGTAGAGCTTAGTCCATTGCAGTTTGGTTTCATGCCAGATGGAAGCACAAGTGACGCGATGTTCGTCAAGTTCAGGAAAAATACCTTGCAAAGCAAAAACCCCTCTTCATGGCATTCTTAGATCTCGAGATGGCCTTGGTGAAATGGGCTCTTCATAAAGCATTCGTTGATGAATGGTTGATCAAGGCATCTATGAACTATGACTCTGTTTGGGAATTCAAGTACAGGAGTCAGAACTGAGGCTTGTCTCACGGAGCAGTTCAGGGTTTCAGTTGGTGTTCACCAAGGTTCGGTGCTTATCCCGCTACTTTTCATCGTTGTAATCGACGCCATCGCCAGGGACGTCGGGTGTGAGCTACCTTGGAATCTCCTCTACGCGGATGACTTGGTTGTGTTAGCTGAGAGTGAAGACGGGGGTTGTCAGCAAAAGGCTAGAAGGTCAATGCAGCCAAGTCCAAAGTAAAACTGTGTACAACTGATGGGAAGTGAACCGATTGCCAGTGATGAATAGTCTTGTGCAGTTTGCCGTCAAGGTGTCGGTAGCAACTCGATGCGTTGCACTATTTGCAAATCATGGGTAGGGGAAAATGGGGTATTATCGCACAGGTGGGTAATACCGCACACCTGAGTTTAGGCACTTGTGCTATCCCAGGTGATCCAATAATCCGTCATATGATATTTTCAGGAAATTCAGTTTGTTTAAAAAAATTCAGATTTTGATTCCTTCGGCCATATTTATTTAACTTCACTTGAAAGTGTTCACGAAGTTTTGAAGTAAGTTTTTGATGATATCTTATTAAGCTTTAGAGCTAATGTAAAGAAGAATTCAAATATATGCTCTGTGAAATCTAATTAGTCAAATATTTGATTAACTAAATGTGGTAGCGGATGTTTTACAACTTCACTATTTTTCAAATGATTGCTCCATTAAGAATAAAAGTTGCGTCGGGGTAATACCACACACTTCTGAACAACAGTCGGGTAATAGCGCACGTCCGTGCACGGTATTACCCAACAATGTTTTACAATGTACGATATTACCCACATCCAGTAAGCCTTATACATGTAGTTTCCCATTTTCGCTTCTTATCAAAAGCATAACTGTCCCTATAGGCTATATCAGTAGGCCTATATAGCGAGTATACCCTAGCTGATACTTATTGTTCGTAAAAGTAGCCTTTGATGAACACATACGCAACAACTGTGTAAATATAGGTCTGATAGTAGTAATGAAATTTTTAATATACAAGTATAGCCTACCTACAGTATACGCAAAAATATCTTTGTAAGGGTATCGAACCAGGAACTTCCAGAAGTTAACCCAGTTCTTTATCTATTCAGCTACTCTAGCTTTCGATTTATCGATGTTACGTTAACGGATATATTCATAGGAGAATCATACTTCAATCTATATTTTGTAGTAACATAAAGCAACTGGAATGATATCTATTAGTTATAAAAAACATCTCAACTTTCACTATCAAATACGCAGCTAGACCTATAATACCCTTACATAGGCTCATAATCTAAAAATTTGTTGTGTATTCTTTGATACTGATAGCTTGCTTCTACTTTCAGATGCCACGGAATTATGTAAAGAAAAATTTGAGAGGAAAATGGAATTCAAATGACTTAACCAAGGCGATAGAAGATGTGAAAGCGGGCATGTCAAGGAGGGAGGCGTCAAGAACATATTCGATACCTTTATCGACATTGCGCGATCGAATTAAGAATGGAAAAAAGACGATCCGTCTCTTGGTTGCAAAACTGTTTTATCGCAAGAACAGGAAAATCTTCTTGTTGAACGACTGCTGTACCTTGCAAATATTTTTTACGGTATTACTCCACTTGAATTGCGCAGAATTGTCTACACTTTCGCGACTGAAAACAACTTGTGTCATCGCTTCAATAATACTACAAAACTTGCAGGAAAAGATTGGTATTATGAATTCGTCAGTCGTCATCCAGAAATCTGTCTACGAAAACCCAAGCCAACCAGCATTCATCGTATTGCAGGATTCAATAGAGAAGCAATGAAACGATTTTATGACAATATTGAATTTGTTTATGATCAGGGAGAGCTTCGTAGTCATGACATTTACAATGTAGATGAAACAGCCTTTAACGTTGTCCAGAAGACATCAAAAATTGTCGCCAAAAGGGGACAAAAGCAAGTCGGAAAGGCAGTAAGTTGTGAAAGGGGAAGGAATATCACCGGGATTTTCGCTATGAGTGCTGCAGGAGCGTATATTCCACCGTTGATCATTTTCCCACGACAAAGGATGAATGACAATTTATCAAAAGATGGACCTCCAGGTGCATTTTTCGCAAATAACGGCTGGAGCAATGACGAGCTCTTCTTGAAATGGCTAGAACATTTTGCTGCTCATGCAAACTGTTCCAAAGAAAAAATCACACTGCTTATCTTAGACAACCATCCGAGCCACATTGGCCTAGCTGTATCACGTTTTTGCATCAATAAAGGAATAATTATGGTGACTATTCCTCCCCACACCTCTCACAGAACACAACCCCTCGACGTGACATTTTTCGGTGCACTGAAGAACGCTTTCAGTCGAGAAATTGAATTGTTGATGAAGACAAGCCAAGCAAAACGTGCATCCGAGTACGATGTTGAGGCTTTAATAAACCGAGCCTATATCAAGATCGCAACTATGGATAAAGGCCAAAAAGGATTTAAAGTTACTGGAATATATCCATGCAATCCAAGTGTATTCACCGATGAAGACTATCTTTCATCAGAAGCAATGAACATGACATCACCAGCCAATGAAAACATCAATCCTGATACTGAGATGCCGGAAACACGAAAAAGAACAATCGTTGATTTGGCAAGTCCTCCTCCACCTCCTCATCCAAAACGAGAGGTAAAGCAGAAAAGGACAAAGAGAATGGCATCTGTGATTCTCGGTCTCAACCCTGAACAGGAGATAATTTCAATACCTTCAGAATCTCAAGTATGATTTATATTAATGTCATTATCATGATTATTCGTTTGACGTGAATTCTAATTGTTTTAACAGGAACCATCTTCATCAACCGGAGACTTACCGGCAGGCCAACAGAAGAAAAGGAAGACAGGCAAGAAGACCGCCGGTCCTAGTAACATCTCCGATACCGTGGAGACAATGGAGGAATTTTACTGCATCTTTTGTGGTGAGAAATATGAAAGCCCCCCGAACGAAGACTGGATCAAATGTTCCAAATGCGACGGATGGTGTCACGAAAATTGCGCCAATGATGAGGTATTGAATGATGCTTATGTTTGTGATTTTTGTCAGAGATTGTGTACTGGTAATTGAAGACGTTATCTGGACTTTTGTACGACTTTTATATCCATAAACAGAACTTTACGTTATTGACTCATAACAGCCATGCATTATGATCAGGATTTATGATAGGAAGTTTGTTATTTGGTATGTTAATTAACATTTACGATGAATATAGTTCTATTGGATTTTGTTTTTTATATTATTCCCATATACTACTGAGTAGCTAATAAAAATAATGCCTTCACTTGTTTTGTTCTTGTGTGTTAGTAAGCTTTATCGGGGCTATTATTTCGGGTTTGCGACTATTCATTCATACAGTATAGAATTCATACAGTACTCATATAGTATTTTGACTATAGTGCAATACATGTAAGCTTATTTGAATTGATTACTAAGCATACCCTAATGAATCTATGGCGATCTATTCTATCCTGAGAATAAGGTACGCAAAAGTGTATAAGCCTACATTAGCAATATGCATAGAAAATTAGCCATATTTTAAGACATTTCTAAAATCATTAATGAATTTCTAATATCATAAATGTATCACAAATTCTGATAGTTTTAACATTATGCGAAAAGGGTATGATGCAATTGATGTAAAAATATGAACGTCTTAATTTGATGTCTTGCTTCTTATGAATTAGGGCCTAAGAGACGATATTACCCAACTATAGCGGTATTACCCATCTTGGCGTGCGATAATACCCGCCAGTGTGCGGTAATGTCCGATTTTTTGAGATTGACCCTTGTTTGTTTTACTCGTTTGATAATAAAGAAATCGACCGAAATGCGTGTCACTATTGTAAATTGTTATATGGAGAATAATGCTATTGAAACCGGTGTATAAATAACATAAAATAAAGATTTTAGACGCATTTTGGCTTAGGGGTGCGGCAATCCCCCACCTTCCCCTACACAAAAAGTGCTGTGGGATTAAAGGAAGCCATGCTCAAGCAAGTGCGTCTTTCGAATGGTAAGCGTTTCAAAGGTGAGATACAGATGCCTGTTGAGATGGTTACAATGGTGAACTACTTATAGATGATGAAAGGTTTGAGGTTGTGGAACAGTTTTGTTACCAGGGCGATGTCATAAGTGGCGCTGGAGAAACTCAGGCAGCAGCGGTGGCTGCAAGAGTGAAATACTCCTGGGGTATGTTCAGAGAACTGATGCCTTTTCAAAACTCTCGAGTCCCATCTCTCAAGACAAAATGGACAGTTTTGAGGCCTGTGTACGCGGATGCTTATTGTGCGGACACGAAACCTGGCCTGTGAAACGCCGCGACATCGAACGACAGGAGAATGCTGACATGAGGACGGTAAGATGGATGGTTGGCGCGTCATTGCGAGATCGCCACAAGAATGAGGATAGTCGGTGTGCGATGGGTCTGAAATCGATTGGATGTGCACTGCAGCAAAACCGCCTACGATGGTATGGGCACGTGATGAGGAAAGATCGACAAGAATGTGTCAGAAGTGTGATGGAGCTAAGTGTGAATGGTGTAAGTAAGAGAGGAAAACCGAAGAAGACCTAGTCGGAAGTGGTGAAGGAAGACATAAAAGCCGCAAGGCTCTAGCCTCAAGACGCGGCCAATGTGTGGCGAGCTGCTCTCCGAGAAATGGGAAAACCGGCCAACCCTGCGAGCCGAGACAAACAGACGTTAAATGGATAGTGAGTGAGTGACATATACATCAATTATTTGGCTAGTTCGCTTCCTATTTTCTTTAAATTTCCTTTGTTATTATTGATCTTATTTGCTAGAAGATATATTCTGAAAGATTTATAGATTTCGTCATTTTTTGATCTTCTAATTTTTTTATGCAATTTTCTTTTATATACTTTGGAAAAAGGCTGTTTTTTTAACATGCCTGATTAAAAGATAGATGGCAATCGAGCCTGACATATCTTTTGATAAATTCGCTCAGGTTTTCTGGGCTGCTGTTAACTTCGTCAGTGTAAACAACATAGACAAAACAGTACAGAAAAACCGAATGAACCTACTTAGGCTGCATCAAAGGAAACAAGGGGAGTCAAGCCTTTCAATCAACTAAGAATTTGATTTAAAACATCGAATTAAAATACATAAAAAATAATGCATCAAAAATTCAAACTTCACAAATTAAAAGAAGCTGCAGTGGCGGCGGTCATAAATTTCTATCATTACATTTGGCCTATGCCTTCTTATTCAGAAAAGATTCATTATCTTTATGCATAGATCTTCCTTTGTCTCCTTTCCACGGTCAAGACTTGATGATTGTTCTAGTGTGGGAATCACGCAGAAAAAAGGATCATAACCAATACATGTTTAATATATCATTTATATGCTAGATACAGACTCACACTTTCGAGGGAAGTCTTCCGTTTGACTGAACTATTTTTTCATTCATTGAATTAATCAAACCTATGGATGATTACATGTACATCTCGCATTAAAACAAAGCCGAACACAAAGTTTCAATAAGTAGATGGTTATCATCCTCACACAGAATTTTTCTTATATAGAGAGGGCTAATTGATTTACTACGATGTGTTTGCCATGAGGATGGTAATGCGCATAACCCATAAATAAAGTTTTTGACATCAATATTACTTAAAAGTTACCCGCTTAAGTAAGCGCGTAGTTTTGTTCAATTAATTAAGTAATTCTGAATAATACAAACTTTAAGCTTACAATTTAGAATTAGCTTAAATTTCTGATTACTTAGAACAATCAGCTTGATATAAATTCACAGTCACATCAAGTATGAATTTTGAAAATATTATTCTTAAGACATAGTATACATGTATGCAAACACGAATTGACAAATTGTCGAGAATTCAGTGATCTCATTTTGCTTTGTTTCGCTGAATGTAAATACAATAATTAAATATTGAGTTGCATCCTCAGTTGAAAAATGGAAACAGACCTGAATCATCAGCAGGCCTAGTTTACATCTCTCAACATTGACGCAAAAAACAAAAAGCAGCATTTACTAATAATTGCTGGCGCACTAAAGATTAGGCGATTGCCAGTAGTGTGATTAAAGTGATATTTATCATCTCAACAGATACAAAACATTTAAAATCAGCTATACTTCTTTCATCTATTGGTCAACACGTCTTTCCGGAGCTTTGAGATCATATGAGACTTACTAATCAATGAATCTGCAAAATCCCTAGGTATTGCCGGTTTGACCGAAGCTTTAGCATGGGCATTGCTGGCGATTCCATGAGCGCTATGAGTTCCCAAGAATTGCCGAGAGAATGCAATCGTAAGGCAGTCTCTGACCAGGGACTGAGCACTTTCCCGGTTGACGTCAGCTAACTTCTGCTCTGGGACAAAGATATCATGATCTTCATGCAACTTCACCTGTAAAGAAAAAATTCTATTTAGTAAATAGTCTCTTTGATGTAATTTTTCAGATAAATAAAAGCGACAATGAATTTTTCAACGAATTGCTCATATTCTATTCAGCATTATTCACATGCATATGATTAGAAATGCATTGAACAACTTAATGATTACGCACTAGCTATAGACACATATACACATATTACATCCTATCATATTTATCAGCTGCTATAGTGCGGCTGAGTAACTTTCGAATACTATGTAAAAAGTCACCTCCATATGATATTAGGGATGTCCATGAATACATCATATAGAACTCGGGATACACAATTCCAAAAGTATTGAGAATTGGCTGTGGGCCAATTCATTTTCAAGTGTCTTTTGGTGATACAAAAATTGCTATGATTGATTTGAAAATTGCAGCATTCTACAATGCTATTTTCTTTGCTTTATTAGCATGCCTCGCAAATGTGGTGTTGCCAATTGTCGCGGTAATTATGAAACGGATAAAAAATTGTTGTTTTCGGATTTCCTCAGCGAAACAAAGAGGAGCAGAGGAAATGTCTTGCGGTATTGCCAAATGAAATCGAAGAGAATAGCATCACTCGCAATATGGGAGTCTGTTCATCGCATTGGCCAATTGACGCAAAATTTGAGTCGTACCGAGGAAAAATGCTTCCTTCTGAGTCACCATCGATTTTTTCGAATCTTTCAGCCAATTGCAGACGTGTTACATACCCAAATTCATCAAGAACAACCCTTCGTGCTTTATCGGAACATCGATCACATCCACCCGATGAGTTGGACGATTTTAAATGCATGGACAAGCTTCCAAGTGACTATGAATTGTTTTGTTTTGAATGTCAGCAACGTAAATTCAATGGCATTTACGTTATATATGACAACATTCTCTATCTTTTATCTTTCAATGATACAAATCGACAGATAGAAACATCAATTCAAGTAAATTCTAATTTCACTGTCACAGCGTGGAGATTTAATGCTAAAATCACAATTCCACGTTATTTACTTGGTTATCAAAAAAACTGGAACGTTAGTCACTCCAAGAAAGATTGAATGTGTAACTGCTCATTGGAAAGGTTTGATCGATTTATATGAATCAGAAAGGGACAATGATGTGAAGAGAACGACTTTGACGTATCAATCGATTTATCCAACATCATTTGAAAATATGACAATTTTGTTGGTACCGCAAGCATTTTATGAAAAGACTGTCGCTGCCCTCTCACAAGATGGAAAAACTGACACAGCATATTTCATTGATGTCATTCCTCGCATGTGGAAGATACTAAATAACAAAAGTACAAGTGCTTTCATACATTCAAATGATCCTGATCGTCGTCCTATCTTCAACAGCTCAGACGCAAATCTTCGATATTTGTCTTCAATTTGTGAATCGTTCAAGAAACAAAACCCACCAACTGCTCAAAGATTTCAGATATTTACTAAACCAACAATATGCAGCATCACACAGACATTAAATGGACTTATCTCTTTATCGCATGATTTGCTAAAAGATAAAGCTGCTAAATTCTTGCTGCTTGGCCACTTTCAGTCACACAATCTGGAGGGTGAGTTTGGTATTTATCGCGGCATGTTGAGGCCTATACCATGTATCTTTCGAGCAAATATTGATGGCTACAAAAGTTCGCCGCTTGCAATTGCTTCACGATTTTGACTTTCTACATAATGCGCTGCCTGACAACGCTTTACATAATTCGGGTTGCTGTAATTCAGATGTAACAGAAAATGAGCTGGAGGACATTGATGAGATCCACAAAACTATCGATGACATTATCGAAGGAGAACGTTTTACGTTTGTGGGTGTGTAACATACAAAGAGAAACTGAAGAGCAACCCCAGAATGGACATTTGTTACTCGTCAGCGTCTGATTTCACGCACTTACTCTCACGAGGAAAGCTAAGTATAGCCTAACTGCAAAAGACACTTTTCACTTCAGTTTGATAACATATGCCCTCTTTAAATCATCTCGTCATACTTGCATGCGACGGTTTTCGTGCAAGATGGAAACAACTTATCCAGCACTTTACGATTTCGGAAATCATTCAAATGTTATAAAGCGAACTGCTAATACATATTTCACCGGTTTTGTGAAGAAGTGTAATGACCAAGCTGCAGCAAAAGCATCGAACAATGAGAGGAAACGAATAAAGCTGTCAGTATAAAGTAAGTAGCTTTATCAACTATTTCAAGGCAATAATAACGTAAATGACGCATGAAAAATGAAGCATTTTGCCATAAATTATGCTGATATTGATATCAAGTACCAAATTATATTCAAATATCACATTAAAGTCAAATCAACTCCGAAATACTTGATATGTCTCTTTACATAAATGTTGCGATTTGTAAAAAGTGTCGGCCCACAGTCAATTCTCCATACTTTGGGAGTTGTGTATCCCGAGTTCTATATCATATATTCATAGACATCCCTGATGATATCAAGAATGATGAATGTTTTATATTCAGATGCAAATGCCATCCCTAAAAAAGATTCTGTCCAAAATAAGCTTCTTTTGTGATATCTTTGATACTGTTTGCTTTATATTATTATGAAATTTGAGTACTTCAGATTCTATATACGTTTTTCAATTCTATTGCTAGTTTAAAATCATTAAGTTCTTCAAGACATTTACAGTCGCATGTATCTTGATAATGCTCAATAAAATATGAGTGAAACGCTGAAAAATTAATTGTCGCTTTTATTTATCTCAAAAATTATGAGTATTTATTTATAAGAAGAATCACCTTTTTTCATTATTGTGTAAAATATATTAAATAATAATAACTAAACAAGTCTTTCAACGCACAAAATTATTATACGAAAATCGATTTAATTTTAATAATTTAATTTAATTAATCACCTTTTTTCAGTAATTTAACTTGCACTAAATACATGTGCAATTGGCTTCCCAAATTCCAGATAGTAGGTAAATCAGTAAGTACCTTTAATGCTAAACATGTATCTAGAGGAACATTTTGATGTTAAGTTCCAAACATGATCTTTCGACAATGTCAAAATACTTTATAGATGTCTTCATATTGGTTGCTCATTTTATGAGTGATGGAAAGACTAAGAGACAAGAGTTTTGATGTTTAACTTTAATCATTTGATTATTGACAATTGTTATAAATTTCTGTCAACATACATGTACATTGTACATAGACCATCTTCAAATACACTGCATAGTCAAGAATGTGGCGCAAATATATTTATTCACAAATTTGAACGATCTCATTTCAATTTCAGTTATTTTGCAGTAGAAAGTCATCTGCGAACAGTCAAATGCACAAGCAGAGGTGCAAGAATCATGCAGGCCACAGCAAGCATTTTCTGGTCCCCTCAAGTAAGGACTTGAATTTATATTTCACTCCGCAGAATAAATTATAATACATGTTCAGTATTGCGCGCACACATCACCTAAATGCAGTTCGTGGTTTCTATAACTGCAACTTTGCATCAATCGTAGATCGTTAAATAATATGCACAAGACATGCTGTGGCTATGTCTTCTAAAACTGCTGTTTAATGAATTAAGTCTTCAGATCGTGTGATGATTCTCACATTGTAGAGTCTCTTGCGAACATTGATAAGACAAGCAAGCAATTTTTGATATGACGGAATTTTTCTGTTATTTTCAAATGTCATGATTTGCATTCTTGAGAAGCTATTTGGTTTTTTAATCAAATATTTACGACGTTGTTGATATCAATCAAGTTTCGGTTGATCTCACTGCGAATTAGCAACATGGCAAATTGATTCTTGATTGAAGATGTCTTAGCCAGTCATTTATTTTAATATTCAATGGTTGAGGAAGAGCCAAGGTTTTGATGATGTTATAATTTAATTAAAGGCATGATTAATCTCCGTTGCTATTCGGCAACCATCATCAGATAAAAGGAATTCAACATAGACGCAAAAGTCATGAATTCAAATTTCACATTAATATTTATTAGATAACAAAATCTGCTGTCGCAAGAATGTGATCTACCAACTTACATGTGAGAAATGTAATGGATTTTACATCGGAAGCACAATCAGAGAACTACCCAGCAGATGCAGAGAACATAAGAACAATGCTAAATCGTCACTTAACAAACATCTTCCATTATGTAAAACGAACAACTTTTCTACTGCTATCCTTGCCTATGACCGAGATGAAGCAAATTTACGCCTCCGAGAAGCAATGCTCATTCACAAACTAAAGCCAATCATCAACAACAAAACAGAATTAGGGTGCTACAAGGACTTCCTCCTCATTTAGCGATTCGATATTTTCTAAATCTCACCAAAAGTCATTACATTAAGTCATATTTCACATTACCTTCCTTTTCTACATTTGTATGCATAATGTATGTGCATTTTGAATATTTTTATAGTAATATTTCCGGTCAGATAAATTACCATTGCTATTGAAAAGATGTAGCCCAATACTATCTGTCGCATATTTCTATTCCTCCTTTTCCCTACTTAAGTTTGTTAACACAGTTTTATACACTTTGCTAGAATTCTTATCTATTCCCTTATTTCCTATGTTGATGTGAAATTTAAGTTCTTGACTTTTGCGGCTATGTGTAATTCCTTTTATCTGGTGATGGTTGCCGAATAGCAACCGAAATTAATGATATCTTAAATTAAATTATATTATCATTAAAACCTTGACTCTTCCTTAACCATTAAATATAAAAATTGATTCTTGTAAAAAGTCTTGTAAGCGAATTATTGTTGACTTCCACTTTTGATCAATGAAGCATTGGTGGCCCACCTGCGTGATATCTCACCACACTTCTATCTCTTCTTCAGAATGTCTTTATTTTATTTTGTGTGCAATTGTCAATTTTAATACTTTTTCACTATTTGCATTTTCCGAAGGTTGAATGAAAACTTCTTTTCACAAAATAATATGGCCAGCATTTTACAATTATTTTGACAGCAGTGTTTCGAACATTTGAGTTAGAGAATGAGCAAAAGAGGTTTTCAGCCGTTCGCTGGTGAACGAATGAACTGAGCGAACGGGATATTCCAACTGCTACCTCAGTCCTGAACTGATCTAAGAATTTGCCATTCATGAACTGAAGAACGAATTGACCTGCTGTTTCTCAAATTCGCATAAATATATTGACTGTGCCTTTTCCTGCTCCGATTCTACATGTATAAAGTAGTTGAGCATTGAATTTCAAAATTTTGGATTCTTGTGCCTGTGGACAACCCATAGGGCCACCTATAGGAAGTATTGTAGATCATTGGATGCCACGCGTGCGCCGGCGGAATGTCTCATCCTTGTAGCTGGCGTGAGTGGGAGGAGAGTATCAGGTGTGAAGAAATTGTAAAGTTCTGGAACAGTGCATGTAATCTTGTAAACAGCGTGCTTGGCGAAACATTGATTTTTGTAATCTGCTGTAACACAAGCCGCACATGCTGTTGGGCAATTCTGCTGTTCCCTTGCGGATTGTAGATGACGCGAAAGAGGTTTTTGGGTGTCGAAGACCACTCTGATGTCCTTATGAAGCCAAGTGGTGGTCAACAGGTTCATTATGCGGCGACGATGAGCTTCTCCGAGATAAAGCAGTTTCAGGAAAGTGACAGATTCACTTTTGTTATTGTTGTTAAGAGTAGCTGTACTTGCTTCGTTCATAAGTTTTTCTACTAGTGCATCAGGATAGCCGTTCATTTTAAAAGTTCGCTCTAGCTTAGTCAAGGCCATAGGAAGACAGGTTTTGGAGGAATTGCGGTGGGCTCGTAATGTCTCAGAACGTATCAGGTTTCTTTTCCGCGACATAGGGGTGGCAGAATCAAATGGCAGACACGCTCCGCTGTGAGAGGGTCTCACATAGAGTTCGAATTATACAGTGCCGTTGGTGATGTGGACGGATGTGTCGAGGAGGGGAATTCGATCGTTGATGGGTTGCTCAAACGTAAAATTAATCGCCACACATATCGTATTGATCCTTTATATGAATAAGTTGATGTTGAAAGAAGGCGGTGCAACCAAGAAGATGTCATCAATATATCGCTTCCACAAGATGATATCTGGGAACAACTGTAAGATTTGAGTCTCAATATGGTTCATAAAGATATTAGCTAAGGCCGGTGCTGCACAGTTGCTCATAGCGACACCGTGAGCTTGTGTTCGAAATTCACCGTTTCGAAGATATCTGTCTTCAAGAAGACAAAGTTTGAGGAGTTCAGTGAAGTCGGATGGACTGACAGCTGAAAGGATACAATTGGCACCGTATGTTTCGAAGAAGTGTGAGGTGATGCTTGTCAGACCCTTTTCGTTAGAGTGTTAGAGTCGTCATCCAAGGGAATGTTGCCATACAGGTTTGTGATGTCCAGAGAACCGAAGACACAATTCGACGGCACGGTGGTTTGAGAGAGCGTAAATATGAAGTCTGAGGTGGATGAGAGATAGCTGGCAACATGACGTTTGATGAGAGGGAGAAAAGTTTTCTACAATAATTGGGAGAGTGGACGAACAATGGATTCTTTGCTGGAGATAATTGGCCTGCCCTTGAGTTGCCCCTCTTTGTGGTCTTTCGGCAGAGCACAAGGAGGACTTGGAAGAGGCTCTGATACTTTGCACTGATCGATGAGGTCAGCTCAACTGAGATTAACATATTTTCCCTTGATGGTGTTAAAGCGGTCGCTAAAACGAATCTGTCTTGTCGTTGGGAGAATGACCCTGGACTTGGGGTCATCGGAGCACAATGCTTCACACACCATTTTATCATATTCATTGGGCTTCAATGCCACCAGTCTCTTGGTTTTGTCGGATGGCATTATCACAACGGGCTTTTGTTTGATGTTGTCGATGATGACTTGTTCTTGGGGCTTCTTTCGTTGAAACTTGTCGATGGCGGAACTCGTGATGCGATCTGCTCCACTGATGAATTCAAAGAAATTTGATGTAGCACCCAGCTGAGGAGCTTTTGATTGAGTTCTCTCGAAGCAAGCTTGCAGTTGGGGTTTTAAGTTTATCTCGCGGTTGACGCTGGGCTTCATTGGAGGAGGGACCTAAGACGGACCTTTGGAGAGAAGCTTAACTTCTTCACTCTCGAAGCTGGTCTCAGAAAAGTTCACAAATCCGATGATCGATTTGGAATCATTGGAGGTCGAAGATCAGTGGCGTAGAGAAGAGAGTTTCCTCTTTTTATGCAGTCTCAAGTTGCACGAATAGCTGTTCATGCGTCTGCAATCAGATGGTGTGAGAGGGAATGTCGCCCATGCTGACATAGTCTGGAGTCTGCGATACAAATGATCGATCGTTAGCAGCAACCAGTAGTATATAGTGTGACATCCGGCGTGACGCTTCGCTTCGCTTTGCTTGCGCCGGATGTCACACTTTTGCGGGTTTTTTTCAAAAAATCAAAATTTCAAAAATTTCAAAAATTTAGGTAGACTTCAAATTTCACGTGGCCGAAGGCCGAAGGGCGAAAATTTAAGCGTTTTTAAAAATACCCAATTTTTCAAAATCTCAAATTTGAGAATTACAATTTTCACCCCCAAAATCATGACCGTTCCAGGACACCGAAAAAATCATAAAAGTTAAGAATCTCAAATTTGTGATTATGACATTTTTCATTGCTTAAATCATGACCGTTCCAGGACACCGAAAATCATAAAAGTTAAGAATTTCAAATTCATGAATTTTATCCATCTTTCAGGTTTTTAAAATATATCATGTGACTAAAAATATTTCTTTAAAAATGGAAGAAACAAAAGTGGATGAAACCGCAAGAATATATCCTTCGTTATCTCAATTAAAAACAGGTGAAATGGTTCTCAATTATTATTAAGATTAGAGCAATATGATAAATTAAGAAGACGCAATTATTACTTAGACATTCTTCGTTATTGTATTTTCAACATTATTTAAAGTACTAATTGTGTGAACTAGAAGATTATTGTAACTCATAAACTCAAAATTATTCAATGAACCCGTACACTGGCTGATAATTGAAGAGAGACAGAGATTGAAGAGAGAGAAACATGTAACAGCTTTCCCCTAAAATTATCGTGCTATCTCTTGTCATTTCAATTTACCCATCGGTAAACTTTTGACATTTCAACTTACGCGTGCGTAAAGTTTTGACATTTCAATTTACCCCTACGTAAATTATTTTCAGAATCTGTTTTCAAAATCTATTTTCAAAATCCATTTGTAAAGTCTGTTTTCAAATTCAGTTTTAGAAAATCGATTTGCAAAATTCATTTAGCGTTTCCTGTTTCCACATGAATAGGTTAAAACACATACGGGCAGCAATAAAAAGCAATTCTTCTTGAGAGTTGAGAACACATGCGGGTGTGGTGATAATAAAAAAGCAATTTTTATTGTGAATTTAGAACGCATAAGGGCAACGCCGATATGCAAGATAGTTGTTATAGCAATTTTAAACAATCACTTAAACAATGAAACACATTAACGAATGAAGTTCTTCTCTCAAGGAGTATTAGATAGTTAGTTTATTTTAATTCATCTCATTCATTTCTATCATTCATGATGAGTAAACATTTGGGTGATCGTATTGAAACGACAAAAGGACAAATCGCAAAAAAAGTGTGCCTGATCAACGAATTTGTAAAGAAGAATCATTTCATAAATACTGTGGAACTACAAAAAAGTTTGGAAAACATTAGTGATATTGATTTTGATGATTTCTTGACGTCGTGTGAAATATCACAGCGAATTTTAAACGAAGTTAAAGGCGCTGCTGCATTAGAACGTAAGCGAATAACTTTACAAAATCAATATATTGTGAAACGTGAAACGGCGAGAATGAAGCGTTCTTTTGATGAACAACTTGAGATGGATTATTATAATAAGACAATGAAAACAAGTCAAATAGTTATAAATCTACAACCGGGGACATCATCAACTCAAGATGAAGAGACATCACAATTGCAAGCCATTCAAGACAAATGATTTTGTGGACAACTACATCTGAAAAGCAAGCAGTGATTCAAGAACCATCTAAAACTCAGTTTTTTCTAATTCATTTTGAGAAGTTCATGAAGAAAATGGAAATATGTAAAACAATATAGATTAGAATAATCATAATATAATCATTTCAAAATCGAATAAGTAGTAAGGTAAGTCATCATTATGAGACAGTTTTTTAAATCTAGGGGGACCCTATAAGAAATTTTTTTATTATAAAATGAGCAACATAAATGAGTTTTTGAAATTATATGGAACACAGACAACAACGAGTTTCGATTTAAATAAGATTGCTAATCAATTGGGAATAAAGAATTTTCATGTTCTAATGAGAGATGAATTACAATTGATCAAAAATAAGCCAACAGGAACCTTCAGTTCCCGGAACAAAGTTCCATCAATAACTGTAAATTTCATAACAAATCTTCATACGTCAAATGAAAAAGGTGTACATTGGTCAGCAGGCGTTAAAAATCATCAGCAGAACTATTATTTTGATTCATACGGTTTGCCCCCTACAAATGAAGTAAAAGAATTACTTGGAACGGGAACATACAATACATTTCAAATTCAAAAACCAGGAACTACCTATTGTGGACAATTATGTTTATACGTTTTGTACAAATTACAAAAAGGAGTACCATTTCTAGATATTATGTTAGAATTGAACAATCTATAACTCAAGCGAAGCTAGCTAAAGCGCCACTTAAAGGTTAAAGCTCTGTTTTCTGTAATTCATTTTGATAAAAACGACCTCTGATATCTTCATCATCTAAATCTTTAATTTCATAAGTAATCGGATAACTTTGATTTATTTTACAAATTTCAAATATCTCTTTCGTCCAGTATCCGACGAAGCCCTTTTCAAATTTGTTCTTATATTTAAATATTCTAACTCTATCTCCAATTTTAAATTTCGGCTTAAGTTTCTGCAAATTCGGATTAATCTCATTCAAATTATTATTCTCGAATATTTTCTTTCGTACTAGATCAGGGTCGTCAGAAGCATTCTTTGGAGTTTCTTCAATACCTGAATGAACTTTATTATTGTACTGCTCTACAATTCCTGGCAATATCTTCAACCATTTCTGATTTCTTTGCTCAGTAAATTTCTTGAATAATTTATTTTTTAACGTCCGATTGAATCTTTCTATCACTACGGCCTTCCCTGCATTTTCAGTTGAATAAACAGTTTCAAATAGTGGCTGAACATTTCTGTTATAAAATTCCGACCCTTTATCAACAAACAATTTTTTTGGCTTTCTCTTACTTTCTTCAAAGATTTCTTCAAACGCATATTTAACTGATAGACCACTTTTGTTTTTTAGAGGCTTTACCCAAGCGTATCGTGTATATAAATCTATAACGGTCAATGCGTATTTATAATCTTTTTCATTCGGCATATGAATAAGATCAGCACTCCAAATATCATCTTTATTAAATACTTTTACTTTCAATAAATATTTAGGCCTTCTATATTCCTTGTGGATTTCGGACGCGTAGGTTCGAGCGTTACTCTCAGACAACTTTGCTGTCGTTTCATTTAAACCCTGACCGAATAATATTTTAGCTTGTAAAGCTTTCTTAACAAACATTCTTTCAATTTTTTCTCTAAATGTAGGATTTTGAATACTATCTAATTCTTGAATCATCTTCTTATCAGCTGCATGTCGAGAACTTAGATCATGATTTCGATAAGCCAAATCATGCCTGTAAGCTGCGGCATCTACTCTATTTATTGGTTCTTCACCTGGTTTCGGATTATTATTCTCATCTAGTCTTATATCTAATCGAGTTCCTGGACCGGTATATGAATGACCAGGAAGATGTTTTTCTTTCGAATATTTACTCCAAATAAATCCAGGAAAGTTTTCTAATGTTTTTTGTATGTCACCTCCAATATGCTGACAATTTGAGTTTTTATTTTTGTTTAATAGATAATTTAATAAATCTAAATTAAAAATTTTTAATTTAATTAAATTTTCGGAATTTGTAGAATTCATTTTAAAAGATAAAAAAAATTTAAAAGATAAAATAAATGTTTACCTTATGGACCAAAGGTCCTGAGGTTATTACCGAATCATACTAGGACTTAGATATATTCCAGAACCATCTTTAGTTTCTTTAATTTCAATTAAATCATCAACATTGTGGAGAATATTTTTAAGAACTCGTTTTCCTTCATCAACTAATTTTAATTTACTAATAAAATTATCTACTACTCCTTCACCCCTAGCAACTTTCTCTAACTCTCTATTATGTCGTTTTTGTTCTTCTAATGCTGCCTTCTCTGATCTATTTTTATTTACTGCTTGGACAATACCAGCTGTCCCACCTGCAACACTTCCTGCAGCTGCTATGCCACCTATTATTAGTGGAATTAATGGGAGAATTCCACCATTCTTTTCTTCTTGTAATTGAATATTCTCTATCATTGGTTTACTTATGTAATACTTTTTTTGTTAATCGTAATAGTTTTAGGGGTATTTTTGTCAACAATATTACGTAATTTTAATTCAACAGTTTTATTATTACTTTTCGCGTGCGACATTTTTAATAAAAAAATTCTAAGTTACGAAAATTTTAAGTTAAGAATTTTGATCTATTCTAGTTATGAATAAATTTTAAATTAGGAATTTTGATCTATTCTAGTCAAGAATAAATTTTAAGTTAGGAATTTTAAATCTATTCTAGTTACGAAAAATTTTTAATCTATTCTAGTTACAAAAAAATTTTATTACTAATTACTAAAAAAAATTTTAAGTTATCAAAAAAATTAATTAATCGACGAAGTCTTGGGCTTTAGCCTATCGGATCAAAGGTCCTCAGGTTATTAACCGATCCTAACCATCTTTCCATTAAGAATTTCAATATAATATTTTACATCTTCCAGCAATAAACCATAAGCCATCAATGAAGTTGTGGAATCTTTCTTTTCAATATTAATTGTTACATCACAACCAGTCTTGATAATATCTTCAGATTGTGCACTTAAATCGAAACAGAAAACAGGATATAAATGTCTCCAATCTTTAGGAGTTAATTGTGGTTCAACTCCAAATTCTATACAAAGATTTCGATAAGAATCATATCCTTCCATAAATTGATTATTGGTATCATCGAATCTTAATGGATCAATTGGATAACGGGTTTGATTTAATGAAACTTGTAAACTTCGAATTGTATTAATATGGAAGAGATTATTGTTCTTATCAAAACTTGGAGAATTATTTCTTTGAAAAGTTAGTAATAAATATCTTGGAGTATTCGCAGTTCTAGTAAAATGCCAGTTAAATCTTTGTTCGGAAAAAGTTACTGAACTAGCAGTACGCTTTAGAAAATTTACTGGAATTGGTTTGTTAGTATTTAATCTTTTTGCAATAGCTGTTTCAATCTCTAAACTAGGAGTAATATGCTTAATCCACCATTCAAGTCTATCAATTTTTAAATATGCTTTTTTTCCAGTCTTACCAAAAAAGATTAATTCATTATTTGCTGTACGATGAATTATTAACTTAAATTTTAATTGATATGATATTTTATCATAATCTAAATATCCAAATAATGGAGACAATGACCAATTTACTGTCTGTTTACTTTTCTTGTTAAATTCACGTCTTTCTTTATATGCATCATTATTTGTTTTATTTAAATATTTTGCAATATTTTCTACATCTTTCGCAATTCCTGCGGCATCTGTTCCAGCGTAAGTTAAATCATCAACAATTATACCATCATTAGTATCAGGAAACCAACCTTCGATTTCATACTTTTTATTATTTTCACCAATTGTTACAAATCTAAGCATTGTATCAATTACACCTGGAGAATCACTTATTGTTTCTATATTTTGAGTTGCAACATCTAAACGCATTTGTGTAAATAATTTTGGAAAGAAATTATTCTCTAGTGCAATATTATCGGTATCTGGTAATGGTGTTGTAAAATTGGCATCACTATACAAAGAATATTCAGTGTAAAAATGAATCAGGTAGATATAAATAACTTTGTTGATTATCAACTTCAAAAATTAAATCACCTCCAGTGTTTACTCTACTGGAAGATCCGGGATTCATAGCAATTCTTATATAGTCATTCTTTTTTTGATTATTACTGACGAACGGAGGATCGTCTAATCTAAATTTATTTTCGATAAGCGAAGAAATTTTTATAAAAAATAATTTGACTTTTTGTTTTTCTCACAGACAGAAAAAATTTTTACTAAAAAAATTACTAAAAAATTTTACTAAAATATAATTTTAGAATTTTGCTAGACCAGCTCCGCTGTTAACACCATTACCTCTTATTTCTTCAATTGAACGTTTTATGGCTACGCCTGTTTTCTTCCCCTTTTTACTATCAGACGGAGCTCCGCTCCTCAAAGTTTCCCCAACAGCTATGTTAGCAATTTTGTTTTTTGTTTCCTCTGAAAGTTTTTTTAAATTTTTTAGTTCTTCGGAATCATTCCTAAGTTTACGAATAGCTTCTAGTTGTTTTAATTCGTTTTGAGACTTGACAGCATTTGATATTGCACTAGCTGTACTACCTATAGCAGCTGCTCCTTTTGCAGCAGATGTAATCAAATCTTTATTATTTTTAATTAAGTTAACGATACTTCCAATACCAGAGAAGATACCAGCCCCTTCTTTTCGGAAGGCACCTGCGGTGCCTAGGAACTTTTGTGTTCCGATTGTTTCTCTATTATCATAATGATAAACAGGATTCATACGTGGTTCATGAGCAATTCTTTGATTTGAAGCAAAATGTTTAAGATTGTGTTTATAAATTATAGGCATTTTTTAGGATTAAATTTGACTTTTCGGAAAAAATATTTACGTTAATATTTACGCTAAGACTTGCGTTTGTGAATGGACAACAACTTCGAGATAACTTTATTAATTGCCTGTTGCACTTTATCTATTGCGTCAAGCAGCGTGTGATGTACTTTAATTTCTTTTCTATTAACTTGCATTTTCTGCTGATTAATCTTCAATGCCGTTTTAAGAGCATTTAACTTAATTTTAAGAACATCTAATTGTCTTTTAACAGAATCTAACTGTTCTTTATTTTCTTTAGAGTTTTCTTGTAAATTTTTCTGTAATTCATTTTCTAAATTGATTTTAAGAGTTTTCATTTTATCAACTTTTTGATTAAGTGAGTTTACTTCATTTATTATTCTATTCATCTTTTTCATTTGTTGAGTAATTTTAGAACTCAATTCATCAACACTTTTTTGGAATGTAGTTTGTAACTGCTTTAAATTTTTTTTAATTCTTTCAGGTAGTTTTTCTATTTCATCTTCTAATTGTTCTTTCAATAGTTGTATCTGATGTTTATTTTTAATTACAGCAGATTTTAAATTTAAAGAAAGTAATATTAAAATTTTTGATTGTTCAGAAATCTTTTTAAAAAGTTTTGCTATATCTGCTTCTAGCTCTCTATCCTTTTTATCAAATTTTAATAATTTTTCGTTTAACGATTTGTCATTAAGTTTAAGCAACTTTAATTCATTCATCAGTGGAACCAAAACATCGTTTATATATTTTTCTTTTAAGTCATTGATTTGTGTATCAACATATTGTTTATTTGTTAACTCTGTATTTTGTTGCGGAAGAATAGAAAGATGCAATGGACCAGATAAAACGTCTCCAGTTTTCATGATATAATTTTCTATCTCTATTTCTAATTCACGATTATTCGGGATATATGCACCTCCACCAACATTTGGTAACATCATTTTTTAACAATAAAACATATATATCTCATGGAAATAAATTTTAGATATAAATTTTTAGGTATAAATTTTAGATAAAAATTTTTTTAGATATAAATTTTAGATATAAATTTTTTAGATGTAATAAGTTTTTAGATGTAATAAGTTTTTAGATGTAATAATATTTTTAGATGTAATAAGTTTTTAGATGTAATAAGGTTTTAGATGTAATAAGTTTTTAGATATAAATTTTAGATATAAATTTTTTAGATATAAATTTTTAGATGTTAAATTTTTAGATGTTATAAAATTGTTAGATGTAATAAAAAAATTATTATTCCCACGTGTCATCATCATCACTTAAATTACTCTCACTGACGATTGTTTGAAATATTTCAGCTTGAATATCTTCTCCGTTATAAGGTAACATAATTTCATTTTCATCAGGTGCTTGACGTTTAAGTATATTTATTTGACCAGAAAATTTTTTTTCTTCAGTATTATTATTTTTATCAGGAATACTAATTCCAGTTTCTAAAGATCTTTTCCATGGTTTATTAACTGTAGTCGATAATGTTTTCCCCGAATATAATTTTAGAAAATCTTCTACTTTTACTTTGTTTTGTGAATAACCTTTGAATGTTTTCTTTTCACTAAGTCTCCCTTGCTCATCTACAGTAATACAGTATTTTACTTTAGGTGCAATAAACATTGCAAAAATAATTCCGCCATTTCCATAATCATTTTTCCCTTGACTAAATTCTCCTCCAACATATCCAGCAGCGTCTAATTTATTAAAGAGCTCATTGGAAATATATATTGAATCAGTATCTGTATAATGAATGTATTTTTCTTTGAAACCATTAATTTCTAAAATAAAGTTATTCATGATTCTTCTAGAGTGAGAAAGAATAAAAGAACCTAAGTGTGAAGGCATGAACGACGTCTTCCCATCTTTTACAATATTAGTTTTAAGAAATTCATCATCTTCCATTTCTACTTTCGCTAAATATTGTTCATCATTTAATTTTTCATAATCTTTTACTTCTTGAGTGAAATTTTTTCTCAATGTATTCTCATTCCATAAATGATATTTAGTGGTTATATCTTTTTGCACAGTTTTGCCATATAGCGAATTCATCAATAATTTAATTAACTCATCGCCTACAGTATTTCCTTCTGCTTTATATCTTTTTCTCAAATTAAAAAGTTTTTCAATATAATTTCGAAATGGTGAAACTTGATAATTTTTTTCATAAATTATACCGTCAGTAATATGTAAGATTTTTCCCCCACATCTAACAATTTCTTGTATGTCTACAGAAGTTAATACATCATAACATATACCATTTCTAAACCTGATTACTTTTACATGAGAATTATTATTTTGATTTTTAACTTTATCTTTAATAGGAACTGGTTGAAAAAACATATCATTCGGATATTGAAACACAACTGTAAATATTCCAGTTTTAGGTCTAAACGTTTGAGTATTAAATTTATATACTATTTCCCGCTCTTCTTCTTGTCTAAATTTTCTAGCGGATTCAGCTTTAGGGAATTCCGAATTTTCATCATACATAGCTGATGGATATAAAGATGTGGCATCAAAAGCCATTAGAAATTCATGTTTTTGTTCAAGTAGTTGATTTGAAATTTTCTTACAAATTTCAGTTTTATCTCCTAAATCTCGATACTGTTTCATTAAATCTATTAAATTACTTCCAAGGGACAAAGCCCCCCCAGGGGAGCGACCAGGTAAATACTGTTTTAATATTGGTAACAAGATGCTACAAAATGGCGATATGTATTTTCTTATATTTGCCGAAACTCTTCCACCTTTAACAGATTTTCTAATATAATTTCTAGCCCATAAATCTATATGAGAATGAATATTTATATTGTCATTTTGTACGCTTTTCATCCAACCGTTAAATGTTAAAGCAGAGGATGTCAAATTAGTAGTTATATCTTCACCAACTAAATCTTGCATAACATTATTATATTTGTAGATACAAAAAGCTAAAGAAAGAATATCGTTAACTAAATATGGTCTCCATTCAATTTCTTTTTCTGTATAATTTTCATGTGTTATGTCTCCAATTTCATAATTTAATTTGCACACATTCATAGGAATTTTAAAATTCTCACACCATTTAGAAAGACTTGTTTTTACATGTTGATAACTACATTTCATTATAATAGTTTGAAGTGCTAATTTACCTGAAGGTGAATCTTTTTTCATATTGTTTTTAAATTTAAAAGATTTTTGAATGTATCTACTAACACATTCAGTTGTATAAGGATTTTGTAATGAAGCAGTCAATATTCCTCTTGAAGTTTTAAGAGGCGGTTTAGATAATTTAAAATTAGCTTTTATCGGAAAATAGGAATCAAAACCTGATGAATTGTGTGCTATTAAAGTTACTCTCGAATAATTAAATTTTCCAAGAGTTTTAAAAAATTGATGGATCGGACATACGTCCTCTGGGTTTCCCCCGATCGGACATTCATCATCTTCAGTTCTCGTAAATATTTTCACACAATTTTGAAGTTTATTAAATTCTAATTCAGTTAAATTATTATACTCATTAATCTGTTTTTTAAGTTTTTTAATTTCATCTTCATCTTTTGATCGTTTAATTTTAATCATATCACTTAACAAACGTGTTTCTAATTCTTTCAATCTTTGTTTCGGTAAACAACATATAAATTTATTAAAATTAATAGCTCCTACAGCATAAGGAATAGGATGAGCTGTTGAACAGTTAGGATCAGGAAAAGTTTCGAGATCCCAAATATATGTTGAACCATAGTCAATTTTTTTCTTTGTTATGATTTTATATGGACGCGTTGTTAGATTTTCATCAGTAACTGTTTTATATATGGGTTTGAAATTATTTTCAATTTCTCTAATAGCTTTTAATTTATGAGATTTATTAATTAAACAATAGTGACCAATTGTTGAACCTGCGTGAAAATAATTGTAATAAACATAATTATGAAACGTTTCAATTCCTCTAGGATTTAAATGACGATTAGCAGGACTATAATATTGAACACATTCTCCAAAATATTTATTGAATTGAGAAAATTTGCAGTTTGACATTACTCCTGTTCTAGATGTGGCTTTCTCTTTATATAAAAAATTATTAAACATTTCTTTCATCATTTCTCCTTGTTCTTCATTAAAACCTCGTAAAACATTATAACATTTAATAAAACAAAAATCTTCAGAAGGAATATAACAATATTCACCGAAATGTTCTTTGATTCTATATTTCATATTAATCCCTGCCCCCCTATGCGATCTTTGTACTAACTTCATTCCAAAATCTTCATATTTAATATTATCTGTAAAAATCCATTCGTTAGCATCGGATTTCTCATCCAGATTCGAAAACCATATTTCAAATGAATTTTTATTATAGAAGGTTACGTAAAAATTTTGAATTATATTTTCCTGATCTTTAATAACTTTTCCAAGTAAATTAATAATTTTACCATTTGCTAAAAGTTTCCGCATATCATTTACTACATTAATAAAAGATACATTTTCATATTCAATTTCATTTGGATTAAATAAATTACATAAATCATCACCAAGTTCATCTTTAATTCTATCATCAAAAAAGATATCACTAATAGGATTTTCTAATATTTCTTTTGTTCCACTTTTCTGTTTTTTAGTATTACGTCTAATACTACGCCTAGTACGTTTCTGTTTTTTAATACGTTTACTACGTTTACTATGTTTAATTTGCGCATCAAACTCAGCAATTTGTTTCTTGATTAATTCATCAATCGTAGACGTTTGTCCGAGAGACATTTCACGATTCATATTTTTTAAAAGAAAAAATGAATTTTTACATAGAACTTCGGTTCCGTTTTTACATATACACAGGAATATGTAATTGATGTAATGTTTCTAATTCATGTGTTGTTAAATGTTCTTTCTTAACCAACCACCATAAATTATTATACGCCAAAAATACTCGGAAACTTCTTAAACAAAGTGTAAAGTCTTTTGTTTTAACACACGGTTTAATACCATGTTTTGTTTTATAATCTGTAACGAGCGCTACGTATTTATGATGATAATAAAATCTAACTTCTTTCTTCGAATTTACAGGATTTGTAGGATGACGATAATCTTTTAAAACTGGTACATGCTCTATCTTATAATCATTCAACATATTTTTTTTATTTTTATCAACAAAAAATTTATAAGAAAAAATTATTCGGTCACTCCGCGAAAATATTTTCTATCGACTTTCAGTCGGGGCAAAGCCCCACGAGGCGAAGCCTAGTCAGAGAACAATTGTTCGATAACTCTATCATGAATTTTTTTATCAATATTAATTGTAATGAAGCCATAATCTTTTGACCAAGCATTATTACACGATTGTTTAAATTCATCTTTATTTCTTACGCATAAATCTCTTAACAAATCACTTAAGTTTCTTGCATTTATTTCAAATAGTATAAATATATTTGCATTCTTTCTAATAACACTTCCGTCTAATGAATACATACTTTGTGTTAAATAAAAAACACTACAGTTATTATGTCTACCTCTTGTGAAATAATTTCTCTGAACTGTCTGATTTCTATCATTAACACAATCATCAAAAATTACACAATGTTTCATTGTTTTATCTAGTTTACTAGGATCTTGCATATTACCACTATCATCTATTAATTGTATCTTTATATGCTTATTTTTATTGGATTCTACTAACTGACTATTTTTTGCAGCTTCTTCACACCACGAACTTATTTCTTCTTCATCTTCAGATTTTTCATATTCTTTGAATAATGAAGCAATTGCTGTTTTTTTAAGATTATTTTCAAATCCATATTTTAAAAATTGATAGACGGGTTGTTCTGCTGTTGTTGTATAAATTATAAGATTGTTATAATCCAAAAAATTTGGAGTCGTTAAAATTTTAAATAATAGATACGTTTTTCCACAACCTGATCTTCCGCAAATAACTGACAAAACTTTATTAGATAAATTTGGATGATGATTAAATTTGAGTTTTTTTTTATTTAATGGAGGTACTTCACTCATTTTTTAATAAAAAAATTTTATTTTTATTTTTAAAGAAGAAGAAGAAAATTAAACTTCTCTAGCTTCGCGTGGGAGTTTATACCTCTCGAACGGGAGTTTATACCTCCCGAACCAAAAGATCTATCATAATCTCTTCACCTCCAAAATTTATTTCTTGTCCTTTCTCATCAGTGATTCTAATGCCAATGTTGTTAATAGTTTTTCTTGTAATAGGAAAATATATTAATGTTTGTGGAATTACATTTAATCTATAACCAATGGGTACAGTAAAAGCTGGAAAACTGAATATTAAATTTGACAATTTACCATTTATATATCCTCCTTCAATAATGTCACAATGTACAACAATTGAATTTATTTCAGTTATTTTTGGAATCTTCTCACCTAAATGATAACCTTGACTATAGGTTTGTTTATTAAATCCTAATAGCTTTGACAATGATCTATCATGATTAAAATCAACTTGATGATTTTCGTCTAAAGTAAGAGAAAATTTATTAACTGCCGGTTCAACTGCAAAATGTAATTGTTTCTTATCTTTAAATGGTATACCTAAATATCTCTTAATTTCATTTGATATTGATTCAACTTCGTAAGAACCAGGAAGAAAAGTTAGTACTTTCCACGTTTTGCCTTTATCAGTAGAATATCTAAATTGATCATTCACATCTTTGATAACGTTTTGAATAGTGTTAAATGTGGAGAAACTAGTCAATGCAATTTGATAATTTTTATTTTGTTCTAAATGAAGAATGGGTTCTAAATTACAAGTGTGTGATGAAGTAGTTGTTATAATTTTTAACGTCGTACTAAATTTTGATGAACCCAAAATCTCTGTCAAATTTTCTGAATGATTATTAATTTTGTCTAAATCTGCTGAACACATTTTTTAGTTAAAATTTTGAATAAATATTATAGATAAAAATCGTAGATAAAAATCATAGATAAAAATCATAGATAAAAATCATAGATAAAAATTAGAAACAACATATTTCAGCTACGGGCGAAGCCCTAGAACATTCGGTTCGTTACACTTTTATAATCCTCTTCATTTAGAATCTTCTTTTCTAACAGTCTTTTCAATATAGCATGAATTTCATTGAAACTAGAATTATGTCCTTCTTTTATTGCAGACATTAAAATATTTAATCTATTTAGTAATTCTTGTGGATCATCTGGTAAGAATACAGTTCTTTCTGTTTTCTGTTTTTCAGATAAACCTTTTCCTACTTTAACTCCCGTTGATAATAAATTTTCTAATTGTTTATAACGTCTAAGAGTTTTTACTACACCTACTCTATCTAATATAGTTTTATATTTTATGAGATCTTCTACAGCATAATTTTTTAAATCTGCTCCTCTTAAAAGATCAACAAAATTTCTATCTAAATTAAAAGGAGATTTATCTGGTGAAAAAATTAAACCTCGAAAAGGTTGTGGAAATATTTCTTTTTGTCCGAGATAAAATCTAGGTATTGTTTTTCCATCTATAAATGAGATAGAATGTTCAAATTGCATAGATTTTGGTAATTTCTTATTAATGTTTGATTCTAGTAATCCATAGTCATCTAATATAGTTTTGTGCTCTGGATCTGTTATATCAATTTGTTTATCATTATTTGTACTTTCTTTTTCAAGAGTTTTAAATGGTTTCATAGTTTTCTCAAAATCAGTTTTTACTTGCTCGGTTTGCTGCATTTTTTCAAACATATCAGATTGAATACCAGCTTTTATCATTCTATGTTGAAGATGATTTTCTTTCATAATATTTCTTTGCTTTATTAACTCTTCTAATTGTTTTATTCTTTTAAAATTATCAGCTCTAATTTTATCCATTTTTAAAATATAATATTTGAATTTTGTGGTAACATTGGAATACAGCAAAAACATTTTACTGAACAAATTATTTTTTTATTGCTTTGTTGTCTGACATCTTTTCGTTTAAAGTTTTCTCGTTTTAAGTTTTGTTTAATAAAGTTTTGCTTAAATTTTCGCTTAAAGTTTTTAGCTCTTCTAAAAAAATTTTGTCATTTTCTTCATTAGAAATTTTACCACCAGTAAAAGTTTTACCATCACTCGAAATTTTGCCATCCTGTCTATTCTTATCATCAACTTTTTCGGACTGTAATTGAAAGGTTTGATTTACTTCATTAGCTATTTGATCAAATTTTTCAATCTCATCTAACGTAATAACATTATCATCACATACTCTTTGAAAGTAGTAATGTAGTTTATCATAGACTTCTTTAATATGTAAATGCTTAGTTTTTAATGATTTTCGTTTCTTAGTTATTAAAGATTTATCTAACATTGTAACAAGTGAAGTTGTAAAAACACCCGTACCTGTTAAAGCTGTAGCAACTACTGGAATTACTAAAACACCAGAAGATATAACAATTGTTAAAGCACCTAAACTTATTGTTAAGAATATGCCAATTCCTTGTGTTACATTCTTAACTTTAGTCCATCTCTTTCTTAATTTTTTATAATGCTCTAATCTTAATAATAATTGAGATTCTTTATCTTTCATATAGCGTACTCTATCTTTGTGTTTTTCTTTATTCAATTCACTTATTTTTAACTGTGATAACGAAGGATATATTCTTGCGGTTTCTTCCACTTTTGTTTCATCCACTTTTGTTTCTTCCATTTTTAAAGAAATATTTTGAATAAATATTTTGAATACAATCTTCTGCTATATTAGGACAACGTGATATTTTTTGGGCTACCTAAATTTTCATCTGCCTACATTTTCAAAATTCTTAGACCACGTGATATTTTGAAACAACTTAAATTTTCGATTACGTGATATTTTGAGACAACTTAAATTTTCGATTACATGAAATTTGGAGTCTACCTAAATTTTCGTTTACGTGATATTTTGAGACAACTTAAATTTTCGATTACATGAAATTTGTAGTCTACCTAAATTTTTGAAATTTTGATTTTTTGAAAATTTGTCACTACCTAAATTTTTGAAATTTTGATTTTTTGAAAATTTGTCACTACCTAAATTTTCGGCCTTCGGCCACGTGAAATTTGAAGTCTACCTAAATTTTTGAAATTTTGATTTTTTGAAAAAACCCGCAAAAGTGTGTCATCCGGCGCAAGCGAAGCGAAGCAAAGCGAAGCGTCGCGCCGGATGTCACACTATATACTACTGCAACCATTGGCGCGATTGTTTCTGTACCAGACGTTGGACCGCTTCTCTGCACTCGTGAATGGTGTTTGAGTTTATTTTGGACCATCAATCCATTTGGAATGAGATTTTCCTTGCGACAGGTTCGTAGAAAATGTAAGTGGCTATAAACCTTCTCGCGTTTGAATGCTCGAATCAGATCACAGTGGCGTCTTCTCCGTACCTGCGAGGCCTTCGGCGCATCCTCAATAATAATTTACCAACACTTACAAAAATGAAAAGTGTCATCATTCATTATATTTCATTTAAATTCGTTAGCTCCTCGTGGTAGCTGTGCACAGCTTTCCGTCTCAAAATCAGACGCTCAACCTCAGAGTGAATAGTTTTGCGCGTGCACGAATCCTTCGTTTCTCGTCGGAGAGGCCACTACGTCAACAATAGCAGCTGACTGACGTTCAGAAAACACTGCAATCAGATGATGAGCGTTCGCCAATGAGTGCAGACTAATGCATCTGACTCGAACACCCAGATTCCGTAGAATTCCATAATTTGTTTTTACGTTATTGATGTGACGCTATGTTTAGTACTGCAGATGAGCTCATAAGCACGCATTTCGTCCGAAGTGAATATACTGAAAAGATGACAGTCGTCAAGCAAGGTAGGTATGTCAACACCTGATATAAAAATTGAAAGTACTCACAGAGAAAGAAATAAGAAATGCACAAGACATTTTAATCCATCAAAGTTTAAACAGATGAGTGGCTGACCAGCTGTGAGAAACGCAAGAAACTGCTTCCCTTCCTCCTTTTTTCTCGCGAAAATGTGGTCTGGACAGAGAGGGGATATAGTAATCTCAGCTCCTTGATTAAGGCGGTTAGGCGACATGAGCAATCAACTTCTCATGTGCACATTCACTTAGCATTAAAAATGTTCGGGAAATTGTTATTGAAAATTCATCTTTTATGAAAATTAATGTTATAACATAAAAAAAGTCTGGTATAGAAATAGTATTCCAATGCCGAGCGAAGGCCTATGGTCCGGGAGCACGCGACGCCACTGTCAGATCATGATTCCTTTCACCAAAGTTTGATGACAGCAATGATTTAAAATTGTTGGCCATACCCAAAGTAGATTATAATTTCAATGAAACTTAATTCAGTCTGGCTCACGGCCTAATGGGTGAATGGCCTCATGGCCTCCAGAGCCATTGCTAAAGCGAAAGCTGATGCTTGGCAACGAACAGCGTCCAATCTTCGCCTTTCCTCCAACCCCCGTAAGGTCTTCTCCCTCCTCCGCTCAGTAGCTGGTACTCCCAAATCCTCCAGTTCTGATCCAACCTTTCCCGGCTGTAGCTCTGCTAAGGCTACAGCCACCCGTTACGCTTCTTTTCTCAAGAGCCACTTCTCTAGATCCCTTCCTTCTAATCGCCGTCCTGAAAACCGCCGCTTCCTTCGTGAGCTCCGCTCCTCTACCTGTACCTGCCCATCCTTTTGCTCTCCTTTTAGCCTGTCGGAGCTCACCACAGCTATTAGTTCTCTCTCCTCGTCGACTGCAGCCGGTCCTGACCACGTCTCGTACCCTCTCCTCCAAAATCTTCCTCCTTCTGCCCTTGCTTTTCTTTTGTTTATCTTCAACCTCTCTTGGTCCACCCACTCCTTTCCCTCCGCCTGGAAATCTTCCACCATCTACCCGGTGCACAAATCTGGCAAACCCACAGACGCTCCGTCTTCGTTTCGTCCTATCTGCCTTACATCTTGTATCTCGAAACTCTTTGAGCGTCTCGTGCTAGCCCGTCTGTCTTTTCTCCTCGAATCTAAGGATCTTCTGACCCCTCTTCAGGCCGGTTTTCGCCCAGGCCGTTCTACCACTGACCAGATAGTTCTTCTTACTCAGTCAATCTCCGATGGCTTTCACAACTCCAAGCCTTGTGCAAGGACTCTGTTAGCCACCGTTGATTTCTCTCGTGCCTTCGACTCGGTCTGGCATTCAGCTCTCTACCACAAGCTTCTGGCCTCTGGCCTGCCTCCTTGCTTTGTTCGCTGGACCCAGTCTTTCTTATCAGACCGTCGTGCACAAGTGGCCTTTCGAAACTCTTCCAGTAACTCTTTCCGAGTTCGATGGGGAGTCCCTCAAGGGTCAGTGCTCGGCCCAGTCCTCTTCAACCTCTTCATTAACGACGTTTCTTCCGTGCTCCCTCCCTCAGTCCGCTTTTCACTTTATGCAGACGATCTTGCTATTTGGGCGTCTTCTCCTCACATTCACCTCGCCACTGCCGCAGTCCAAGAAGCTCTGTCTCAGCTCGAGGCTTGGTCTTTAAAGTGGCAGCTTCCTCTAAATCCCGCTAAATGCGAAGTCTCCTTCTTCAGCACCGCCACCCGTGAAGCTTCCGTTCAGCCCTCCCTGTCTCTTTTGGGCCGCCCCCTCTTATTCAACGCTTCCCCCAAGTTCCTCGGAGTAACTTTAGACCGAACACTTTCCTTCTTCCCCCATAGCTCTGCCCTGAGATCCACTCTTTTCCCTCGTTTAAGATCTCTCAGGGCTGTTTCATCCGCTTCTTGGGGCCCTTCCAAAGAGTCCCTTGCTTCTCTCTACAAGACCTTTCTTCTCCCCGTCCTCACTTATGCTTCCCCTGGTTGGTTCCCCTTCATTTACGCTAAACATCTTCAACACCTAGAAGCTACCCACCGCTCCGCGTGCCGTGCGATCACCGGCTGCTGTTTGACCACTCCTATTCCTCTTCTTTTGTTGGAAGCTGGACTTCCTCCCCTCTCCGTGACCCTCACCGCTCAGTCGCTCTACTCTTATGAGCGCGCTCTTCGCCTCCCACCCTCGTTTCCCTTGTCCTCTCTAGCGACCCTTTCTGTCCCCAAGCGCGTCCGTTCCTCTTCGTGGCGCTTCTTCTGTACTTCTCATCCACTTTCTCCACCTGTTTCTTCTCCGCGTGAGCCCCTGGTCTCCTGCCCTCCCTTCCCCCTGTGGTCCCCTCCTCTGTTCTCCGTGTCCCTAGCCCTGTCCTCCCCCTGCTCCCGTTCCGACCCAGTCCCTCTTCGCACCGCTTTGGTCCGAGACCACCTTTCCTCCGTCCCCGTTGCTGACCTGACCATCTGGACTGACGGCTCCGTTATTGGACGACTTGGACCAGGTGGCTCGGGTGTTTTCATAAACTGTTCTTCATGCTCTTCCACTTTCTCTCTTTCCTTTCATGCTGGTACGCACTGTTCAAGCTTCACAGCTGAAATGGTTGCAATCCAGCATGCTCTCTCTTGGTCCGTTTCCCATTACTCCTCATGTCTCTTTTCCTCTCTTCTTCTCTTGTCCGACTCTCTCTCGGCTCTGACCGTGCTCTCTTCACCCCTGTCGCCCCTCTTGTCCACTCTGTCTGGTCCTCTTTGTCGTCCCTCTGCTCTTCCTCGATCTCAGTGTCATTGCAGTGGCTTCCTGGTCACTCGAACATCAGTGGCAATGATACTGCAGATGCGCTTGCCAAAAGTGGCACTTCTCTCCCCTCTGCAGCTCCTCAGTGTCTGTCTTCTCTGAAGTCCTTCATTCGTCATTCCCTGTTCAACTCCTGGAGGACTTCCGTTCGTTCGTCTTTGATTTCTTCACAAGTCCCTAGCGTAGCAACTGAGGAGCTGTCCCTCCCTCGCGCTGTCCGTTGTGAGCTCTCACGTCTTCGTTGCAACGGCCACAGACTTCTTCTCAACTCCTATCTTCACAGGATTGGCAGGTCCACTTCTCCTGACTGCCCTGTTTGTGGTGTAAACCACGATGTACCCCACTTACTGTGCTCTTGTCCCTCCCTCTCTTCTACCCGAGCGGCTATCTTCGGGTCCTCGGGCTCTGTTTTTGATCTTTGGCATCGCCCGTGGGGGGTTGCCCGCCTCCTCGGTCTCCGTGGCGTTCCGCCACGCCCCTATCCGCGGGACGGGGTCGGGTAATCCAGCCAGCCAGCCAGCCAGCCTAATGGGTGATGCAGATCATTAAATCTAATCGCTAAATAGCTAAAAGATCTTACAGCTATATGCAGATCGTTTGCTTATCTCTTTGTTTTGAATCACATCTTCAAACATTCTGATCAGACAACAAATGAGTATGCCTAATGTTAGAGAGAGTAAATTAATCGGAAGTTGGCCAAAACATGTTTGCCATCACCATATAGAGTACCTTAGATAAAAGAAATAAAAGCCTAATTGTCAGCAAATAAATCAGTCGAGTAGATTGATTTATCCATCTAAATGTCTGACAATATGACGATTAAGACGGTCTATTATGATACCGATTTGATAACAAATTCAAAAGCTATGAGCATAGAATTGCGAACATGCCAAATATATAAACACTGTACAGACATGTATTATTTTTTGAGGGACTCTACTTTGAGCAATTTTGATATTCGAATTATACAATCGAGATATGTAAGGGGCTTCTTCCACGAAGATGGGATTGACCTGCTTCGGAAAACATTGTCGAAATGATGGGCAATGATGTCGTAAACCTCTCTTGGGGCCTCTTTGAGGATTTCGATTGCGATTCTGTCCTGACCCATGGCTTTTCCAGTTTGCATTTTCTCTATTGCTATCTCAGTTTCTTCGACTAAAACTTTTGGAATGTCTTCTTGACTGTGACTCGGTATGTCGTCGATGTCTATTTTGGAGGCAAACAGATTCATGTAGAACTTCGATATTGTGTCGGAAATTTCTTCCTTGCCTTGTTTGACCATCCCGTTCTCGTCTTTCATGCCTATTATAGATTCTTCATGCAGTGATGTTGCTTTTTTCGCATTCTTGATTGATTACATCTTCTGGGCTGCCTCGATAGCCTATCTCTCATTATACTCTTTATAGTCACTTCGAACTTGCTTTATAAGTTTCTAGCTCAGAAACCGAACATCGTCACCTTTTTCTATTTCAACTTCGTTACTGACGTTGAGATACCGTTTGCTCTTGCGTCTTCCACCACCTTCCTTAATGTCTCGTTCAGCATTTCGTATTTTCCTGTTTTTATTTCATGCAATTCACCGTCAGTTATCTCATTTATGGCTTGTCTGGCATTGTCGGCATAGATAGGCTTACTGGACGTACCAGTACATTTGCTTGGCTTTCTGAAGTCATTGATCTTCATACTCAATCTGACAAGTCTGTGATCGGACCTTGTATCACACTGAGTAAAGTCGATGACTTGGCAGTTTATTATATTAGTTTTCTCATTCATCAAGATGTAGTAAATCTGGCGATGTGCACGCTTCGAACTTTCCCTTGTCCACAGACTTCTATCTTTCTGTCGGAAGAGTGTGTTAGTAATGTACAGCTTGTTGCATTCTGCGAAATCTACGAGTTTATGACCTCTTCCTTTCGATTGCCTAAGCCATACGTTCCGATGTATCGCTCTCCTGGCTGTATCTTTCTTGCATTCATGTTGAAATCTCCAAATATGACAATATGTGACTTACCAGTCATTTCGCTCTCTACTGCTTCGTTTATTTCATCAATATCTTCATCATCGTAGTCGGTTGTTGGCATCTAGGCCTTTACGTTTATACATTTCCATGAAACTCCATTGATGTTCAGGCTGATGGTCGCTAAGCGATGGCTCATGATTTTGCATTTGTCGATATACTGTCTCAAGTAGTGTTTGGATCCCGGGATCCCGACGTATTTTTCTTGTCCCGAATCCCGGGAAACAGAGACGGGAAATCCCGGGATTCAATTTTCTTGAAAAAGAAGCTATTAACTTACATAGTAGTTGTGCGAATCTGCCAGAGATGCAACCGGTCCGGAATATTCCAGACCGGATCTTTCGATGAATGTATAGAATTAAACATTGTTGCCTATAACTTGATACCGCATAAGATTACAAGCGAATAGGCCTATCGTGAGGTCAGTTATGGAGGCTGTAGTCCGAAACCTGATGTGCGAGCCTACTAGGCTATCGGTTCATAGAGTAGACTAAGCATACGATTGATGTATAGCTGTAGGTAGGCATTAATATAATGTACAGGCCTGCGATGCACTATATTTATATATATATATAAGATAGGCCTTTATATATAGGCCCATCTTGTACCAGATAGGTCCTTTATAGTAGGCTAGACCTGCATGTTATATGCTTAGCAGGCCCTAGCTACATGTTAGAATGTTACAATTCCTAGCCTAGGCTAGGAACACTTAATTTGATTTTGTCTAGAGCTAGGTTTATGCAGCAGTTTCGACAAATGCGAAGGCAACACAGTCGGCGAGCACAGCATGGCAGCATAAGTGACTAAATGAAAATCAGTTCATAAGGAGTAGGACAAAAATTTCAAGATCGCCAATCACAGGCTGTCTATTGTTTTAGCGTTTGTCGTTGACCTTGCCGGTAGCCTTCCTAGCACCGAGAAACAGCCACTGTTACCTGAGAAGATCGCGCGCCTTGCTGGTGAAAGCACGTGATCAAGTCATCAAGCATCGAACGGGAAAGTGCGTACCGGATAGATATCAGAATTGCCTGCACAGAAGTTTTCACGCCTAGAGGAGAACGCATACCGTATGTAAATGTGCCTTGAAAACGGCTGCTAAAATTAACAATTTACTGATTGACATGATGGATTCAACATGAAGGACACTTCCTCACATCATACCGGATGAAATTATGCCGATGTGACCGTCTCTGCCGGTATTGGCCGGTCTGATTTTTCAGACTGGACCGGACCAGCGACCGGTTACATCTCTGGAATCTGCGTTTATCATATTTTAGTTAATGATTGGCTACATAGTATGTATAGAGTCGTAAAAGGCTAGTAAGTAGCACCGTAAGCTGCGTAGTACATAGCACAAAAGCTAGCTATTCTGATTATGCATAATACATTTGTCGTCTCATCTGACGTCTAAATATAATAGCAGTCCTTGTCTGAGGTCATATTTCGTCGCGTCATTCGGCAGAATGACTCACGTGTTGAACTGTTGCTGAGTAAGAATTGTATGATAGCATCATGTTAGAACTGAGTGATCGTGTGTGACGTCTTGGGTGTGACTACAGTATTCTGTGCATGATTCTGTGCCACTTCTGTGCTATGATTCTGTGTGTGTGACTGCTACCGCAAGGCTTGCGCAAGGTCACGATTGGTGCGAGAAGCCAGATGACTGTCACCGTTTCCTTCCTTTTCCCATCTCCATGGAGATGAAAATTGATTTTGGTGTTAGCGCTCAAGAAGAATGCCCGTAGTTTATAGACTACTCCTTCGATTTGAGAGTTCAGTGCAGTGCAAAGTCTAAGCCATGGATTCACCCGCCTGGAACTATTTTACGAAAGACGATACTGGCTTGAAGGCCATCTGCAATATTTGCAAAGCTTCTATCGGCTGCAAAAGATCATCGACTAGCGGTTTGCTAAGACATTTGAAGAACATTCATCGTGAGCTTGTGCCCCAGAAACGCAAAGCTGATCAACCGTCAGAGAGGAAGAAAGTGAAGCAACAAACTCTAGATCGAGCTTTCATGTCTGCTAAGCGATCATCACTAGCAGAAATACTAGCAAGACTAGCAGCAGAGGACGGCATTTCAATACGCGCAATCATAAGGAGCATGAGGTACATGTAGGCCTAGGTGTAATATAATTAATTACATGTATATCAAACACAACTGGTTCATAACTCAATAGGCCTACTAACTACTTTCGTAACTTTGTACCGGAGTAATGGTCAAAAGACCGTTCCAGGACAGGACACCCATAAAATCAGAAAAAATTGGTATCTTTAAAAACGACATAAATTCATGAATTTAGTCCCTTTTTCAGGTTTTTAAGACCTGAATTCATGAATTTAGTCCATTCAAAAAGTACCATTTTTTCAAAAAATGGTATTTTTAAAAACAACATAAATTCATGAATTTGAACCCTTTTTCAGGTTATGAAGACCTAAATTCATAAATTTGGGTGTTTTTAAAAATACCCAGTTTTTCAAATTTTTCAAAATCTCAAATTTGAGAATTGCAATTTTCACCCTTAAAATCATGACCGTTCCAGGACACCGAAAATCATAAAAGTTGAGAATTTCAAAATTTGAGAATTACAATTTTCTTGCTTAAATCATGACCGTTCCAGGACACCGAAAATCATAAAAGTTAAGAATCTCAAATTTGAGAATTACAATCGGGCGAAGCCCTAGAACCTTCGGTTCGATTTTCATTGCTTAAATCATGACCGTTCTAGGACACCGAAAATCATAAAAGTTGAGAATTTCAAATTCATGAATTTTATCCATCTTTCAGGTTTTTAAAATATATCATGTGACTAAAAATATTTTTTTAAAAATGGATGAAACAAAAGTGGAAGGAACTTCAGAAATGGATGAAACAAAAATGGAAGGAACAAAAGTGGAAGGAACTTCAGAAATGGAAGAAACAAAAGTGGAAGGAACCGCAAGAATATATCCTTCGTTATCTCAATTAAACTTTTACGGAGCAGCGTGACTTCTTTCTTTCTTTCTTTCTCTCTCTCTCTCTCTCTCTCTCTCTCTCTCTCTCTCTCTCTCTCTCTCGATCCTGTCTGTTACAGGAATATTGTATTCACAATGACATACATTCTTTAAAACAATTGCTTGTCTTCAATGAGAATAATTCCCATATGCTTTTAATAGAATGACCTTGAACGCAAATGGAAAAATACACCAACTATCGAACCATGTCGACAGCCATATCGACAAACTTTCTGACATCGGCGCGACAGTTGGTGTATTTTTCCATTCAAGCAATGTCGCATGAATGATTGTTATTGAAACCAAAATGAAGAGAAATGCTCATTCATTTCTCTTCTCTCTCATATGTCTATTGTGTTTAGATTGTATTTGTTCTTTTGTTCTCATAGTGTGAATGAGATTTCACAACTCGCATTATGCGCTATTGTCTGTGATTTCCTTCACCCCTATCAGCTGAAACAATTTTAGCAGCTGCTACACGCTAATTCTTTTGAGAAATGTCTGAAATAGATTTTATTCCATTTAAAATGAGAAACATTAGAGACATTCTAAAAATATACAGCAAACAAAACCACATTAAATTTCGATTTAAATGAGATTGCTAAGCAATTGGGAATAAAGAATTTTCACATATTGATGAGTAATGAATTACTATTGATAAAAGATGTACGAAACACTAACTCAACTCATACAATGCAACAATGTAACGTTTAAATTTAAATTAAATTAAATCATTTCAAAATTGAATAAGTAGTAAAGAAAGACATCATTAGAGACCAGTTTTAAATCAATACCCCCCCTTCTGACTAAGTAGTAAGGAAAGTCATCATTATAAAAATGTTTTAAATCAATACCCCTTCTGACTAAGTAGTAAGGAAAGATATCATTAGAGAACAGTTTTAAATCAATACCCCCCCTTCTGACTTCTAGGGGTCCCTTAAGAAATTTTTTTTATTATAAAATGAGCAACATAAATGAGTTTTTGAAATTATATGGAACACAAACGACAACGAATTTCGACCTAAAGAAAATCGCAAATCAATTGGGAATAAAGAATTTTCATGTTCTAATGAGAGATGAATTACAATTGATCAAAAATAAGCCAACAGGAACCTTCAGTTCCCGGAACAAAGTTCCATCAATAACTGTAAATTTCATAACAAATCTTCATACGTCAAATGAAAAAGGTGTACATTGGTCAGCAGGCGTTAAAAATCATCAGCAGAACTATTATTTTGATTCATACGGTTTGCCCCCTACAAATGAAGTAAAAGAATTACTTGGAACGGGAACATACAATACATTTCAAATTCAAAAACCAGGAACTACCTATTGTGGACAATTATGTTTATACGTTTTGTACAAATTACAAAAAGGAGTACCATTTCTAGATATTATGTTAGAATTGAACAATCTATAACTCAAGCGAAGCTAGCTAAAGCGCCACCTAAAGGTTAAAGCTCTGTTTTCTGTAATTCATTTTGATAAAAACGACCTCTGATATCTTCATCATCTAAATCTTTAATTTCATAAGTAATCGGATAACTTTGATTTATTTTACAAATTTCAAATATCTCTTTCGTCCAGTATCCGACGAAGCCCTTTACAAATTTGTTCTTATATTTAAATATTCTAACTCTATCTCCAATTTTAAATTTCGGCTTAAGTTTCTGCAAATTCGGATTACTCTCATTCAAATTATTATTCTCGAATATTTTCTTTCGTACTAGATCAGGGTCGTCAGAAGCATTCTTTGGAGTTTCTTCAATACCAGAATGAACTTTATTATTGTACTCTTCCACAATTCCTGGTAATATTTTTAACCATTTCTGATTTCTTTGCTCAGTAAATTTCTTGAATAATTTATTTTTTAACGTCCGATTGAATCTTTCTATCACTACGGCCTTCCCTGCATTTTCAGTTGAATAAACAGTTTCAAATAATGGTTGAACGTTTCGGTTATAAAATTCCGATCCTTTATCAACAAACAATTTTTTTGGCTTACTCTTACTTTCTTTAAAGATTTCTTCAAACGCATATTTAACTGATAGACCACTTTTGTTTTTTAAAGGCTTTACCCAAGCGTATCGTGTATATAAATCTATAACGGTCAATGCGTATTTATAATCTTTTTCATTCGGCATATGAATAAGATCAGCACTCCAAATATCATCTTTATTAAATACTTTTACTTTCAATAGATATTTTGGCTTTCTCTATTCCTTGTGGATTTCGGACGCGTAGGTTCGAGCGTTGCTCTCAGAGTTATTAGTTCGAGCGTTGCTCTCAGAGTTATTAGTTCGAGCGTTGCTCTCAGACAGCTTAGCTGTCGTTTCATTTAAACCCTGTCCGAATAATATTTTAGCTTGTAAAGCTTTCTTAACAAACATTCTTTCAATTCTTTCTCTAAATGTAGGATTCTGAATACTATCTAATTCTTGAATCATCTTCTTATCAGCTGCATGTCGAGAACTTAGATCATGATTTCGATAAGCTAAATCATGCCTGTAAGCGGCGGCATCTACTCTATTTATCGGTTCTTCACCTGGTTTCGGATTATTATTCTCATCTAGTCTTATATCTAATCGAGTTCCTGGACCGGTATATGAATGACCAGGAAGATGTTTTTCTTTCGAATATTTACTCCAAATAAATCCAGGAAAGTTTTCTAATGTTTTTTGTATATCACCACCGTAGGTAGTAGCCAAACTTTGTTTGTTGTCGTCACCTCCAATATGCTGACAGTTTGAGTTTTTATTTTTGTTTAATAGATAATTCAATAAATCTAAATTAGAAATTTTTAATTTAATTAAATTTTCGGAATTTTTAGTATTCATTTTAAAAGATAAAAAAAATTAAAAAGATAAAATAAATGTTTTACCTTATGGACCTGAGGTTATTACCGAATCATACTAGGACTTAGATATATTCCAGAACCATCTTTAGTTTCTTTAATTTCAATTAAATCATCAACATTGTGGAGAATATTTTTAAGAACTCGTTTTCCTTCATCAACTAATTTTAATTTACTAATAAAATTATCTACTACTCCTTTTCCTTCGGGCGAAGCCCTGGAAGACATCTCCGTTGACCCATGAACCGATGTCCCTTCACCCCTAGCAACTTTCTCTAACTCTCTATTATGTCGTTTTTGTTCTTCTAATGCTGCCTTCTCTGATTTATTTTTATTTACTGCTTGGACAATACCAGCTGTCCCACCTGCAACACTTCCTGCTGCTGCTATGCCACCTATTATTAGAGGAATTAATGGGAGAATCCCGCCATTCTTTTCTTCTTGTAATTGAATATTCTCTATCATTGGTTTACTTATGTAATACTTTTTTTTGTTAATCGTAATAGTTTTAGGGGTATTTTTGTCAACAATATTACGTAATTTTAATTCAACAGTTTTATTATTAATATTACTTTTCGCTTGCGACATTTTTAATAAAAAAATTTTCAGTTATCAAAAATTTAAATCTATTCTAGTTATGAAAAATTTTAAGTTATCAAAATTTTTAATCTATTCTAGTTACCAAAAATTTTAAGTTATTCTAGTTATGAAAAATTTTTAAGTTAGGAATTTTTAATCTATTCTAGTTATGAAAAATTTTAAGTTAAGAATTTTTAATCTATTCTAGTTATGAAAAAATTTTAATTAATTTATTCTAGTCATCTTCCCATTAAGAATTTCAATAGAATATTTTACATCTTCTAGCAATAAACCATAAGCCATCAATGAAGTTGTGGAATCTTTCTTTTCAATATTAATTGTTACATCACAACCATTTTTAATAATATCTTCAGATTGTGCACTTAAATCGAAACAGAAAATTGGATATAAATGTCTCCAATCTCCAGGAGTTAATTGTGGTTCAACTCCAAATTCTATACAAAGATTTCGATAAGAATCATATCCTTCCATAAATTGATTATTGGTATCATCGAATCTTAATGGATCAATTGGATATCGAGTTTGATTTAATGAAACTTGTAAACTTCGAATTGTATTAATATGAAAAATATTATTGTTCTTATCAAAACTTGGAGAATTATTTCTTTGAAATGTTAGTAATAAATATCTTGGAGTATTCGCAGTTCTAGTAAAATGCCAGTTAAATCTTTGTTCGGAAAAAGTTACTGAACTAGCAGTTCTCTTTAGAAAATTAACTGGAATTGGTTTGTTAGTATTTAATCTTTTTGCAATAGCTGTTTCAATCTCTAAACTAGGAGTAATATGCTTAATCCACCATTCAAGTCTATCAATTTTTAAATATGCTTTTTTTCCAGTCTTATCAAAAAAGATTAATTCATTATTTGCTGTACTATGAATTATTAATTTAAATTTTAACTGATATGATATTTTAACATAATCTAAATATCCGAATAATGGAGACAATGACCAATTTACTGTTTGCTTACTTTTCTTGTTAAATTCACGTCTTTCTTTATATGCATCATTATTTGTTTTATTTAAATATTTTGCAATATTTTCTACATCTTTCGCAATTCCTGCGGCATCTGTTCCAGCGTGAGTTAAATCCTCAATAATTATGCCATCATTAGTATCAGGAAACCAACCTTCGATTTCATGCTTTTTATTATTTTCACCAATTATTACAAATCTAAGCATTGTATCAATTACACCTGGAGAATCACTTATTGTTTCTATATTTTGAGTTGCAACATCTAAACGCATTTGTGTAAATAATCTTGGAAAGAAATTATTCTCTAGTGTAATATTATCGGTATCTGGTAATGGTGTTGTAAAATTAGCATCAGAATATAGAGAATATTCACAGTGTAAAAATGAATCAGGTAAATATAAATAACTCTGCTGATTATCAACTTCAAAGATTAAATCTCCTCCAGTATTTACTCTACTGGAAGATCCGGGATTCATAGCAATTCTTATATAGTCATTCTTTTTTTGATTATAACTGACGAACGGAGGATCGTCTAATCTAAATTTATTTTCGATAAGCGAAGACATTTTTATAAAAAATAATTTGACTTTTTGTTTTTCTCACAGATAGAAAAAAAATTTTTACTAAAATATAATTTTTAGAATTTTGCTAGACCAGCTCCGCTACAGCTTTGCTGGTTAGACCGAAGGTTGCTGCTCACGCCATTACCTCTTATTTCTTCAATTGTTTTTTTATTATTTTTATTTTCAATATGTTTACTATCACCATCAACAGCTATGTTAGCAATTTTGTTCTTTGTTTCATCTGAAAGTTTTTTTAATTTTTTTAGTTCTTCAGAATCATTCTTGAGTTTACGAATAGCTTCTAGTTGTTTTAATTCGTTTTGTGATTTAACAGCATTTGATATTGCACTAGCTGTACTACCTATAGCAGCTGCTCCTTTTGCAGCAGATGTAATCAAATCTTTATTATTTTTAATTAAGTTAACGATACTTCCAATACCAGAAAAGATGCCATCCCCTTCTTTTTGAACGGTTTCTCTATTATCATAATGATAAACAGGATTCATACGTGGTTCATGAGCAATTTTTTGATTTGAAGCAAAATGTTTAAGATTGTGTTTATAAATTATAGGCATTTTTTAGTAATAAATTTGACTTTTAGGAAAAATATAAATACGGGCGAAGCCCTGGAAGACATCTCCGATGTCCATTATAAAAAAATGTTTATTTTTTGTTCTTAACTTTTACAGATTGCGTTTTTGGTTTAACTTTATCAGGAACCAAACCTGCATCAATCATTCTTTTTATTCTATGATTTTCTTTCATAATATTTCTTTCTTTTATTAACTCTTCTAATTGTTTAATTCTTTTAAAATTATTAGCTCTAATTTTATCCATTTTTAAAATTATATACTTTTATATTTTTAAATTTTTTTTCAAAATTATATTTTTAAATTTTTTTAAAAATTATATTTATACTTTTATATTTTTTAAATTATATTTATATTTTTTATGATTCTTATTTTTTGTAGGTAAAAAATATTTAAGTTAATATTTACAATACTCGTTTAAGATTTACGTTTGTGAATTGACAACAACTTCGAGATAACTTTATTAATTGACTGTTGCACTTTATCTATTGCGTCAAGTAGCGTGTGATGTACTTTAATTTCTTTTCTATTAACTTGCATTTTCTGCTGATTAATCTTCAATGCCGTTTTAAGAGCATTTAACTTAATTTTAAGAACATCTAATTGTCTTTTAACAGAATCTAACTGTTCTTTATTTTCTTTAGAGTTTTCTTGTAAATTTTTCTTTAATTCATTTTCTAAATTGATTTTAAGAGTTTTCATTTTATCAACTTTTTCATTAAGTGAGTTTACTTCATTTATTATTCTATTCATCTTTTTCATTTGATGAGTAATTTTAGAACTTAATTCATCAACACTTTTTTGGAATGTAGTTTGTAACTGCTTTAAATTTTTTTAATTCTTTCAGGTAGTTTTTCTATTTCATCTTCTAATTGTTCTTTCAATAGTTGTATCTGATGTTTATTTTTAATGACTGCAGATTTTAAATTTAAAGAAAGTAATATTAAAATTTTCGATTGTTCTGAAATCTTTTTAAAAAGTTTTGCTATATCTGCTTCTAGCTCTCTATCCTTTTTATCAAGTTTTAATAATTTTTCGTTTAATGATTTGTCATTAAGTTTAAGCAACTTTAATTCGTTCATCAGTGGAACCATAACATCGTTTATATATTTTTCCTTTAAGTCATTGATTTGTGTATCAACATATTGTTTATTTGTTAACTCTGTATTTTGTTGCGGAAGAATAGAAAGATGCAATGGACCAGATAAAACGTCTCCAGTTTTCATAATATAATTTTCTATCTCTATTTCTAATTCACGATTATTCGGGATATATGCACCTCCACCAACATTTGGTAACATCATTTTTTAACAATAAAAAAGGAAATTTTTTTCTAATAAAAATAAAAATGGAAATGACTGAAATTTGTCAAGTTTGTGGAGTAGATTTTTTAAACCCAACTATGTTGTTTACTCATATGAAAAATACATCATGTGGGAAAATTAATCGAAGTAACTTTTATAATAATCAATCTAACAATAATCAACCTAATAATAATCAACTGGAACAACCATTGCAAAAATTAAAACATTTATTTATTTCAGATCAGGGGCAAAATCTTTATACCGCTAGAAAAAATACACCTAGAAAAAATACACCTAGGCAAAATAATAATAATCCTTTTACTCAAAATAATCATTTAGATACAAAAAATAATCCTTTTACTCAAAATAATCATGTAAATCCAAATAATCCCCTTACTCAAAATAATCATGTAAATCCAAATAATCATGTAAATCCAAATAATCCCCTTACTCAAAATAATCATGTAAATCCAAATAATAAATCTGTGAAAGGGGATACGAAAAAATGTTCTGGTTGTAATAAAAATATAACGTCCAAAAATTTTGCACGTCATTTAAAAATATGTGAACAAACAGAAGAGGTTAAAAAAGAAAAAAAAGATAAAATGAAAGATCAGTTATGTCGTAATTGTAATAAATATTTTACAATTCAAGGAATTACTAATCATTATCATTCTTGTATAAGTTCTGCAAGACAATGTACAAGTTGTCAAAATACTAAACCTAAGACAGAGTTTTATGATAGTAAATATAAGTGTAAGGATTGTTTAAAGGAAAAAGTAAAATGTAGAGGTTGTCAAAAAATTATATTAAAGAAAAATTTTCCAAGACATGTAACACTATGTCCAAAACTTAATGAAGATTTAAATCAAAATATTCCAAATCAAAATATTCCAAATCGAAATATTCCAAATCTTCATCAACGTATAAATACTTTTTATTAGTATTTCTATTAAAATAGTCTTATATATTAAAATCTTATATATTAAAATAGTTGTATTTCTACTAAAATAGTTGTATTTCTACTAAAATAATCTTATATATAGTAAAATATTATTTTTTTATAAAGAATAAAATATTATTTTATTAAAATATTCTTAAGCATTCCGGAAGAGAGGAGAGGTATAAAAATACTTCTTTTGAGTATAGGAACAAAAATTCCGACACATTCCGGAGGTTCTACAGAGGTTAAAAACACTCATTAGAGTGTAAGAATGCTAGTCCGGAATCAACAAATAATAACTCCTAAATTTTTTATTTAAAAAATAATAAATGAATAAAAGCGAAAATTTGGAAGATTTATATTCACCGGTTATAATTAAAAGTAATAAAACTGATAAAAGTAATAAAAGTAATCTAAGTCGTCATAAATCTCTTAATGCAATAAATGAAATGATAAATAATTATATAAATAACACTGAGTTTCAAGATACACTAACTCCTCAAGATCCTAATCTAAATGATATTAATAATATTGTAGATAATCCTAGATATAATCCTAGATATAATACTATAGGTAATAATATATATAATAATATAGATAAAAATATAGATAAAAATACATATGATAATATAGATAAAAAAATATATAATAAAAGATATTTAGAAACACTACCCCCTAATTCATCTCTTAATAAAAAAATACCATAATCAGATCTTACACGTCTTTGGAATTTTTTAAAATTTCATTGTATAAAAATATTGTTAGCATGTATTTTAATATTTTTTATTTATCATCTTGTTATATGTATTGGAAATCAATGGGGTTACTTTCTAACAGAGGAACAAAAGAGAATAATTTTTTATAACCAAGAAAAAAAAACTTTTAAAGGATGGAAGACTGAGGAGGATAAGATTAAGGATAAAACTAATAATAAACAAGGTAAAATGCATCAAGAAAATTTACATTTCATTGTTTACGGTAAAACTGGAAGTGGTAAGACTACGTTTATCAAAAAATATATAAACGAACATTATAAGGATGAAACAAAAGTACATATTTTTTGTATGCATACTTCTGAATGGCCAACTTTTACAAACGTCTATAATGATAAACAATTAGATGAGTTACAAGATATGGAAAGTTTTGCTGGTACACCTGAAAATAAATCTTTATTAATTTTAGATGATGTTGCAAGTTTATCAAAACAAAAAAATATGTCAGAAATATTTACAAAAGGAAGACATCAAAATATTGAAATAGTTGTATTAGCTCATAAAGCTTGTGATGTAGATAATAAGATTAGAGAAAACATTCAAACATTTTTTACAACTACACAAAATAATGCAGCATTCTTTAATGATATTATTAAAAATTATAAAATGAATATGCCTTTATCATATTATACACAACATAAATATGGAATAATACGTGTTGACACCATAAGTGGACATATGCAAGTATATGATAAAGATTTAAATATATTAGTAGATACCGAACATGAAATCTATAAAACTCTCAAGATTTTGATATTAGAATGTATGCAAATACAAAACATTTATCAAATCAAGTTATAGAACAAATAATTATCTTTTTAGAATCCGAAGCAAAAGTACCACTAAAAATTATTCCTGATACATTTTATTTTTATTTTGATCATTATTTAAATGCAAAATTTGGTATACCAATACCAAAAAGATTACAAGATAATGAAACATTAAACTATTTAAAAATTGCAATAAATGATGTTAGAAACGCTTTAAGAAAAGCAACACCAATAATATCTGATGTTAAATCTACATTTTCTGATGCCAAATCTACATTTGTTGAAGCCAAAAAAACTTTTAATGATATAAAACCATTAATAAATGGTGTTAGTGAAATACTTAATAATTAAACAAATTTATCATAATTAAACAAATTTATCATAATCGAACCGAAGGTTCTAGGGCTTCGCCCGATTGCAGATATATATATTTATAATATTTTCCATTATATATATTTTAGAATTTTTTTTCTCTAAAAATTAAAACAAAAATTTTTTTTTTAAAAAAATTAAAACACAAATTTTTTCTTTAAAAAATAAAAAATGAAAAAATTTTATTGTGTCTTATGTGAAAAAAAATTACAAACAAAAATAAGTTATCAATCTCATCTACAAAGTAAAATGCATTTACAAAATGTAGAACGAGTTGATGAAGGAAATATATTAAAATTAAATAGTTATAAAAACTATCTAGAAACATTGCCTACTGATATAAAAGTTAAAAAAAAAATGTTTGATGATTATTCACATTCGGAATATAAAAAAGTTTTTAATAGTGAAAATGAACATGTATCAGATGGAAGATATTTATTTAGCGATACTGATGAATTTAACGAAATAGATGAATTTAACGAAATAGATGAATTTGATGAAGCCGTAACAGATACAAAATATTTATTTAATGAATCGGTTGAATATAATGAAACCGATATAACTTTTTCTGATATTCTAACCAACTTTTCTAATATATTTAAGAAATCTTTCAAATGTTATATGAATGTAGAAGTACTTTATACAAAAAATGGATCTGATGGAATTCCTAAAGAAATAATACAAGGACATTTTACAAAGTCACAAGAAATTCATAATGTAAATAATATACAACCCATATTTCAATCGATGATACTTAAATTAGAAAATTGTATAATTGAAGCCCAGTTACGTGAATCTGGTTGGAGATTTGTTAAAATACTATCTAAGAAAATAGTAATTGATAAATATAAAAATAATACTGGTGGTAGTTATGTTCCTTTACCTTTCAGTTCACCTCAATTAATCAACATAAAAAATGAAGATGATTATTGTTTTCTGTGGAGTATTATAGCACATTTACATCCTGCAAAATATCATAAAGAAAGACTAAGTCATTATAATAAAGAAGAATATATAAAGGAATTTGATCTTTCGGATGGTTTACATGAATTTCCATATGATTATAATAGGTTAATAAAGTTTCATAAAAAGAATAAAAATTTAATAGAAGTAAATGTTTTTGAATTAAATGTGAATTATGTTTCTATTGGTAAAATTACTCCACTTTACTCAGATTCAAAAAAATTTTATTTGAATAATAAAAATTTATGCCAATCAGAAATAGTATATAATGATAGAGGAAATTACATGCATCATAATATTTTTTACCAAGGAAATATAATATGTACTGAAAAATTTGAACTTGTTAAAACACTATCACCAATAATGATTAATCATAATAATTATAAAGGACGTACTGATGATTATAATTACAAATATTCATCTTTATCTTCAGAATATCAACAAAAATTGGAAAATTTAAATAAAAGTTTACAAAAATGTAAAATAGATTATCAACAACAAACACAAATGTTACTACAAGAATATCACCATAAATATCAAAATAAGATAGAAACAATTCAAAAATTAAATGAAGAAAATAATAAAAAATTAAATAATAAAGAATTAAATAATGAAGAAAATAAAGAATTAAATGAATGTTTAAAAAATGTCTACAACAATATAAAGAACAATATGATAAAGAATATATTTATCAGCTACAAATATTAAATCAAAATTATTATCAAAATACATTTAATATTACAAAAGAAATTAATGAAACACATGAAATATATAAAGATGAATTTAAAAAACTAGAACAGTCAAAACAACCAGCACAAGCGAATATATTATATTATCAGGGTCATTTTATATTGTGTAAAGATGTTTCTATATTTACAAAAACTTCAGATAATAAAAATTTTCCTTGTCTTCAATGTATGACAAGTTTTAGAACTTTAGAAGAAATGAATAGACATTTGGAGAATTGTCAACAAAACGAAGCAGTTCAAAATACTTTTCCTAAAGATGATTATTTAGAATATAATAAATGGTATTTTAAAAATAAAGTACCCTTTACTATTTATTGTGATTTTGAAGCATATAATGTTAATATGACACAAAATCAAACGGAAAGTTCCAGGGCTTCACCTGATTCTGAAAATTATAATTCTGAAAATTATAATTCTGAAAAAAGTGCACCTGGAAAAAGTGCACCTGGAAAAAGTAAAGAAAAATATTTATTTGAACAAAAACCATTATGTTGGGGAATGTACATTCACTCAAATTATCCTAATTTATTTAAATCAGAATATTTTCAATACTATGGTGAAGATAGTTCAGAAATGTTTACAAAGAAAGTAGAAGAATTACAAGAACGTTTTTCGCAATTGCTTGAAACAAATAAACCAATGATACCATTAACGGATGAAAAAAGAAAAGAATTTGATGATGAAATAAATTGTTATTACTGTGGAAAAGGTTTTACAAATAAATATAAAACTGGCAAAGGTAGATATCTTGATAAGGTAAAAGATCATGATCATCTAAATGGATTATATAGAGGTGCAGCACATAATTCTTGTAATCTTAATGCTAATAAATTTAAATATAACTTTGTTCCTTTATATTTCTACAATGGTTCTAAATATGATTTCCATCTAGTAATGAAAGATTTATTTTCATCTGAAAAATTACAACAACAAAAAATAAATGTACTATGTAAAACAGAAGAAGAATATTTTTCAATGCAATTAGGTTGTATTAGAATTTTAGATGCATTTAGATTTTTTACTCCTTATTCATTAGATGTTATGGGAAAAACTTTGAAATCTGAACAATGTAAAATATTAAATAAATATAATTTAAAACCTTTAAAAGGAATATTTCCGTATGAGTACATAACTGGAGATTTTAATTCTGTGAATAAAATTATGGAAGAAGAACAACTTCCTCCAATAAATAAATTTAAATCAACATTAAAACAATCACAATTATCTGACGAAGACTATGCAGAAGCTGAAAAGAATTGGAGAGAGTTAAATTGTAAAACAATGTATGATTATACAATGAAATATCTTCAGATAGATGTATTAATACTAGCTGATCTTTTCGAAAACTTTCGTGATATGTGTTTAGAATATTACGGAATAGATCCATGTTATTGTTATTCTACACCAGGTTTAACATGGTTAGCAGGATTAAAACATACAAATGTTAAACTTAAACATTATAAAGAAAATACATATGATAAATTATTATTTTTTGAATCTGGAATTAGAGGTGGTGTTTCATCAGTTTTAGGTAATAGATATGTTAAATGTTATAATAAGAAAGTAAATCCACAAGAATATGGAATAATGAAACCTTTATCTCCAGAAGAAAGCGATCAGTTTATAAAATTCTTTAATCAAAATATAGAAGGACTTATATCAAATGAAGATAGTCAAGCAGCAGTTGATGAAATCATGAGAGAAAACTATTTATTATATTATGATTTTAATAGCTTATATTCTTCTTGCATGATACAAGAATTACCAACAGGTGAAATGACATGGTGTAATAATCTAGATTATCAAAGAACAGATGATGGTGAAAATAATTTTGGTTATGTATATGAAGTTGATTTAGTATACCCTGATTATATAAAAGAAGCAACAAAATATTATCCTTTCTGTCCAGAAAACAAAATTCCCAATATAGAAGATTTTTCAGATTATCAAAAATCTATAATTCCGAAAAAATACAGACCAACAAAAAAACTTATGTTAACACAAGGTAATAAAGAAAGTATGTTGTTGAAGGAAGAATGCTAGATTGGTATTTAGATCATGGTATGATTCTCACCAAAATACATCGAAAACTAGAGTATAGAAAATCTAAATGGTTAAAAAATTATATAGAGTTCAATATTGAAAAACGTAAAATAGCTAAAAGAAATAAAGATGATTTTGGAAACGTTTTCTTCAAATTAATGAATAATGCATTTTATGGTAAGACTTTAGAAAATGTGCGTAATAGACAAAATATTGAAATAGTTTATGATAGAGATAGATTTCAAAATTTAACAAGGAAACCTACATATAAAAGAACTACTAGATTCAGTGATGAACTTTGTGCTGTTCATCTAAGAAGAAGCATTGTAAAACATGATAAGTTTAATTTCATTGGTTTCACTATATTAGAATTAGCTAAACTATTTATGTATAGTTTTATATATGATTATTTAGCACCTGCTTATGGCAAAAACTATAAATTACACTTTACAGATACCGATTCTATTTTCTTAGAATTAACAGTACCATATGGTTCTTCACTTGATAAAGAAATTAATAAAATAAAAGATATTATTCATCCTTCTGATTTATGTAAAGTAAAAGATGAATTAGAAGGAAATGAAGATTTCATAACAGAAGCTATATTTTTAAAATCTAAATGTTACTGTTATAATACAACTAATAATATTAGGACATCGGAGATGTCTTCCAGGGCTTCGCCCGTTAAAACACATAAAACATTAAAAGGAATTTCAAAGGCATCAGTGGCTAATCAAATAACATTTCAAGATTATAAAAATGCATTATTTAATAATGAAATAAAAACAGCATATAATTATAGACTTAATTCAAAGAAACATAAAATGTATTTAAAAGAAGAACATAAATTAGCATTAGATCCATTTGATGATAAAAGAAAAATTTTACCTGTTGGAATAACTACTTTACCTTTTTAATTTTCTAATTTCTATTTTCTAAATATAACAATATAACAATATAAAATATTATAAAATAATATAACATAAAATAATATAACATAAAATAATAATATAAAATAATAATATAAAATTAACATATAAAAATGGATAAAGTTAGAGCTGATAATTTTAAAAGAATAAAACAATTAGACGAATTAATAAAACAAAGAAATATTATGAAAGAAAATCATCTTCAACATAGAATGACAAAAGCTGGTATTCAATCTGATATGTTTGAACAATTAAAATTAACTGAAGAAGTAAAAACTGATTATGAAAAAACTGTCGAACCATTTAAAACTCTTGAAAAAGAACTTAATGAAAAACGTGTTGATATAGCGGATCCTATACTTAAAACACTATTAGATGACTATGGTTTGTTAGAGGCAAACATAGATAAAAAATTACCAAAATCTATGTTATTCGAACATTCTACTTTCTTTTTAGATAAAAAATTATTTGCAATATTTTATCTTGGTGGTAAAGAAATATTTCCACAACCTTTACGGGGATTAATTTTTACTCCAGATAAAAAACCTATTAGTTTAGATAGAAATTTTGTTGATCTTTTAAGAGGAGCGGATTTAAAAAATTATGCTGTAGAAGATCTCATAAAATATAAAACTATATTAGATAGAGTAGGTGTAGTAAAAACTCTTAGACGTTATAAACAATTAGAAAATTTATTATCAACGGGAGTTAAAATAGGAAAAGGTTTTAAAACTGAAACAACTGTATTCTTACCAGATGATCCACAAGAATTACTAAATAGATTAAATATTTTAATATCTGCAATAAAAGAAGGACATAATTCTAGTTTCAATGAAATTCATGCTATATTGAAAAGACTGTTAGAAAAGAAGATTCTAAATGAAGAAGATTATAAAAGTGTAGCTGAAATATGTTGTTTCTAATTTTTATCTATGATTTTTATTTATGATTTTTATCTATGATTTTTATTTATGATTTTTATCTACGATTTTTATCTATAATATTTATTTAATTTTTTAGTTTAAAAATGTGTTCAGCAGATTTAGACAAAATTAATAAACATTTAGAAAATTTGACAGAGATTTTGGGTTCATCAAAATTTAGTACGACGTTAAAAATTATAACAACTACTTCATCACACACTTGTAATTTAGAACCCATTCTACATTTGGAACAAAATAAAAATTATCAAATTGCATTGACTAGTTTCTCTACATTTAACACTATTCAAAACGTTATCAAAGATGTGAATGATCAATTTAGATATTCTACTGATAAAGGCAAAACATGGAAAATACTAACTTTTCTTCCTGGTTCTTACGAAGTTGAATCAATATCAAATGAAATTAAGAGACATTTAGGGATACCATTTAAAGATAAGAAACAATTACATTTTGCAGTTGAACCGGCAGTTAATAAATTTTCTCTTACTTTAGACGAAAATCATCAAGTTGATTTTAATCATGATAGATCATTGTCAAAGCTATTAGGATTTAATAAACAAACTTATAGTCAAGGTTATCATTTAAGTGAGAAGATTCCAAAAATAACTGAAATAAATTCAATTGTTGTACATTGTGACATTATTGAAGGAGGTTATATAAATGGTAAATTATCAAATTTAATATTCAGTTTTCCAGCTTTTACTGTACCCATTGGTTATAGATTAAATGTAATTCCACAAACATTAATATATTTCCCTATTACAAGAAAAACTATTAACAACATTAACATTAGAATCACTGATGAGAAAGGACAAGAAATAAATTTTGGAGGTGAAGAGATTATGATAGATCTTTTGGTTCGAGAGGTATAAACTCCCACGCGAAGCTAGAAAAGTTTAATTTTCTTCTTCTTCTTTAAAAACAAAAAATTAAAAAATTAAAATAAAAAATTTTTATTAAAAAATGAGTGAAGTGCCCCCATTAAATAAAAAAAAACTCAAATTTAATCATCATCCAAATTTATCTAATAAAGTTTTGTCAGTTATTTGTGGAAGATCGGGTTGTGGAAAAACATATCTATTATTTAAAATTTTAACAACTCCAAATTTTTTGGATTATAACAATCTTATAATTTATACAACAACAGCAGAACAACCTGTCTATCAATTTTTAAAATATGGATTTGAAAATAATCTTAAAAAAACAGCAATTGCTTCCCTATTCGAAGAATACGAAAAATCTGAATATGAAGAAGAAATAAGTTCATGGTGTGAGGAAGCAACAACAAATAATCAGTTAGTAGAAACCAATAAAAATAAGCATATAAAAATACAACTAATAGATAATAGTGGTAATATGCAAGATCCTAGTAAACTAGATAAAACAATGAAACATTGTGTAATTTTTGATGATTGTGTTAATGATAGAAATCAGTCAGTTCAGAGAAATTATTTTACAAGAGGTAGTCATAATAACTGTAGTGTTTTTTATTTAACACAAAGTATGTATTCATTAGACGGAAGTGTTATTAGAAAGAATGCAAATATATTTATACTATTTGAAATAAATGCAAGAAACTTAAGTGATTTGCTAAGAGATTTATGTATAAGAGATAAAGATGAATTTAAACAATCGTGTAATAATGCTTGTGCAAAAGATTATGGATTCATTACAATTAATATTGATAAAAAAATTCATGATAGAGTTATCGAACAATTGTTCTCTGACTGAAAGTCGATCGAAGATTTGTTTACCGAGTGATAAAAATATACAACATAGGGGTATAATATTTCTTTTAAAATATAATATTTGAATTTTGCGGTAACATTGGAATACAGCAAAAACATTTTAGTGAACAAATTATTTTTTTATTGCTTTGTTGTCTGATATCTTTTCGTTCAAAGGCTTCTCGTTTTAAGTTTTCCCGTTTTAAGTTTTGTTTAATAAAGTTTTGTTTAATAAAGTTTTGCTTAAATTTTCGCTTAAAGTTTTTAGCTCTTCTAAAAAAATTTTATCATTTTCTTCATTAGATATTTTACCATCACTAGAAATTTTGCCACCCTGTTTATTCTTATCACCAACTTTTTCTGACTGTAATTTAAATGATATTTTATTTACTTCATTAGCTATTTGATCAAATTTTTCAATCTCATCTAACGTAATAACATTATCATCACATACTCTTTGAAAGTAGTAATGTAGTTTATCATAGACTTCTTTAATATGTAAATGCTTAGTTTTTAATGATTTTCGTTTCTTAGTTATTAAAGATTTATCTAACATTGTAACAAGTGAAGTTGTAAAAACACCCGTACCTGTTAAAGCTGTAGCAACTACTGGAATTACTAAAACACCTGAAGATATAACAATTGTTAAAGCACCTAAACTTATTGTTAAGAATATGCCAATTCCTTGTGTTACATTCTTAACTTTAGTCCATCTCTTTCTTAATTTTTTATAATGCTCTAATCTTAATAATAATTGAGATTCCTTATCTTTCATATACCTTACTCTATCCTTGTGTTTTTCTATATTTAATTCACTTATTTTTAATTGAGATAACGAAGGATATATTCTTGCGGTTCCTTCCACTTTTGTTTCTTCCATTTCTGAAGTTCCTTCCACTTTTGTTCCTTCCATTTTTGTTTCATCCATTTCTGAAGTTCCTTCCACTTTTGTTTCATCCATTTTTAAAAAAATATTTTTAGTCACATGATATATTTTAAAAACCTGAAAGATGGATAAAATTCATGAATTTGAAATTCTCAACTTTTATGATTTTCGGTGTCCTAGAACGGTCATGATTTAAGCAATGAAAATCGAACCGAAGGTTCTAGGGCTTCGCCCGATTGTAATTCTCAAATTTGAGATTCTTAACTTTTATGATTTTCGGTGTCCTGGAACGGTCATGATTTAAGCAAGAAAATTGTAATTCTCAAATTTTGAAATTCTCAACTTTTATGATTTTCGGTGTCCTGGAACGGTCATGATTTTAAGGGTGAAAATTGCAATTCTCAAATTTGAGATTTTGAAAAATTTGAAAAACTGGGTATTTTTAAAAACACCCAAATTTATGAATTTAGGTCTTCATAACCTGAAAAAGGGTTCAAATTCATGAATTTATGTTGTTTTTAAAAATACCATTTTTTGAAAAAATGGTACTTTTTGAATGGACTAAATTCATGAATTCAGGTCTTAAAAACCTGAAAAAGGGACTAAATTCATGAATTTATGTCGTTTTTAAAGATACCAATTTTTTCTGATTTTATGGGTGTCCTGTCCTGGAACGGTCTTTTGACCATTACTTACCGGTACCGTACAAGAATTGCCGCAGAATTTGTACCAAAATTAGAAATAATTCTATCAGTAAGCAACTGTAGCAGTTAGCAATTTTGACAATACAGCTTTCCCAGGCATTAATCGTGATTAAAAAGCTTTCTTGATTAATTGCATCTCAAATGTACGGTACCGTAATTAAAGTGTCTCTAAATGCTATTACATTTCCAATACAACTCGAAAATAGCCACCAGTAAAATAAGTTGGCAAATACAAACCTTTCCAATGCACCTAGAAAATAGTCGAGCTAGCAAAATTGCCAACAACATGGCACTTTTTGGGAATTTCGGTTTGTCCCGGGAATTCCAAACACTAGTCTCAAGTCAGGATGGATAATGAAACCAACTCCTCCAATCCTCCTTTCGGATTTGCCGATGTGAAGTTTGTGACCACTGTGCCAGTCTACAATTTTCTCGGCTCTTGTTTTGGTTTCCTGGATGGCCACGATTCCTGCATTAACATTGTCTAATTCTTGGATAAGGAGATCAATGTCGTTGTCTTGAATACTGGTACGAACGTTTGCTGTTGAGAAGTTTAAAACCGCGTGATTTCTAACTCGGACTCGGGGTCGATTCGAAGTTTTGCAATTCATGTTTGGAGTAAGAGTTTTAGTCGATAATGTTCTCGATGACCAACTTGCTGAAAACATGCGCAGTGCCAATACTTGGACGGTATCCCCTTGCCGGTGGGTTGGAACGCACTTCGCCAAGCGGATTGGTGTTGGACAAAGTTCATCCTTCGATGAACCACCCCTACTTTAAAAAAAACCAAAAAAGCTATCGGTTTTTTGAATAGGTGGGTTTTTAAATACATTCACCAACATTGATAGTATATTGATAGTAGGTTATGGCCGATGTCAAATCGTCTTATTCTTTTTATACTACCGAGACAATTCTTTCGGTATAAGATAAGAAGACAATTCAGGTTTAACGTCTAACTGGGTTAATAATTACCACGCATTCACATAAAATTGTAAGCAACTTTGACATCAGTAGATTATCTAGTTTAGTATTTATTCCAATGAAACCAAATTTAGTAATACAACTGAGCGTATAATATCACGTTTGTGATTTCGTCATACTAAAATCAATGATCTAAAAATGTTCATAACAAAAAGTGTGGCTATTGCAAAAATTACTAAAAAGGTATGGAGGCTCTATAGACTAAAAGGTTAGGCTCTACAGCAATAGAAAACTATAAAATTTTACTAATCAGAGTAAGACATCTGTACGACTAGTCAAATACTAACAAAAGTCTGAGACATTTATTCTGATATAAGAATATCTGAGACGCTCATTCACCAGATGGAGTTTCAAAGTTGGGTAGGCTGTGTATGATTAAGACTCAACAAATCATAAAAACAAATCGTAAAACACAAAAGGATCTTGTGAAAAGGGGAACAATGTAGCAAACTATCTAAAATAAACAAAAGCTAGTATGCTAGTATCAAATCTTTCATATAGCGTGTACAACATATAAAGCAAATGGGCCGGTAACATCACTCATAAAGTTCTGAGAAATTGTGTCTCAAAATCTGTCTCAGAGCGCAATAGACTTGCATTTAAAAAACCTGGCCGTATAAAGAAGAAGCACGATATACTTTTATTTGAACAACCCAACCTCCTATTTAAAAACCCATCAAAATTCCTATTTAAAAACCCCAAAACCCACGGGGTTTTTTTAATGTGCCAACCCTGGCTCCAGATCATCTACCTCCTTCTTGCTACCCGAGGAGGGAAATATAGAGCCGCCAGATCCCGATGCTCTACTGTTCTATTTATGAGTCGGACGACTGTGTGGCGTGGAACAGATGAACCATAATTTCTCAGACTTGATTTCTCGTGTGCACTTAACTTGATACTTTGCATCCAATCGACGAAAGTCAATTCCTCCGTTATCGCTGCCATTGAAGATCCTGATGATCTTTCCTTCACCGTTGACTCAGTAAATAAGGCTTTCTTATTGATCTTCGTTAATCGGCTGTTGGTCCGCCATTGGATCTTCACCTTGGGGTTCTAAGCAAAGTCTCTTCAGGGCATTAACCGACCCGACTCGGTGGTTGCTTAGTTACTACCGGCGATGGTAATGAGTGGTAGTATCCAGGGGGCACGACCTGCGAGAGCCATCAGGCAGGTTATCCTAAAGGGGGTCGACACCTGGACCTAAAGAGGACGTGGAGGTTGCAACCTAGACCCCTGTTATTTGTATCAGGCGCAAAATAATAAAACATTATTCCCTTCGCAAAGTTGATTACCTATTTTTTTAGCCATGAACATTTGCGAATCATCAGCATTTAAATCAGAACTTTTTATTATGGAAAATAGTGCTGGCAAAAAAATCATAATGCTGTTAAATTCAGTGATAAACTCTTACATCTTTTCGAATTGATGGGAAAAATAATTGATATAATCACTTCCGCGGTTAATTTAGCATAATTCAATAGATTGACACTTTGTCTTAGTATAGTGACAATGCGAGAAGATACCATCTTGATTTATGATGCCAAATATTTAAGTTAAGTGTTAAAAGTTAAAAGCTGCGCATGTTTTGAATACTTTTATGGATACACATATGAAAGAGTGAATTGTTTAAACAAAACAAGCTGTTTTGAGATAAACAATAAGCACATTACGCTCCATTCTTCGGGCATTCAATAACTACTGCCTTTTAACACATCATTGACATTTCGTCTATGCGTCAGACTAACAGCAATGAAGCATGGTACTAAATGATGCTGTTTGAAAACAGAATGTAAATAGAATCATTAAATATTGAGTTGCATCGTCAGATGAGAATGCGAAAAGATTTGGATATTCAACAATCATGCATAGCATGGACTCTAGTTATCAAAATATTATTTTACAAATTTTGTACGGATGTGTCCCCTGGTATGGCTGCATGTTTAAATAGGGAGTTGTGTTTCTGGTGAGAAACGTGAGATAGGACTGCTGAGGATTCCTTATATTGGATGAAAAGCTAGTATTCAGGTCTTCTCTAACTTTTCAACTTAGGATACAAGTGATAAATTACTCTATATACAAGTTGTTTTGAAATTTACAGAATGGCCTCCTGAATGAATTTTCTTTATTGTCAATGGATCGATAAAAGCAAACGCCTTATCCGCATACAATGCATTAAGCACATTGCCATAAACTAGTGCTGTGGAGACGGTTTTTCCAACAGCTGCCTCAAACTCCATTGCCCAAACCCTAACATGCCGGTGCGGTCCCGTAAAGTGAACGGAGCGAACTGATTCTTAGTGAACTCAACGGCCTGGAGAAAATTTAAAATGAGCGGCGAACTGAATGGACGGCGGAAAACGTCAAATGAACGAGGAAATGGGTGACCTGAAAAATTGGTGAACTATTTATGAAATGGCTACTGCATTTTCTTACACGAGTCAACTCCAAATTAGCATGTAACCAAACTAGAAATGATAGCAAAATAAACTGACTTGTCGTGGGACGGGATTTCTTGGTCCCATTCCCAATAGGGGATTCCAATAAGAAATTCAAATAGGGATTCTAAAATTTACAGCTTTTCCCATGATAGCCTTACATCAAATCTTGGTACCTCCATTGAAACTTACTTATAGTGTCGTATGTTATTAGATAATGTGAAGCAAATGACTTAACATGTACTCTATAGCTCTACAGATGGGTCAGCAATCTATGACATGAGACTACCCGGTAAACTTGCATTTCGATTATCTAAGCCAGCTTCCTGATTAGAGGTCATAACAATCATGTCCTTTAAAGGGTACCAGCCACCAATATAAGCCGCGATAGGTTTTACCAAAATATTCAAAAATACTATCGATGGATTAAGCCTAATATAAACATAATAGGCCTACTATAGATGCGTCCCTACATTAAACATTCCTACCCAACTGATGCGAGTAGATATTGTCTGCTTAAAGCAATTGCAGCGCTTAAAAGTGGATCCTCAACAGTATTTATTTAGTCTATCTGTTGGCACATTTGTAATTCCAATGTATAGCCCGGCAATAGCGTGTTGTTCATGTGATGGCGGTACTTAGTCAATTTGAATGGTCTATACAGCAGGTGCCTAGGTTTGAAAATAGACTACTGATGCAAAAATGTGGATCAAATGCAAAAATTTCAACCTGGCATGTTTTCTGATCTTATATGACATGTTATCACGCAAGAAAAGAACTTTAAATCAAGAAAATAAATTTACAAACGTGTACATATATTGCTTGCAAAACATACTTTATTAGTCCGGGAGCTACCAACATTTTCTCCATAAATTTGAGCACAAAAGGTTTGTTATCATGGAAGTGTAGATCTTGAATCGCTGAACCCGAAAATCAAATTCTTGAGTGTCACAAACAGTCTCGTTCGGTCAGGGGTCAAATTAAAAAATGCAAAGTCACATTTCTTGCTAAATTCACGCACGAGCATAAGAATTGCATTTAAGTCATCCTTACATGCTACATAAGCGAGATCTATACTTAAGAATTGCAGATTTCAGTCATTAGCACATTTAAGAACGATCTTTTGACTGGCTGTTGACGGATTGTTCCTTGCAACGGTCCATAGCAACGACTAAAATGCGTCTATTATTTGATTCTTTTGAAGCCAGTCTCACCAAACTTTGTACACATGGTGTGGATGATGTGCTTTAGTAACCCCAGGCAATCAATTTAAAACTTGAGCTGTCTATGACATAGAGATCGACGCTCAAAGTTGGCAATTTTATTTTATTTTTTTGTGAAAATCGCAAACTTTGAAGCTGAATACCCAAAAAGGCCCACGAATGATCATTCCAAGCGCATATTTCATGCCTGTTCTGCTACATTGGATGAAAATATATTATTTCATACCAATTGGCTTCTTCATAATTCGATCTGTTGGATTAAATTGTGTTTAAGAATCGTAAAGCATAACTGTTCATTTTCCCTTAATTGTAGGTCTACATACAACAACGACGGACTTCTTTTCGAATAATATATAAGATCAGAGATAATTCCATGGGAATCCTACAGCTCTGTGTCTGTCTCAACTTAGGAGTTCAATTCTGATTGTGACATAATGAACTATTTTTCGTTCCAGATCTTCTGCAACGGAATCATGTCAATGACTCGCTTTCTGATGACCTCCACTTGATTAAGCGATGGTTCTCACAGTTCAGAGACTATAGAAATGGATGAAATTGAAAGTGTAAGGTGGCAGTTTGCGAATATCATACAGGCCTACAGGTTTATAAGAAGGCAGTTTGTTAATATCACATAGGCTTACGTGCATTTCTCCGTCGACAGGCGGATGTGTAATATAGAAATGATTAAGCGATGGTTCTAACAGTTCAGAAACTATTGAAGTGGATGAAACTAAAAAAAACAGAAGTGAACGAAATTAACAGAACAAGATGGCAGTTTACCAATATTGGTAAACTGCACTATGACATTGCAATGTCATTAGTGTCATCGCTTTTGGGATGTCAATTGAACAATTTATAGGATTGCAGTACCCAATTAATAAGCGAACTACTTGACATCACTGTTTAGCGGATAGCGTGTTGACAGTGATTCATTTCAGTAGAATGACAATCATGATAAAAAACAGCCATGAAAACCGATGTTTAAAATCATGATTAAAGCTGGTATTTCGGAAGGCCTGATAGCGAATAACAGGTGACTAGCATCTAACAGGAACACGAATGATCCACAGTGTTTTCCCCTAGTGCGATATGAGCCTACAAGACCGATGAGTGAATTGATCACGGCTGTTAGTACAGAAAGCGGTACTTCTATTATTCTCCTCCCCCACATTTTACAATTTTTCCAAATTCATTGAATTTCGTCAAACACATTTTCTACAGACCAGAGGAATTTTATACACTCAACGCTTTTGCGACGGCAGTGAGACCGCACTCAGGAGCATGACAAGATCGCTGACGATGCAACACTCAATGGAGGTGTCAGCAGCAAAAAGGTGAGGTTGGGGGAGAATAGAAGTACCCAGAAAGCAATATGTCTCCACCGAAAGGTCCTCAAAGAAAAGAGAGTGAAACTAATGATTTAGGTGGCCTATGTAAAATTGCTTTAGATATTTGGCCACATTGTTTATTATTAATGTGGATATTTCGCATTAAAAAAAATCTTTTGGATAAAATTGCTCAAAACAGCCAATCATCTGAAGGGAGAAAAGTTTGACGTACATCAGAAAAAGAATTCAAATTCCGAATGTGATATTAACAAACTGCCTTCTTATAAACCTGTAGGCCTGTATGATATTCGCAAACTGCCACCTTACACTTTCAATTTCATCCATTTCTATAGTCTCTGAACTGTGAGAACCATCGCTTAATCAAGTGGAGGTCATCAGAAAGCGAGTCATTGACATGATTCCGTTGCAGAAGATCTGGAACGAAAAATAGTTCATTATGTCACAATCAGAATTGAACTCCTAAGTTGAGACAGACACAGAGCTGTAGGATTCCCATGGAATTATCTCTGATCTTATATATTATTCGAAAAGAAGTCCGTCGTTGTTGTATGTAGACCTACAATTAAGGGAAAATGAACAGTTATGCTTTACGATTCTTAAACACAATTTAATCCAACAGATCGAATTATGAAGAAGCCAATTGGTATGAAATAATATATTTTCATCCAATGTAGCAGAACAGGCATGAAATATGCGCTTGGAATGATCATTCGTGGGCCTTTTTGGGTATTCAGCTTCAAAGTTTGCGATTTTCACAAAAAAATAAAATAAAATTGCCAACTTTGAGCGTCGATCTCTATGTCATAGACAGCTCAAGTTTTAAATTGATTGCCTGGGGTTACTAAAGCACATCATCCACACCATGTGTACAAAGTTTGGTGAGACTGGCTTCAAAAGAATCAAATAATAGACGCATTTTAGTCGTTGCTATGGACCGTTGCAAGGAACAATCCGTCAACAGCCAGTCAAAAGATCGTTCTTAAATGTGCTAATGACTGAAATCTGCAATTCTTAAGTATAGATCTCGCTTATGTAGCATGTAAGGATGACTTAAATGCAATTCTTATGCTCGTGCGTGAATTTAGCAAGAAATGTGACTTTGCATTTTTTAATTTGACCCCTGACCGAACGAGACTGTTTGTGACACTCAAGAATTTGATTTTCGGGTTCAGCGATTCAAGATCTACACTTCCATGATAACAAACCTTTTGTGCTCAAATTTAGGGAGAAAATGTTGGTAGCTCCCGGTTTATATTATTTTCCGTTTCACAAATTTATTTTAAAAAATTAATCATCGTTCAAATCTTCTGGATATTCTCAAATTTTTTACGGGATTCCGCTCCCACGCAAGCCTGCTTGCGTTAGTGATGCAAAATTGCTGGTAATTTTTCGTTGGAGTAATTTTATCACTATTGACCGGACACCCAAATACCTGCGCGTGATACTCGAACGTCCCTTGACATTCAAGCAACACATCCGATCCGTCACCAAGAAAGTGCGTGAACGCTGCAATCTATTCCAACGCCTTGCAGGCACTTGGTGGGGAGCAGACTTCTGCGTTCTTCGAACTAGCAGTCTGGCAATATGCTCTTCTGCTGCAGAGTACTGCGCCCTTGTTTGGATGCACACCAACCATGCTCCCGCAGTGGATGTCGCCCTGAACCGCTCCATGCGCCTGATTTCCGGAGCTATCAGATCTACGCCAAAAGACAATCTGCCTGTCATGAGTGGAATCATCCCGCCAGATATTCGACGTGAAGAACAATTGTTGAGGCTCGGCAACTGAACCAGATCAAATTCAAGGCACCTGCTTCACGACGCGCGATCCCACAGAACCACCGCACAAGAAGACTAAGTCCCGACAAACTCTCGTGGACCGCATGAACGATGTGATTAGATGGACGGACCTGCAAGAAGACTTTGCTCAGCACAGGTGGGCAGAAAGATGGGGAAGCTCCAACTACCAACTTTGACGTTACATCCCTATCCCGACGAAAAGGCCCCTGGATACGATCTACCAAGAAAGTACTGGCTGTTCCTCAATAGGCTTCGATCTGGTTTTGACCGCCATCGAGCTTTCATGCATCACATCGGGCTTTCACCAAATGATCTTTGTTTCTGTGGAGAGGCCATAACGCCGGAGCACGTCCTGGCCTGCAACGAAGTGGCCATCCGCGGGCATATGGTGAACATGGACTGAGCTAAGAATACAATCAGACCATCTTCTTGACTCATATATGCCACTTTTTTCCTTTGTTTATGTCCTTTTTTCCAACTTTTATGCTTGTTTTACGAATATATATAGTAATATTTCCGGTAATAATTAACATTTACATTTCTTATCATATAGATGATATAGATGTACCAGAAATGGTTTGGGTCAAGTTTTTCGATAGTAAATGCCGCAATATCATCCATGATATTTACCCTTTACAACACTTCTTAAAGTCAAGCAAATAACTGTGATATCAAAAAAAGCATGACTTGTCGCAAAATTATGCTACTTACATATCCATCTTTTGCTATCGTTGTATAAAATGTGCCCTCCGCATTAACATCAATGTCAATCTCTTCTTCGGATTCTTGTGGAAATGGTGAACTTGAAATGGATTGAGGTAAGGCGATCGGTTCGTGGCTGGCTGACGCTTTGGGGATCAAATCACTAACCTCACTGAGATTCCGCTCATTGCTATACTCGGTAATGATAATGCTATTACCGAAGACGTCTTTTATCAACGCTTCCAATTCATCAAACCTTTCATTCACGGTATTTTTCAAGTCCTTCAACTGAAGTTCCAGTCGTTTTATGCGTATATCAAAATTCTCTACAAAAGGAAGTATGAGATAGATTTCGAAAAGGCTGCACCCACCAACTATCAGAAATTTATTCAGACGAGCTAATTTGATAAATAATAAGTTCATCAGAACTTTTGTTACTATCGGTTGGACTTCCTTATTTCAATAATTAAAAACATAATTATCTACGACCGTGTAGTTATATATTCCCCATAAGTAGGGACTACACGGTCGTAGAAAATTATGTCTTTAATAATTGAAATATTAATAAAGTTCACGCAGTTGTACAATATAAATGCGGCAGTGGGAGTCTTCACTATGGAATAAAAGTATGTATCTTAAAAAAATTACCATCAGGTATAAAGTACATGTCAAATAATTTTATGCGAAAGTACGTATCAGCGGTCACAGTATCATCAAAATTCACTAATAAGTACTTGTATATAAACTAATTTAGAGAAATAGGAATTCTTAGTTAAATCCATGACTGAATTAGCGAAGGTCGAAAATATATTCAATTCCGCTTCATGCGCAGCATAATGACGTGAAATAAGACTATACAGTATAGTCCGGCAGCCAGAACAAGCTTCTGCAGGAAACGATGCCGAAAATAAGAAATTCGCAGAGTGATATATGCTACACCCTATGGCTATTACGACTTCTGTCCAGTTCCTCTTCTTGTCAGACAGACTCAAAGAAGAACACATGTAAATCCAATTGGAGCCAGGTTGAAGTTTTCGGTAAAAATTAGATTTTCTATTATTTCTCTTAGTAAGCGAAAATACTAAATCTGGAGCCATAGCTTTTGACATGGAAAGTCTTCAAGTCATTTCGTGAACTTTCCATAGACTTCCATAGACTTTCCACAGCTCGTAGATTTTCCACTATATAGCATTAACAATTTTTTAACAATTTTTAAACAATTTAACGATTTTTGAGGGCAACAATGTAGGACATTTGAGGGCGCGTAAGCTGCTGAAAATGTCCTACATTGTTGCCCTAAAAAATCTATGTTAATACTATAGTGCTTAATTGAAATTGACTGGGCAGCAATGTAGGAAAAAAAGCGGGCAGCAATGCTGTGAATACACATGTAGATATACGCTGATTGAGATTTCAAAAATGTCTTTCACATGCATAGATAGAGATATCATCATTGCGAGATACATTGCTGCCCGCTTTTTTCCCACTCTTTCACATGCATCATGAATTGGAAGTATGACAATGGCACATACACATAGGAAATTACTTGAAGACACTATGTAAAAAATAATGACTCTGAACTTAGAAATTATCACAAAATGAGAAAAAATCGATAACTCATCTTTACCCAAAACGTCTATCTGCTTCGCATAGTATCTACATGCGTTTTTCTTTGATTCTGTCTGACAGGAAGAGGAATCGGATGGAACTCGGTAGACACGAAGATTCTCAGTAGCTGTAGAGTGCACAGTTCATTATTCTGTGAAAGTTTCATTTTCTGCTCCGCACCCTGCAGAAAGTCGCTCTGCCTGCCGGGCTGAATAAGATAAAACGTGAATAGGGTGGAGAAGTTTATATAGGCAACATGATACTCAAACAACATATTTTGCATGTATGCCTATTTCTCACCGTCAGACTGCTCTTGTAAAACATCTTTCGGATATGCGACCACTTCGGAGTCTTCCTAAAGAATAGAGGGAGAAATTTTGATCACAGGAAATATTGCTTGAAGCTTCAAATGATACACTCACCATTCGTTCATTTTCCTTTTCCATCATTTGGGCAATTGTCTTGCTGTTTAGTGATCGCGTCATCAGCTGTAAAACATCATTATGGTCGTAATTATCAGTGACAAATATTTTCTGATATCATCACTATGTAGTCGCATCACTAAATTATGGGGAATCAGCTGATCATAAGCGTGATTATAATCCACCACGTTAAAAATGATGGTGCGAAATTCTGAGCATTTCCATATTTTCGCTAAAGATGCGTCCGAAGCAGTCGCCTGCCAAAATTAGTCAGAAACCTCGGCTGACAGCGATTCAGTAGTGAGAAGTAATGTGTTGACAGTGCATTATCAGAAACAACAGCCTTGCTTTCAAAAATACAGCAATGCATTAGAATATAATTTGTTTTCCAACAAGTTTTTAAAAACAGCACTATTGGTCCACTTTTGATTGCGTTTCCTCCCCCAAAAGTTGCATTAAAGTCACAGGAGGACTACATAAAATTTGAATCTGGTGCAATCGACTCCATTCGTTTCATTCTTTCATATGAAAAACCTGATTTCTTTTAACTCGGCTTGCTGTTGAAACATTGACAACGTTGATCGATGATCGTCGTAAAATGCTGACTTTGTGTATCTTCTTATGAGGCCAAATATATTCACCTTCTTGAAGCCTGACATATTTGCCTAGTCGTTCTGTGTCCAGTGATCGCACATCCGAAAAGGATACTTGGCAGAGCTATCGAGCGACAAAAGAATGCATTGTCATGGGGACTGAGATTTCTACTAAATATCCCTGCTGGAAAGAGATCGAATAATCTCTGATATAAGATCTGATGCGTGTATCAGCATGAACAGTTTCTCTAAGGCATGGTTCACTTGTGATCCCGAGGTGATATGTCGTGCTGCGGCTAACCAAGTGCTGAACACCTTAGTTCTCAACTCGGTATAGTGGCAACGGCGAAAAAAGATTTGCAAAAATTCATGCAGTGACTTCCTGTGCGAGATGGTTCAAGATGGTCGACAAAAGCCAGCCTCAAGTTACGAACATATTCTATGCTGTGACACAATCACTTGTGATAGAGCTACGTTGCTTTATCATCCCTACTTTTATTTCTTCGACTTGAACATGAGTGACGTCACATGCATTGCATATGGCTTGTAGCTATTAATAAAAATAGTTTTTTAGTCAATGCAACTTACCAATCGTGCTGATATGACAAAAAATGATAAGTTGATAGTTACATTCATATAGGTTTGAGGCTTATCTGAAATTGTCATTTGCGCCACAATATGAAATGCGTAGGGGGGGGGGGGCGTATCCAGAAATTTCAGAAGGGGACAATTTCCAAAAATCTCTTTACTACTTACGTGGTTGCAGACCTATAGTTTAATCAACATTACAATTTCATATGCTCATGTTTGAATTGTACATGTTATGCAGAGACAACAATGTTCATCTAATAACAACAAGAATTTGGCGCATTGATGGGATTTTGGATTTCAATTTCTAGTCCTGACCTTATCTGGGCAGCGAAAATAAATTACCTCCTGCAGGACGAGCGAAAGTGTGGGGGGGGGGGTAAGTACACCACTGGCAAGAAAATTGTCCTAGCCTACGGCAGTCTTCGGTGTACTTGCACACCAGACTGAACATCATCGCTGAAATAAAAACTTCTACAAAATGACCCTCAAAACCAAGCTTCAATAAAAAAAGCAAAGAGAGTTTCTGAAGGTGCTAGATAAAACAAAGTCTTAGGGCTATATAGGAACGATAGCATGTGAGTTCCATTAAACCCACTGTTAAGTTTAAAGGTATCCAAATATACCTGCTCATTGTAAGAGAAATGAAGAGAAATGCTCAAAGAAATATCTTAATGGACAAATAACATTTGCATAGTGTGTTGATATTTGATGTGGGATACATACTATGGCCGGAGCAAAACTGCACATGACTGTGTTATACCTCTATCTCTCAGCAAGTGATAAATTCTCAAATCACGCTTGAATCGCTAACAAAAACGAATCTATATACTTAATACCTAATAACTAAATTATATTTAAAGAAAAATTGTGTCTTTAAATATCAAGATATCTATCACATATAGCAGTATACGTATAATTATCAATGTTGTGACTACTGCTGTCAGCGTTGTCGGCTATCAATCTACCTACTATTTCGAGCGCTTTATTTCTCACGACAAGTTCAACTGCATGTATTATACAGTTTTGATTTTTGATGCAAACCAACATTAACACATTCATGTGATCATTTGAAAATGTCGACATTTCTGTATTCTACTAAGTGATGTGATATTTTGTTAAACTAGTTCTTGAGAGTTCACGGCGGCAAAAGTATATCCTGCCTTCAGTTTTTGGAGGTCTGAACGCTTATTTTCCGGCATTGAGTGGAAAAGTAAGGAATTTACGAGTACATGTATTAGTACACTATACTTGTACTTGTGATTTCACGAATGTTCTTTTGCATAATATACTAGAGGAAATTACTAGGTAAGTTAAAAGCTCTCGCTTTCGTCAGTTTCTAAATGTAATACTGATTATGTGAATAAGATGCAATCAATGATATAAAAATACCACGGAGTCTATTATAGGCTCCTGAGTTCCTACAATAGAATCATATAGAAATGAAAATTAATTATCTAATGGCTTTCCGGTTTTCTGTAAGAACTATAAATAATCTTGGACTTTCTCTCTACAAAATTGTATAACCACGTACGTGTATGTAATGGATGCTCCTATTTATGGTTATGAATGTCTTTTCTATTTATGTGTTATGGATGTCTTAAGTTCATCACACGCAAGATATATTCCCCACTAATTTTGGTGGTCTAAAGGTCTACTCCCTTTAACAAGTTTGTGAAGGAAAGAAAGCGGATTTTTTGCTGTTGACTAGGAACATACGTAGACCTTGTCGCATAAAAACAGGGATTATGATGGGAATCTGCTAATTTACATTACATTTCCATAGATAAAATATATTAAGGTTATGCATTCTTTGATACATCAATAATTCAAAGCAAACTATCTTTCGGACGTAATAATAATGTATTTTATTAATAATATATTAATGTATTTATGTATATATATGTATTTATAATAATTATTTTATTCAAAATAATGTATTTTGAATTCAGATGGAGAACGTCCGAAACATAGATTGCTTTGAATCAAACCCATCTGGAAGAATATTTTGTATCATCAATAATTCCTCTTTGATTTCTGATCGTGAGATTGCAATTGACATCTGTTTTAACCTTAAGGACAGTACTTCGGTGTGGCGCTCTCCTTTCAATAGTACTTACTAGGTTGCAAGTTTTTCTAATGTAGGCCTATAGAACATAATCAGGGCTGCCACTCTTATCAAAAATAAAAACCGGAAAGTCAAATCGGAATGGGCCCCCTAAATTGGGTAGTCCTGGGGCCCCTCAAAATAAGAAACTTTCGATCATTCGATATCACACTACCCGGCAAGTTTTGAAAACGTTAAAGCAGAAGTTGGGTCTCTTCTAATAAAGATGCTTCTGAATCGTCACAGTTAGCAAGTAAATGTATCAAATTATTACTGATGCTTATTCAATCATCAGTTTCATCAAGGTGCGCTAGAATACATGACTCGAGCAGCTACTATTTTCAGGAGAACCGTTTTCGAAGGCTAGACAGAGTGTACTACAAAGACCCCTCTACCTGCCCCCAATGCAAAACCAGCATGAAGTTATCGAACGATTGACGATTTCAGCTCGATATAAAGACTGCATATTATCGAATAATCTACATGTAGGCCTATGGATGATTTTACTTAACTGTTTCAAAGACAACTTTCTTCGTTTCGATCAAAAATTTCACATTCAAATTTATAATGCACTATTCTCGTGCAGCTTTGCCATTTTCTATTAATCGTACCATGACGTCACACGGTGCAAGATCCCGTCTTTGTTGTGAAGAGTTTTCATGATACCACTAGGAAATTGCTGTTCAGCTGTTCTACGTTTGGAAGACCGCTTCAGCAGAGCGGTCTGGTAACAGCAAATATCCTCATACAAAATCCATGGTAAGCGCGGTCTAAATGCTTGGGCAAGCCATTTTCTTTGAGAGAGCCATTATTCTTCCGAGAAATCGAGCATGTGTGGTAAAATCTTCCTTTCTATAATGCATAAAATATATCGAATGTCATGAAGGATAGGAATATCTTCATGCAGGATGGAATGCCAGCGCACTTTTACAGACCCATCGTAAATTATTTAAACAGCAATTCTCCCAAATCCAGGGATGAGAACGAGGTGTCAGAAATAAATCCGGAAGATATCTTCTAGGGACCCAAACGTTACCTTTTCTGGGGCTCATTTTCAGTTTTGATATGACTACAAGTAATCCAAGATTCAATTTTAAATAGTTATGAATCTTTATGCGCCTACACACTATATGCCATATGCTGCGACTAAAAATACATTGATTATTAATTATTAATGCATTAAGGCCATAGATAATAATTAATTGGAGCTCAACCATTTTGAGGCAAAGTATCGCAGACAATCCAGCCTTTTATGAGTGTAACTAATAGAGTTTTGATGTTTTTAACGCAGGGCTGGGGTGTCGTGCTTTTTTTGACCGACACCGACACCGGGTTCGAGCACGACACCGGATTTTGAAAAGCACGAAATTGAATTTGATGAAATTGACTGAATTGCCCGACTTCTCTTTACTTTTGCTTTGTTTTGTGTCCCTGATTTTCCTTTTTTTCGTTGCGTATTGATGGAAATAAAGGTTATTTCTCATAATAATAATAATCCTCGAAACACTACAGGTCATGCACTCCCTTCAGGAGACCTATGATCACGAAAAAACATCATTTTCTAAACAAACTGCTTTTCTAAAAATAATGACAACAAAATGACTCTGAAATTGAAAGTGATGCGATGAATAATGAACAATGGTTATGAAACGTGGTGAAACAATGGATATGATGACTAATTGAATAAACAGTGAATGATGACAAAAATGAAGATGCTTATTATGATTACATGTGATAAGGTGATACCGTATCACTCAAAACAATTGATAGGCTTAAAACAATCAAAAACACTCAAAACAATTGATTCAGCAATCCATTCAATTCATTCCCAATTCGTGTGAAGGAAGAGCCTTCCAGTCCGTTTTAGTGAAAATATGACTATTTGCAAAGCGAAGGAAATCCTTGTGCGATAAAACAATTTATTTTTCCAGCTAAAATTTAAGGTCGGTGTCGGCCCTAAAAATCACGACACCGACACCGGGAAAAAGGGCACGACACCGACACCACGACACCGACACCCCAGCCCTATTTTAAAGCGCCGCAGGCGAAACCTGCACCCTTTTGGGAGTATAACTAGTTGAATTTTGATGCTTTATAAAGAGCCGCAGGCAAAACCTCCAGGCTTTTGGGATAAACCTCTGACTGTTTAATTCTCTAATATTTAGCTATATGAATAGAATGAATGTTCAATATATCCCTTTTAGAATTTCTCAAAATTAGGGTACTTTGAAAAATTTCCACTATCAATAAGATAAAAAAAACACTCCCGATGAACTCTTGTTTTATTTTGAACAACGAATGAAACGAATTATCAGAGAGTCTATAAAGTATCAAATCAATTCACTGGCCTTCTTCACAGTCATAGTAAATATAATGTACTTTTCAATTTGCTCCAGTGCAATCCTCGTGTACCCACGATCCACATTGAGTGCATTGTATCCAGTCAACCTGAAGACCACATCTTAGGTCATCACTATGCTCCCCATCACAGAACTGACAGAAGTTACTTGGGTCACTTGTTTATGTTTGAGACTGTGCATCCATTACAACAAGTTGAGTTGGATTGGAGATATTTCGAGATTTTGTTTTCTTCATAGGCCTATTTTCTTTACCTCTGTTTCTAGGAGTGGATTCTTTTTTCTTCTCTGGTTGTTGAACTTCGGAAACATAGTTGGAGGTAGTCAAGATATCGGATATCTATACTGTGTCATCTGTAATTCATCCTTGTCGCTCACACGATGAGGTTTATTAAGCTGGAGAGACATAACGCTTAGAGTGTCGCACATTACCCGCCATAAATATAATATTTCAAAAGCTATAAAAATATTTGATAAAATTCTTAAATTGAAAAAGTGAAATTTTGTAAGCACAGCACAAGACCCCAGCTCCCATATCCAATGCATTTAAATTCATGAGAAAACTTGATTGATGATACAATAATAGCTTTCCTGAAATCTAAATTTAACATCAGCCCTATTTTTGACTAACAAAAAATCGCATAACACTTGTGTTTTAATCACACAAGCGGAAGTATGCAGCCGATTTCGCTTAAATTTTGTGTTTTCAGCTAATTAATGATCACATCAATAAGTAACCACCTTCATTATTCCAAAATATTTGCAGGAAGTATCTTTTTCCGAAGATATTCCCTAAGTTACCCATATTACCCGCACCTACCCTAGTAGAATTTTGATATTTTCAAGGCCCTGCACGCGAAACCTCCAGCCTTTTGAGAGTATAACTAGTAGAATTTTGATGTATTTAATGCTCTGCAGGCGAAAACTCATGGAATGCATAAAGCACTTTCTCGGCATTACGTTATCAAACAGGAATTAGGCCAACAACTTTTCTCAACTCCATGTTATTTCAAAATGTCATGATGAGGGAGGTTTTTATGAATTAAAATTTCTTGGTGTCTATGAGTTTCGTGCTGAATGAGTAGTAATATATACTCTGTTGTATTGTTCAGTGTCCAATTGTTCTGTGAATGCACGGAAGAGATCTAATCACCACCGGTCTTCATGACTGCGCTATGCAGATATATTTAATTCCTCCATTGCTCCTTGGTCAATACAGCACTTTCTGAAACTCGTCTTGTTCTGCGCGCAATATAGTACAACATACTCAGTAGAACAAATGGAATTGTTTTGCCTTAAAATCGACTTGGCCAATCACCATGAAATTGTACATGGAGCCTACAAGTGAATCTGTGTGTTTTATCCTTACAATCCATTTCATTTGAATTGGAGGGGTAGCTTCAGAATTAGAGAGAATTTTTAATTGCACCGGTTTGCAGAATTTCTACACGAAAACTACACGAAACGCAAAATCGACACGAAAAGAAATCCTTATCACTTCTGTAGTTGTTTGCGAGATTTCAATTTTTGCTGGTGTTTAGCTGTTTTTGCTTTTTTCAATTTAGCCGCTTTTGCAACAAGTGATCGCACAAAATATTCTTTCGTCACTCCCTTGTATTCCCGAAACTTTTTAGTAGATTTTTCTTTCATATTTTTCTGGCACGATTCCTGAAAGACACATTTCGGAGAGCATCAAAGCGATCAGAACTAAATTCATAATAGACTCCATAATTATGTATTACAACTTTCTCGTCAAGCATTCCCACCTAAATTCACTTCTTATTTCAGAACCTTAATTACTTGCGTTTCGTCCTGTTTCTTCAGGATTGACGAAAGGATCACTGACTTCCTTATAGAAGAATCTTATGCTCAAGAGTCAAGCGGATTTTTAGAAAGCATCAGCTTTCAATTTGATCACCCTCAAAATTGCAGGGTCTTTAAGGTCCCCTAACTGCATAGCCCAGTTCACAATTTTAAAGAGCAGTACATAATCCAAAAAGGCCGCACATGCCCGATCTTAAAGGAGCCCCTTCGCAGTCTCAAAAGGGCCCCTTCCGATCTTTAACGGTCCTGTTCACAATCTCAAAAGGGCCCCCTCCCGATCTTAAAGGAGCCCCTTCACAATCTCAAAAGGGCCCCTTCCGATCTTAAAGGGGCCCCTTCGCAGTCTCAAAAGGGCCCCTCACGATCTTAAAGGGGCCCCTCGCAGTCTCAAAAGGGTCCTTCACGATCTTAAAGGGGCCCCTCGCAGTCTCAAAAGGGTCCTTCACGATCTTAAAGGGGCCCCTCGCAGTCTCAAAAGAGCTCCTCAGGATCTTAAAGGGGCCCCCTCGCAGTCTCAAAAGGGCTCCTCACGATCTTAAAGGGTCCCTTCGCAGTCTCAGAAGGGCCCCTTCACAATCTGAAAAGGGCCCCTCACGATCTAAAAGGGACCCTTCGCAGTCTCAAAAGGGCCCCTTCACTATATCAAAAGGACCCCTTCCGATCTTAAAGGGGCCCCTCGCAGTCTCAAAAGGGCCCCTTCGCAGTCTCAAAAGGCCCCCTCGCAGTCTCAAAGGGGCTCCTGACGATCTTAAATGGCTCCTTCGAAGTCTCAAAAGGGCCCCTCACGATCTTAGAAGGGCCCCTTCACAATCTAAAAAGGGCCCCTTCGAAGTCTCAAAAGGGCCATTTTGCAATCTTGAAATTTAAATGAAAAAACCCTTTCAAAATCCAAATTATTTGTTCCCTGGCAGAGGATTTTCTCACTACTTAGTTTATTCTGAAAAAAACCGGAAATTGGCAGCCCTGCATAATAGAATAGCACAAGTGTATATTTTTCCAAATAAAAATCAAGACACAAGACAAAATTCACAAAATAATATGAATGTCATTTGAATGTTCAATCAAAATATGTGCGGCGGTTGAATAAAAAGTATTGTCACAAAGCAACTCATCAGATACACAAACCAATATAAATAATTGAATATTGTGGAAAAATGAACATAGTGTCTGTTCGTTTTGCATATGGGCATCTTTACGTGACCGGAATACAACATCTTATCTGAAGATGGTTTATGGAGGGTGTGAATAGGTTCATTGTTGACTTAAAAACTTTGATGACTGGATATTGTCTTCTAATAGAGATTGGCGTGAATTCACCACATGAGCACCATATATGATGCGATGACATCGGCTAATTTTTAAAGCCTAATTGAATTCTCTTCATCAAGTACAATGAACAAAGGGCATTGAACTGGATGACACCAAGAATATGAGGGGATAAACTCGATAACTCCCCCTTTGCAGATCATGTCGACGTGTTCATCCCACTGTAGAGTGTTTTGGTACATTACGTCAAGAATGCGCAATTTTGTTTAGATAAAGGTACAGAAAAAATTAAGCATGTACATGTATTATGATATTTATATAAGAATACAAGGCCCAATAATTGGAGATGTAAAGATCCATTTATTCTTCAGTGCAATATCCTATCATTCCTGTGACTTCTGCATTTTTGATGTGTAGGATTTGAATTGAACGATATTGTTGCATCAGATTCGGAAGTTCCCCATTCAATAGTTACTAATATGTCTATTGTTGCGGTATCCCAAACAAGTAATGGCAATAGGTTTCCCAGACTCTATGTGATGCAAACAACAAAAATTGTTCAGTCTTGACTCAGTCATGCAATTTTCAGGACTGGAGGCTTCATTATCTTTGCTTTCTTTCTTGAGCAATGAGGCTACATACTTGATTATTCTTACCTTATACGATGCGCATATTCATGTTTGTGCTGTTTCAAACTCAGTCTCAGGTGGAGGACGATGAAGTATGAAGCGTACGATTAATTGCAAAAAGCAGTCAGCAAAGAGTAGCTTTTCACTAGCAGAGATCAGTAGAAGCGATATTGTGTTTATTCTCTGGTCTTTTAAATGAACCATGTAGACGGATACTTAGCGCCTGTCGTGCAGTATTTGGCGGTAAACGGGAATCTCTCTCCCTCTTCCTCTCTCCTGATTGACTCACTGCCTTTCTCTTCCATGGTCAGTAATGCCGTTTACTTGTAACCAAAAGCTTTAGTGATGAATTTTTTTTTGGTGTCGCTGGGATGCACTCTCCCTGACCTTCACCATGTACGTGCATGTATCAAGAGCGACGCTACTTGCCCGTTAACTCGCCTCGCACTCCTTTGTGCCTGGGAAGAAGTCTGCGACTGCCTCACCACTTCGCGCACTGTGTCGTTCTTTGCGCCTGCTGATTGTGCTTATCTGATGTTTGTGACGCATCAATGTAATTGTCATGTCATCTCCGGGTTTGTGAGTATACAAATAAATAGATTATTGTTACTATAAGTCTTTCGATTATGCATGGTTGCGATTTGTTGCTTTACCGGTTTCAAATACCGTGCTATCCATCATCAGTAGCGATAGTACACAAACGGACAGGATTACATACAATTTTGGACTCGATGATGAACACATTTAAAAAGAGACCCGGACACGGCAAGAGTACAAACTAAAGTCGTCAGTGGGCATAGAAATAGAATGAGCCACGCATTGACAGAGAAATAGAATTGGTAACCAACTAAAAGAAATGAAAAAGTTCGGATGATGTTTGATTGATCTTTCGATTAATCGCTTAATCATCGTACGAAGGGTAACCTTTCGCAAACAAAATTCAATGAAATGAAGAGAGTATAAACGTGTTGCGACTAATCGTTTATTTTGCTTAGCAATATGACGAAAGAACTGTTACTGGCGGTTTCTGCCCACTTGCAACAGAAGCAGAAGGAATGATTTATTGATAACAACCGTTTTTCATTTATCTGTAATTTGTGTCTTAGTTTTTTTTCATCTATCTCATTCTCATGTCATGCCTATAGATAGTACAAAATTAGCTGTTTCTATTGACCTAAAATTTTGCAACACTTGTATGAATGACTGATAGTGCGCCAAATCTGTTTGCTTGACATACTAAGTCTCTGAAATTAATGATGATATACTTGTGGATCGAATGAAGAAAACATTAGATGAGTTTCGCCTGCTTTAAAGATAATTTCATGTTATTGAAAAGAATTAAGAAATGGAAATTAAGTTGTTTCAACGAACTAGGATATAATTGCGATTTTTCGTTGATCTTCTTTGAGAAGTTGACAAAATGCATTTGGAAATTTAAGTACTTTTGAAATCAGGAAAGAATTGATTAATTTTGATCGATTGATTGATTTTGAAAATGCTGAAATAGAAATAGTGCTGAATCAGAATTGTATTGCAATTACGCAATTGAAATCAACTACATTTTCTGACGAGTAATTTGTAATTGCAATCAATTACATTTTTAGCCATGCAATTGAGAAGCCATTTCAATTACTTTGCATCAGCACTGTTAAAAATTAATTCAACATGCAGTATTAATTAATTTATTCTCCTCGTCGATAATGCGCTACAATAACTACTAATAATACGACATTATGATATTATACTTATAAGTGTATCAGGTAATTACAGCATCATTACAATTACCGGTAACTTTTAAAAGAAATTGAAGACGGAATTTACTGTCAAAATCTAAATTGAGAACCGGAAATTATCTATAGTAATTGAAATGTAATTGATGAAACGGAGTAATTTGTATTTGCAATCAAATACTTTGATAGTGAGTAATTAGCAATTGTAATCAATTAGATTTTTAAATAAGTAGTTTGTTCTTGTAATCAATTACACTTTACGAGTAATTGACACAAGTCTATCTGAAGAAAGATGCACAAATGTGTGTGCTATAAAATCCTTGCAGTCTTTAGACCCCTTTAATTGAGAAATTGAATTCGTATTTGAAGAACATGATCAACGAGAGATGGCAAGCTTATCGCAACAGGAACTTTCAGCTGCACCCCTACTACAAAGAAAAGTGTAAAATAGAAATAATAAATTGGAAGAAGAAATGGGTACAGAACTCAATGAAATCAAGACGCAAAGTTTGGAATGTTGTAAATGACATCAAAGGAAATGCAACAAACGATCCTCTGATAGGTATAATTTCTGATTTTCAAAGTGTTGAAGCTACTGCTGATGCAGTAACTGAAACTTTTGCAAATTCCTTTTCATCAAACGATTCTGTTAGAACTTAATGATGAGGAGACTGGTGTCCTTTGTCAGATTCTCAAGTTGCTTTTGACTTTCTAGAGAATTTGTCAATTTCTAAAGAAACTGATTTTTTCTATAAAGTTGCTGCTCCCTTTATATCAGAGCCATTATGTCATTTGATTGATTGTTCTATCGTTCAACGTGAAGTGCTATCGACCTTCATAAGTTATATTATCTAACCTGTCCCAAAATCTACCTCAGCTTCTATTGAGCAACTGCGTTCAATTACTTTGCTACGTACACCAGCTAAATTCTTAAGGTTTCATATGTTGAATCATGTGCAAGAACGCTTTTTACAAGACTGTCCTAACTTTCAATTTGCGTACATAAGAGGTTCTGATGCTGCCTGTTGACTCATTAACATGCATAATGCCATCACTGAAATTTTAAATCGCTCTGATAGCGGAGGTTGTATATTGTTAAACTATGATTTTTCAAAAGCGTTCGATAGTATTTGTCATAGAATTTTAATAGCAAAGATTTAGGATTCGAATTATCCACGTAGCTTTGTAAAATGGTTTTTTCCTACCTAAGCGATAGCCGGCACAGTGTTAAGTTGGGCAACGTATTGAGTCATCCTATCAAAGTTACCAGCGGTGAGGCGCAAGTCTCTCTGCTAGGTCCTTTTCTGTTTACATTTTATTGCAATGACTTGAACCCTTTATCAAGCAAAACTATTATTTCTATGTGCGCTGACGATATTTGTGAAGTTTGTCCTATTTAAAAAATGACTGTTTGTGGATCCATTGAGCTAATGCTATCTGAGTTCAATCACATTAAGAAGTGGTCTTAGTCTAATAATTTGAAATTGAATGTGTCAAAAACAAAAGCACCGTGCATTACGAAGAGTAATTTGGACATTTATTTTCCGATCCCTTTCCTTATTGTAAAGGAGATGAAGATCTTGGGTGTCACTTGGAATGATTGTCTGACGTGGGTTGACGATTTTCACAATATTTTCAAGGTCTGCTCTAGAAGATTGTACATGCTAAAGATTCTTCGCAGTATATTCAACCATGACGCTCATGTCTATTTGGCATGTTGGACCTCGAATCTTTAAAAATTATTGACCGTCTGTTCAAACGAGCTCGTAAGCTGATTTGTCCATTTCATTGTCAGTGTGGAAACTTTTCCTCTAACTTTCATGAAGAACGTTTGGCTACTTTTAAAGCTTTCTTTTGTAAATGTCAAGCGGAAAATCAGCCCTTATCGTCAGTTGTACCACGTTTCGATAGCAAGAGGTTCAAAATACCATTTTGCAAAACATTCTTGAGACAAAATTGCTTTGTAATTATGTCAGCGTTAGTGATCAATGACTCAACCGATCTTACTTCTGCTGTTCCATTATGACTTGCAAACTCTCTGACTTGTAATTTTTTATATCTATTTGATAAAGTATATACATTATTTTATTCTATTCTATAAAGTTTAAAATTTCTCCTAAACACGGATCAAACAGCATCGGCTATTTTTAAATTCAAACTATTCTATCAAGTAAAAGAATCCTCGCGATATTTTTGCGATAAAAACACGACAATGTCGTCATAAATTGTAGAATCACAAAACGCCTACTAGGTTGGTAAAATTCAAATTTGAAAATTTTTCTTCAATCCGTTTGTGAATATTGATTAGAGATAAAGCATATTGGTGTATTCAATAGACATATTCTCACTACAATTTTAAGTAAATATCATCAAAAAAGTGGTATTCATATGCTTCAAAACTGATAAAAATATACCAGGGAATGTCATATTTATAGAAAAACTGTCACTCTTTTCAAATCTGTCTAGAAAATGTCAGAATGAATTTATGTTTAAAGTTCATATAATATGAGTCGTAAAAATAGGTATGCAGTCACAATTTCATGAAGCCCGGAAACTTGTTTGCAAAAAGATGCTTCTGTTGCCTATATTCAATTGTTTCAATGGTAAGTCTCTATTCAATTATTTATTCTTCATCCATCTATCCTATCTATTTTATATTATTCAACAGTTTTATGACTCTATCAAAGCATTATCAATTGCAGCACATATTATTCATGAATCCGTGGCAAAGACACAAATGTCGCTACTAAGTTGCCTAAGAATTAGCTTTCCCGTCGAAAACTACGAGTATATACGAGTATATAGTCAAAAAGTACGAGTATGTATTATCTTCATGGTCCTATACTCCTAACAGGAAAATCAATTCTGAGTATAATTTTCCACAAAGGCAAAATTTTCGTTGCGGAAATTGAGATCACAAGCAGGTGCAAATATGCCAGATGGCTTTGATAATCCATGGGTAGTTCATGGCTCTAGCCATCCATGAGAAAGTAGAAGAAAAGCAAGTCGCGTGTATGCTGCTCATTCTTCTTGAGGAAATCCATTCATCACTACTTTAGGCTATCACTTAATTCCATAGAAGCTGATGTCATTAAAACCTCTAGGATGCACCAAGTTAGCGAAAATCCACACAACAATACTATTCTGCAAGCTACTACAATCATAAACTTTTCTGAAATTAACATATTTCATCATTTGAATTTATGCATTAAATTTGAAAATTTTTGAATTTTTAAATAAGGATCACACAACCATGATTATTTTTCGTTGGTATCGAGATAATTAACGGTGTCACAGAAATCGACACATCATTACACACATTGGGACATAACTGAAACATCAACGAAAGTCGAAACTGCCAATAAACAAAGAAAAGTAGTAAAATGTCAAGAAATCCAAAGACGACTCGACGATGGCAGTTCTGTCAAACAGTTCAATCATTTATCAAAAGCAGCTAATGTATACCACCTTGTGACACAAATTACAAGCTCTCACAAGCTCATCTTCAAACTGACATGCAGATAAATATTTGCTAATCACTATTTTTATTTTTAAATAAAACGATGGTATATATGTAAATCGATCAATTCAATCTTTTACTATAATAATAAGCGTCTATATTCTTTGAGTGAAAATCGCATGACCTACAGATTGAAGTTACAAAGTTGTCTCTTGAAAAGTGAACTGTATAAAGACCAGACGTACAGAACAAAAGTATTACAGCGCCCTTCAGTTCGTCTTGCTAGCAGAAAAAATTTGCTGGACTATGATGTGACTGGTAGAAGATGACTGTGACACTGACACTGTAGATATGACTGTGACACTGTACAAGAATGGTCCGAGAATTGAACCTTGTGGCACTCCTGATGTGACAACGATCAGGTTACTTGATGTCATGCAAATTTTTACGGATTTTTTTTGCTCATGAAAATAGTCAATGAACCAACGAATAAAACCAAAAGGGAATCCAAGTTCAATCAATCTCAAAATTATATGGTTTGACCTAAGCATATCAAATGGCCTCGAATAATCATAAGTTATTATTACAACGCCATCAGTATTAGTGTCATCAAGGCAGGTGGTCATATAGTCATACAATGATATTAAAGCAAGCACAACACGTGGAATATTTCTGCCGAAAACCAAACCGAGATGGCCTATAATTCTCCACTATGTGAGATTCAACCGATTGCAGGACTATTTTCTCGAGCAGCTTGACTGGCAATCTTATCAAAGACATTGGTCGGATATCACTTAAGGAAGGATTCTTCACTTTCGGAAATGGACATGTAGATGAAACTTTCCATAGTTGCAGTACTTGGCGTGTAGCAATCGATTCACCAATCAAAGTGGCTAATGGACTCGTTAGTAGATGGGCGTAGTAGTAGATGCTTATACAGTGCAGTAGGTAGATTAGGAGACGATTTGCTTGTAGGAATTTTCTCAATTAGATTTAAGATTGTATCGGGAGTGACGGTTACAGACCAGTCGGATTCATCAGTGAAATGATTGTCAAGAGGATCAGAAGTACGAAAGACAGATGACAAATGACAGTTAATTGACTCAACTCCCTCTTGCAGGAAGGGTATTGACTCAAAAGTGACATCATTGGGGTTGATGACTGATCAACACCGCAACGGCTGTCCATAACTTTCCATGATTGCGCTGTCTGATTTTTCTTAAACCGTCTGATTTTTGATTTCTCGATTTCTTCTTTTACTTTGACTTTTTGACGGTTGTACAACGAAAAACTCTTTCCCTGTATGCATGCCAACGCTGATTTATCAAGATTTTCACCAGATGAGTAATCCAAGGTTTATCTCGAGGAGAAAAACGAACAAACGACTGAGGTATACATTTCTGAGTAATATTTTCTAGTTGTGGGTGAAATAAATCACATTAAGACTATTGATCCTTCCTCCTACACAAAACTCCAGTCGGTTTGCCATACAAAGTTTTCTATGTTTGAGGAACGCAAATCAAATACTTTTCTATAGACATAGTCTTTTAGTTTTGAAAGCGGTTTGGCCAAGAGAGAACTGTGCGGGACTTTAAACTTATCAAACGGGGAGCATACGCTAAATTGATACATTCGCTAACTTCTATACTAAAATACACGATGCATCTTGTGACGCAAGTGTTAACACCTCAAAAGCTGTCTTTTTGCTTAAGCTCTGATAGATATTCGCTTATCATTATTATTCTTTGTATTTGAAAAACAACGATGATGCGATGATGACATACTTTTTGATAAAGTCCTTCAAATTTTAATAAAATAAATTCCAGCTTTGAGAAGTGGATATTGGAGGTGTCTCACGGTGTCACAGGATGCTTAGCGTTAGTTTTGATTATTAAAAGACAGATTATCCTATAGGAGCGTCTACCATAGTCGCATCTTGTCTATTGGAATTTGAGCACTTTTGAGAAGTGTATATTCTCGATTCAAGATGCGTAACGCAATTTCCTATCATTTGAAGGTAGAATTAACTGGAACGCGTACTATCGTTTCGTCACCGTTGTATTTATAGCATTGATAATAAAGCGTCTTTATTCAGATAGATTGATAATCAAGCAATTGATAAGTGAGTCAAACAAAAGGAAGCAAGCACTTATTTGAATATACATTTAAATGATCAATTTGACGCAAAGTCTGCTATGTGCTGCAAAGTTGTTCAATAAAGAATAAAGGAGCAGGCTCGTCGTGTAGACTGTATCAGTGGAATACGCGGATGGCCAAAATAGGTCATTCTGGGAATAAAGAAAGTGTAGAGTCCTGTTAGGTCTTAAAAGGGCTTTGAACTCCTTCATGGCTCCAGACTTACGTCTATCAAATAGAGGAGCAAAGGACGAATGAGCGCCCTTGCAGATGTCTTCAATCTTTTGGCTTCCTTTCCTGCTGACACCAACCCGTAGGGGAGAGTTGTATTATAAGATGCTCACAATGTATACTTGGTCCACGGTGATTAGGTCAGTCCTAGGCAAAAAATGTTTGAGGATCCTAGGAACATTTGCTCGACCAGCTGCAAGCTTACAAACACGCTACACATGCTGATCCTATTATAAAATGGTTTAAAATGTTTCTCCCAGAATTTTCAGTGCTTTGTATAACAAGGAATCAGATGCTGGAGGCTTGATGTTGAAACTGGAGAGAAGAGTATGCACCTCGTTTTGTCATGGTTTAGCATGAGCCCATGTGAAATGCACCAGCTACTCATGTTTGTTATATCAAGATTTCAAGATCAATGAGACTGTCTACAGAATTGTTCTTGTGATACGGTAACAGTGCAATTACATCATCATATTATTATGTCATTGATGCTGAAGTTGCAAAAGTCGTAGTACAACATTAAATGGACACGGGCCTAAGAATGAGGCCTGTGGCACTCCGTTCCGGTGAGATATTTAAAATAGCAGTGTAGATGTGGCCATTTAGACAATCGCATTGACTCCCTATCCTGAAGATAATCGCAAAAACTCTGAGGGAAATAAAACAGGAAAAGATGATCATTTATGCATTCATGCGAAAATCGAGGGCTTTACTCGCATTAAAGGTAACGAGAAGAGCAACTGACCTTTCAGCCAAATCCAAATTGAAAATAACTAACTCATGGATGAAAATTTAAGCATGAAGTGTCGATGATGTCGGTCTGAAGCCAACATTGAAGGAGACATTCCTCCAGAAAGTTCAAAGCTGAATGCTCAAGAATCTTACTCATTATTGGCAAAAGCGAGAAAGACTGCAAGTCATTTAATGAGGGATTCTTTGCTTTATACACTGGTTGCAATATTTGTCCATTTTCATTGCATTGGATGAATGCCTAAGTGACCCAGAACGCTCAAATATACTTTTTAACAAGATCGGAGGAGCAAAATTATCATTAATCAAATGCTTCGCCGCTACCCAGGATCCATCCTTTGAAGTCACTTCCACAAACGTAACAGGAATTTTCTGCCTTACATTTGAAATAACGTTGTCAAATATGCTACACACGAATTTGAGATCAATGTTTTAGATTTGCACAAGTTCTCCTATCGATACATATTTAATTTCCCCTTGAAAGATGCAACATACAGGGTGGCGGCCAGATTTCCAGCTCCAAATTCCCGGACGATTCCCGGGCTATTTCATCGAATTTCCACGCCTTTTTTTATAATGACCAAGATATTTCATTTCAATTACACCTCTCAAAAATTATCCGGACATTACTTTAAACTACTGTACTTTCAAAACACTAATGCACGTTGTCTCCGTTGCACAGTGGTTAAGTGCTTGGCCTAGCGATCTTTCAGTCCAGAGGTCGAGCTCCGAAAGTGTCATCGGAGCTCGTCAGGAAGGGCATTCGGACTAAGAGATCACAACGCTCCAGATTAAAGTCTGACTGTGACAGCACCGTCCAAGCCCAAATCATTATTTGCTTTAGACTACTTTTATCATGCATTCTTAAGATTATCAACATCTACTTTTTCCATAATGGCCTGTAGCGAGTGAGCTACTTATGGAATCTAAATGATTTCACATCGATGGAAAAGTTAGCTTGCTTAACTTTTCAACGATCAAAACATGCTTCATTTTTATCTTCTGATTCACAAAATTCTATGAAGTTGCACTTAGCCGATTTTTCAGACTTCAATTTTCAAATATGTTAAGTTGAGGCAACAAATCACATTTTGGAGCGCTACATTTTGAACTGCAGCGTATTCATGGCATAAGAGAAAGCCAGGATATCCTGATTGAAAGAAGTGTGAAAGAAGAATTCCTAATGGTCATCCCTTTATCAGTTTGCGTGCAAACAATGGGCGCGTGGTAATCGTTAAAATTTGTGCTTTGGATTCCCGGGCTCGGCCGCCACCCTGAATTCAAAACATTCCAGCAATTTGTGACATTCACACGTCACTAACTTTAGGATACACTCACTCAATAGGCCCTATCACTCCACAATACCGTCGTCTTGTTCCAATCCAATTTCATACTGAACACAAAAATCGTGAAAACGGCACTTTTTTCCGAAGATATAGTCGTTCCAATGATATTGCGAGTAATACCTCCTTGGGTTAAGGTGTGGAGAAATGTCGACAAAAAAGCATTGTGTTGTGTACAAGCGTCTTTTAGGTCCCTAAATCTTCAATGAAGAGGACTATCTTCCGTCTTGTTTAAATGTCTCTATGGAACTGCTTACTAAAGTTTCATGTTTATTATGCACAGTAGTCAATTCCACCGTCCCTAAATACGCAGATGACATCAAAATGAACATTGAAATTACGCGCGCTGATCCGAGAAAATCTGCCCAGCTACTGCAATCTGATCTCAACGCGGTGGCCATCTAGTCAAAGGAATAGCAACTGCATTTGAATTCAGAGAAATGTTCAACTATCTCATTTGGACATCCCAATCCTGGCTATACCTGCAAGATGGAAAGAGACACAATTCCAGCGGTCTGAGTACGTTGAAGACCTTGGAATCCACAACTCGAATGATCTAAAATTCTCACGGCACACCATCCTTTATGTCAAGAAAGCCAACGTTCTTTCTGTCATCCTGCAGACTTTCATGTCAAGAGACCCTAACGTGCTTATGAAATTTACACCTCCCTAGTTCGTCCACACCTAGAATATGCCGTCCCAGTTTGAAACCCATCCCTCTTCAAAGACAGTGCTCTGATCGAACGTGTGCAACGGCGCTTGACTCGGAATATTCATGGCTTAACTTACATTCCATACGAAGAACGACTAAGAAATTTAAATCTACCCTCCCTCCAATGTCGTCGACATGTAATGGACCTCGCGGAAATATTCAAAATTATGAATCACCGCACGCCCTGTGATACTAATACTTTTTTTCAGTCGAAATGCGTCTACCACTTGTGGAAACCTTACAGTCCTTCCGCTGTTCAGGATTTAAAACTGACTTGATCGAAAATTTTGATAGGAAGGAGCTAAAATTGTTTTTTCTGTCGTCGTATTCTGTCTGGGTATTCAACAGTGCCTGCATGAAGACTTCACTGGGAAGATTTTACTGATGTTGGACACCACTCAGTCTCTTCGAGTATAAGACATTTTTACATTTTTAGCGAATTATAAGAGCTGTTCATTTTGCCAATAATTATGAAATTGGTAAAAGTGAAAAAAATCAAACTGAGACTACTAATTACACGACTGAAAGCAAATTTTCGGACACATTGTACCTGAGAGAATCATGGATTGGGATGAAGCCATGATTAGGTATTACGATTCCCACGGTAGTAAACATTATAATTGTGGCAAACCCATACGAAGCATGATGTCTTAACACTGCAACAGGTCATCTAGTGAGTTTTGATATATATATATATATATATATTATATATATATATATATATATATATATATATATATATATATATATATATATTCTTTGTTTTTATTGATTTCGGTTTTTATCAGTTCTGTTCTGAAAGATTTTGTCATTTCTTCATCTTTTAGTTCTTTCTTGTGTAATAGTCCGGGAGCCAGCGTGAAGTTGTGCAGGGAACGAGGTAGTACATAAAACTTTCACATAGCATAGTACACCTCTAACCTACTGCAAAACTTCGCGTCTGCCGGATCAGATCATTTGCTTTCAGAAATAGAGAGGGTAACACAATCTTATGTATTTCCAATGGTAAAATTGTGACATTTAAGGTATTGACTCCATTTTTTCGAATTTTTGCTCATAAAAGTTACACAAATTGGTATTTTGTTGAACTGGTTATTATAGAAATCATCTACAGATCATGATCTTTCAAATGAGTTATCATTCAGTGACAGAGGATGAAGTAAAGTGTACAAACAGACACTTTTCGTTGGTGTAACTGCAAATTTTAACATAGAAATTTCAGGAAAATTGTTGATATACTTGAACAAAAAGTGTCTGTTTGTACACTTTACTTCATCCTCTGTCACTGAATAATAACTCATTTGAAAGATCATGATCTGTAGATGATTTCTATAATAACCAGTTCAACAAAATACCAATCTGTGTAACTTTTATGAGCAAAAATTCGAAAAAATGGAGTCAATACCTTAAATGTCACAATTTTACCACTGGAAATACATAAGATTGTGTTATCCTCTCTATTTCTGAAAGCAAATGATCTGATCCGGCAGACGCGAAGTTTTGCAGTAGGTTAGAGGTGGACTATGCTATGTGAAAGTTTTGTGTACTACCTCGTTCCCTGCACAACTTCACGTTGGCTCCCGGACTATAACTTAATTTGGTGTACTTTGGTAGAATATTGTTTTCTTTACATATTTGGTTAAATGTTAGATCATAATCGATTTTATATGCATTTTTGGTATGCATTTTCTGTAATGTTCCTTGTGAGTTGATGTTAAATTTTTGTGGACAACTGATGAATACCATTTAATAGCGCAGAATCGTATATTTTGCAACGTTTCGGACTCTTCTTGGTCCATTATCAAGCTCATTAACAAAATTATGACATGCTATATATAAAGAGTTTAAAATTCAACCTTATAGACATCTTAACATATGAAATGGCATGTTTACAAAATGATGATATCCTAGATATGTAAGGTTAATGTAACCAATCATAGAAATTGACATATCACATTCAGGTGGCGGGTAAGTCCTTTGTCCCTTTGATTCAACATTGGAGTCTCCTCTTTCATTGAGATTGCTTCGGCAATTTGTAGATCATTTACAACACAGACATGAGCGATGGTTTTCATGTTGTTTAATATGTTTCTCGGTTTCTTGTTATGTTTATCCAACCAATGCGTTTTCATTGATCCGTTATTTTCGTGTTGTTTACATCTTACTGATAACAAATTTGTTGTGTATCCAATATAGTTGGCATGAGTCAGAGACCACGCTCAATAGAACAATCCATTTTCATTAAAAAGAAATTCAATTTCATCGGATAACCAACCACCAATACAAAAATAGCACAGCCATAGCGGCCAAGAGATTCACTCAAATAAAGCAACCAACACCACTAACTTATGTTAATTGTCCCAATGGATGCGCAATTCAGTCCCCATCCTTCTCCCTCCCCTGCAACGCCAACAACAGGCTCTTAAATTTGACCTCATTTCACGGATTTTACGAAATTGAACTATGTCCTCTGATAATTTCAAGGAATCTCCAGGCAAGACCTGGAAGCTTGCCGACAGACTTTGGTCATCACTGAAGAGCTAGCAGAATGTTTCATTCATAATATTTTTGCTGTTGATGAAACTCCTTTTCTTCGACTATACAATTCACCTTCCAAATGACATTCATCATCCGAGTGGAGGAGACCTGTTGAGTGGAACCTTGGGAGGATGCAATCGAGAACTAGTCATCGACGATGCATGAGTTAACTTTTTTAAACACATCAAATAATTTGCCTATTGACGTGTTGGAATGGCGTTCTGCTGCTCCCGGTACTTAGCTGCAACCATCTAATTCAAATGCTCGAGCAGCTACGTGAAACCCATTCACTACTACCTCATTGTTTTCTCCATGAAGACGCTATGCTCACACATCCGGAATTGTGCATCAATGATGCTGGCTTCCACAGTTGGCAACCATCCTCGTGCAGACCGGACCTCTCTTCAACCAACTTTTGGTTGCTCAGGACTCAGAGAAAAGCATTTGCATAGACAGTCATTTGGATGCAACTATGATCTAGAGGAATCTGTTCGCGAAATTCTGGGTAAATTTCGTTTAGAAGAGTTTGAAATGCTTGACGACCTTAGGTGTCAGGAAGTTGAAATGTGTTCGAAGAGAGGGAAATTGGTTTGAAAAAGTGAACTTCTGAAGACCTGCAATTCTTGTCTGGCTACACAGAATGCTTGTGTTGATAAATTTTCAAACAACACATAGACGTTGGTAAGTTTTCAACATACTTAGGAAGAACATTATTTTTATTTTTAATTCATCAAAATATTCGAAATTTCGTATGTTTTTTAAAATGATTCAGTAGACTAACAAAAATGGAACTTTTTTAAAAAAACTTTGCATAGCCTCCTAGCCTATATATGCCATATTAATGATCCATCATGTCAAAATTAAAATATTTGCATTTTTTCTACGTTTGTCCGGAAACTTATTGGACGTACCACGTATATTTGTTTTATTCGATATACTTGTATCCGGGTTATAAGACGACTTTTCCTCGAGCAGATCCCACAAAAATCATTAAATACGAAACTTGCACCGAAACCCTAGGTGCCATTCGTAACACAGCCAAATAGCGGAGATTGCCCAATCGTAGATACGTTTGAACAAGTATTCCGGTGCGACGCTTGCAGAGTCGAGCTCCATCTCCACTACTTTCACGTCAATGTATCTTGAAATGTTGGGGGTTCATTGAATTTGCTTGAAGTGCTGTTGATCTGGTTACTCGTGACTTGATTTGCTTGGACTTGTTCTTAATTTCTTAGAACGGTATGCTGCTTGAAGATGACCTTTCTTTTGACATGAGCGGCAGATGGCTTCCATGTAGGGACAGTCTTCTCCAATGACCGGCTTTACCACAACCATGACACGGCCGCGGTGCCTCCCGTGTCTTTGAGCGGCTTTGGAGATTATCTTTGACTTTGTGGTTTGACTTGGACTGGAACTGCACCTTGAGAACATTTGAAGGCTTCATCGGCGATTGAATTAAGTTGGATTGACAATGTGAGGTCTCCCACGTATTCGCAAATTTCAAGCCATCGGCGTAATTGAGTGTCTCCACACGAAAAAGCTCAGAGCACAAATCCGGATCTCACAACCCGAACGTGAATTGATCGTGCATTGCAGTGTTTTATCCAGCCCTGTTTTGGGGGAGACTCCCCCTTTGATGGAAGACATAACTAAAATCACACACTAGATACAGGATGTAGCTGTAAATTTTTAAGATCGCCTTTTAAATTATATATAGGCATGTTTTAAAGTATTCATGAACAGATCAAAGCAGTGACATGTCATATGTAGAGGCTTATTTATATTGTACTTAAGGATTTACAATTTCTCATTGCCTGATGAGATACATAAACTTTCAGAACCCCATTCAGGAAAATTTCCCACCTGAACCATTAGGAGTGGATAAAACACTGGTGCATTGCTTCCTCGTTTTAATCAGGAAGCAAGTCATCATTGAATTTGAAGAACCGTTCTCCTTTCTCGAATCGAACAGCAAAGTCGCAGATTGATGCTCCGGAATCTTGTCGCAACTGTCTGAACAGGAACTGTTCATGTAATGGTGAAGGTTGCTTGTCATAGAACTTCCTAAGTGCTGATTTGAGTTCAGCATGTGGTTTCTTTGCCGAATCAATCGGTCTGAAGTGATTAAATAGTCGCTCGCACCCTTCCTCACCGATCAATGACAGTCAGACATCAACATGATGTTTCTCCTGTCTTTTGTTTGCTCGGAAGAATGCTTCCAGGCGTGCGTAACATGAATCGAAATCGCATGTTGCAGTAAGGACGGCTATTGTTCCGAACTTCGACATGACAAATACCTCGTCGCCAGTGTCAGGTACCGAGAACAATGTATTGAGTGACTAGACAAATTTTATTAAGCGGCTGGCATTCAATATGATACGGTACGTAGATGAATAGAAGTCAGAAATCGAACCTTGAAAAAATAATGAAGTCATTGAATGCCATATTGGCTGGCTGGACTTCCAATCACCTTCCAGCAATTGTATGCCCAGAACACAACATTGGGAAATCATTTTCAGAAGCATATGCACCTTTTCCGTTGACTGTAGGGAATATTTCTTCAAAATCTCATTTTTGAGTTCATCGTTATCGATGTCAGATGGACTTCTTCGTAGAGATGATGTTATTTTGCTGCACATATATTCCGGAAGTGCTTGCAAAATGTGATGACTTCATTTGAGAGGGCGTAATTCTAGATGCACATTGTTCTTCGGAGCGGATAACACCACGTGAAAGGATCTGCTGACATAAATGTAAAAAATTTCACATTATCTGCATTGATTTCCATTTTGCGATGAAATTGAATTTCTTTTTAATGAAAATGAATTGTTCTATTGAGCGTGGTTTTTGTGCAGGGACAGGTCTCTATGTGGTATTGGAGTATCGGTTAGGTTATGGTTAAGTGCTTTCTGAAGTTTTTTTTCTTCTATCTTCTGCATTTCCAGAGGCATGGATGTGCTAGTACTTAATCAATTTTGTATTCTGACATTACTTGTTCTTTGTAACCAACCTATTCAATTGTTTGTAGATGTATGCTTGCTGCTTTATCATGAGGAATCCGGATATGCACATTTGTAGTTACATTGTCTACTTCACCTACCAGCTTGTCACGAATAATCATGCGCATTGAAGGCTACTTCTTCGCCGTACCCTGAGAGTGAGATGCGTACATTGCGTAGATACGGCATAAACATGATTGTAAAAAGGTCACAATCACAGCAAAAAATTTACATTGAAATCACCTCTCGGCAGTGGCCATTACGACGACTGACCGGTGCAGTTGTTCACAACGGCTGCTGAGCCGGTACAATTTTTTCCCATGGATTTTGCCACGCCTCACATTCCTCAGCCATCAGAGACTGCAAGTCAATATCGCAAGAAAATGCATCTGAATTTCTTGACTCGCTGCTTTTTCGTGATTCATCTTCTGAGTCTTTTTTTGAGAGAGTAAACGATTTCTATAAGAAAGCAATCACTCCTTGCTTACGACCAAAGCCTTCTATAAAACAAGATCTGTTGGTCGAAGGTTCTCTGTTTAGTCAAAATATCTCTCTAACATCTCACATTCTAAAGCTTTGCTTGCTGTAGATAATCTAAACATTACATTTTTTATCCTCGCCAACATCAAAAATTTCCTGAAGTAAAAATCTGTAATTCCAAAATTAGTCATCAGCTGCTAAAACTTAAACTTTGATACTTTTGATGTTATAGCAATATGCATTTTCATAATATAAAACGACACACTTGAATTTTTTTACATTTATTCTCACATCCTGCTTGCCCCTGTGTGTAACCTACTACCATGCCTACTACGAATGGTTTAACCGAGTTGACGTTGTTACCATAGAGTATATATAGTATATATCCCTACTCTATGGTTGGTGCTGTTCATTGGAGTGGGAGACGTTAGGTTTGTGTGCTCTGCAAAGAGCTCGATCTTTAAAAATTTCCCTTCTGTTTAAAAATCGTTTTCAACCATGCTTTTAACCACAGACATCGCTTTCAACCATGTTATCAATCATGATGACAACGTGGTTGGATCCAAAAGATTCATGCTGATCAAACCTGAGGCCATCGGTGAATGAACCTTGATTTCATGATCTAAGTAATCTTATACCTTTTAACTTATCACTGGTTGCACACAAAATCAAAGCATGTCGAATTTCTAACAAAAAAATTAAAACTTGTGTTGCTTATTTGGGCTCTACCTGATGAAGTTGCTTTTTTGTTACGTTTGGTTAACCATGGCCGCAGTCATCGCTTTGTTTTGTAACTTCAATAGTATATTTTATTATTTATATGCACTTGGATGAATCATGTTGACAGTTTCTTGGAAAATTCACTGATCGCTTCAAGCGTGAAGCTGCGATCTGAGTGGTTATCTTTTCTGAAAGTAATTTCTTATTAAAAAACTTTGACTGCCTTAATACATGAGGTGTTTAGAGAAATACAGCATATTTGATGTACCGCACCTGAAGTCACAGTAAATGATAATATACTTCCAGTGTCAGAGCATTCAATGCAAACACCCATTGCAAAAGAATAAGTTGATTATGTAGATCCTCATCGATCACCTCACGTTGTTTGCACTTTATTAATCATCATCTTCGATCAGCATTACATAAATCGCGAAACATTTGTTATGCCGAGGGAAGTTAACCGGTTGATTTAACGAAGCTAGGCAGTGCCGGTATATTACAGCACTTTACTGGCTAGGCCTACTCATCAATCATGTGCTAGCATTTACGCTTGATTGCATGTACGATAAATTGTCTCTCTGATCTCTGCTACGCCTTGAGGCATTGATGAGCGATCAGGATGCAATACACTCATCCCGGTTACCATATAGCACCCTAACCTTCTCCATCGCGCTAAAACTTGTGCCCAGCTGACGTCTGAAATTTTGATTTTTTGATGTAGAATCAATTAACTAAATTGCATCGAATAATTCTTTCAGATTTGCTGATTTGTATTCTGTATATACTGTCACTTATTCTTGATTTCGAGCCACTTTTTATGTTAACTGTAAACCATAAACAAGTCACAACTATCGTATTATCCATTGAAATGAGAAAAATATCTCTCCTTGCTTTTACGGTTGAGATTCCATTTAGTTAGTCAAGTTGCAAAGTAAACTGGCATTTCGTCGTCCCACACCTTCAATAGTCGATAGATATCGGTGAACAGCGAGATGTTGCCGTGTGAAGCTTTGTGTTAAGTGATACTAAGAAATGTGCTAATTGTATGAATGTATGTCAAATTGTTTATCATGCATCCCTTGATATCACTCATTCTTTATATAAAGCTTCACACGGTGACATCTCGCTGTTCACCTAGCTCTATCGACCATTGAAGGCGCGGGACGCCGAAATGCCAGTTTGCTTTATAACTTAACTTAATAGAATCTCGTCCGTAAAGCCAAGCGGAGGTACTTTTTTCTTGCTTTGACAAAAAACAAGCCATGCGCTTCCTAAGTAAGTCAGAGATATCTTATCAGATTGGTTAGTTTCTTTGACGGCATAAGAGGTCCCCACCATGAAGTGCAAGGATTTTTGGGTAGTGTATGAATCGTTTAGCAAGTTCGACTTTTTTATGACTTGCCAAGGGTTGGCAGCTTGCCACTTCTTTACGAGGGGCTAAAAGTAATTTTTGATTTTCTTGCACGTTTTAAGTATGCAATAAAATTACCCCTGATTTTGCTCTTCTGATAATCCAATTGTCTTGAAATCGGCTAGGAAGAGAAGCTAATTCGTGCAAATGACTTCTGACATCATTTCCTTCAAGATCAAGTACATTGAACTCTACTGGGCAGTGTTAGGAACCAATTTATTGAATTTTCCCTTTACTTTGACCCACATCCAAAATACGATGAGGTCTACCTCAGTTTATTCAACTAATACTTTTTTTATCATTAGCTAACCAAATCGAGTCTCTTCAAGTTCAGTGTCTTTTTTTAATTAGGCTTCAACTTTCCTAAGCAGATTCGTCGAGGTGTATGGTAAAATTAACGATAAAACACTCTTCGCCCACCGATTCTCCCCAAATCTCGATTCCCCAATAAGGTGAACGCTCTTGTAAAGACAGGCCGGAAATGGACGATCAAATGTCATTGCTGAAATCATTAAATCTGATTTTTAGCTTCCAGACCGATATCAGATTCTTCACTCAATTGCTTCCTAGGGCCAAGAGCAATTTTCCAGGACCACATAGTATCGCAGCGATCACGCAATAAGGTTGAATGGACAAATTCCTATGACTTAAAGTAAAGATGGTAAAAATAAATTCATAATATAATGTATTATCTTAAGCGCTTTCGATGGTTAATCATAAGATAGCGTCATATACAATTTTTGAGGACGCAGTGGAATTTTGGAATCGATTAGTCAAGTACTAATATTTGATAGTGGGCTCTGTATTTCAAACAGTGGCGTCTTCTCCGTACCTGCGAGGCCTTCGGCGCATCCTCAAAAATTATTTATCAACATTTATAAAAATGAAAAGTGTCATCATTCATTTAAATTCGAAAGCTTCTCGTGATAGCTGTGCACAGCTTTCCGTCTCAAAGTCAGACGCTCAACCTCATTGAACAGTTTTGCAGCACCTGCTTGAATCACAGCTGTTTTCTTCGAACAATTAGACATACAAGCTAGTCGTGTGTTCAGACGGAGCACTGATGTTCAGACAGCGAAAGAGAGTTGCGTGCGTGTGAGGCAGTAAGCGCACGCGCCCGCGCCAATAGTGGCTTTCCCGATAGACATAATGCTTTGCCTTCTCCAATTTTTGCAATGAAATTCTACGCAATTCTTGATTGGGGCGCGGTGCCTAAATATAGTAAGGGAAGCGCAACCCAATTGTTCCTAGCTTCACTTAATGTGACAGAGGCCACTACGTCAACAGTAGCAGATGGCTGACGTTCAGACGAGACTGCGATCAGATGATGAGCGTTCTCCAATGAATGCAGAGTAATACATTTGACTCGAACACCCAGATTCCGTGGAATTCCATGATTTGTTCGTGATGTGATGTGACACTATGTTTAGTACTGCAGATGAGATCACAACCATGCCTTTCGTCCGAAGGGAATGTACTGAAAAGATAGCAGTCGTCAAGCAAGGTAGGCCAACACCTGATATAAAATTGAAAGTACTCACAGAGAAAGAAATAAGAAATACACAAGACATTCTAATGCATCAAAATTTCAAACATGTGAGTTGCTGATCGGCCGTGAGAAACACAAGAAACTGTTGGCCTTGCCTCCTTTTTTTCTCAAGAAAATGTGGTCTGGACAGAAAGGGGATATAGTGATCTCAGCTCCTTGAGTAAGGCGGTTTAGCAACATGAGCAATCACTTCTCATGTGCACTTTCACTTGACCTTAAAAAATGTTCGGAAAAATGTTATAAAAATTCAGCTTTTATGAAAATTAATGTTGTAGCATAAAAGTGTTTGGTATAGAAATAGTATTCCAATACCGAGTGAAGGCCTATGGTCTGGGCGCACGGGACGCCACTGATTTCAAATACAGCATTCTTTTAAACATCTGCAGAAACTCAAAGTATTCAAATCTTCAAAAACTCAGAGTATTCTGCACTCACGACTTAAAGGAGATGATGATCATAGCATTAAGATGTCAGATAATAGGATCAGAGAACAAGATTCCATCTCCTTCCTTGGATTAGCGGTTACGAAAGACTTGTCATGGAAACCGTACATCCAATCCATTAGCAAGCAGGCAGCTCAACGCATTGGTAGTCTCTATCGTGCCAGCAGCTATCTTCCACCACAGACTGTCTGCTATCTTTACAAGTCCACTATTCGTCCTCTGATGGAGTATTGTTGTCATCTGTGGGCCGGCGCCCCACAAACGCATCTTAACCTCCTTGAACGGGTTGAGAAACGTGTCAAGAATCTCATGGGTGAAAAACTTGCTAGCCAGTTGCAGCCGCTCTCCGTCAGACGGGATGTTGCTTCACTCAGTCTCTTCTGCAGGTACTATTTCGGTAGAAGCAGCTCTGCAGTAAATGAGTGCGTACCCAAACCTAAGATCTTCTCCAGAAGCACACGCAGAGCTAATGCACTCACATGCTATAATGTGAGCTTAGAACGCGCACGTACTGTGAGTCGCTCGAAAAGCTTTTTTGTTCGCACGGCACAGCTTTGGAATCAGCTTCCCCAGACGACTTTCCCTGACCAATACAATCTTGATACTTTCAAGAGGCGTGCGAATAGGTTTCTGATGGGGGCAGCTTAATCAGATTATAAGATGTTTTTTTTTCTTTTATTTATTTACAGTAATACAATTTATTAGTTTTTCATTGAGTAACCCCTAGCTTCGTTCATGGCTCATAGCTGTGCTAGGGGTGAAAATTCAGTAAAAAAAAAAGAACCCAGCTGCCTATTATACACTAGTTATTAACAGTGCGGCTAATGGATTGCCAAAGTGTCATACAATTCTTATTTGGAGCCTCTTGATAATATGAATTTCGGCCGGATCTCCTTTGCTCCATTCTCATCCCTAAAATTCATTCCTAAAAGTCGAATGGAGTGATGGCAGGGAAAATGGGGTGACACCTCAGCTTTTCGCAATCTGTGTTTTAACGATTAGTGGTCACACTGATGAAAATAATACAATCCATATTGATCATTCAGTAAATATTAGGATCCATTGAAATCATATTGAGTGTGCTCAATACAACTGGGTGCACTGGCGACAAGTGCGATTCTGATAAATTCCACAATGTCATGGCTCCCATCATACAGTGAGGGGTTAAAGCGCGTGTGCGGTTCCTTATCAGAGTCAAAAGTGGAAATCGGGGTCAAACTGCATTCGATTTGTTTGCTGTATTGTAATAATTCCCGAGGACGATGAGGAAATCCTTGTGCAAGGATTTCACAATCTGTATGCAGAAAAGACACAGTTCAAAGAAACGTCTGCTACGTCTTCACTGCGGATACAGCTAGCCTGTTGTGTTGTTTATGTGAAACCCCCATCCCTAGAGTTTGCTTAGGATACCTATTGTTAACGTTGAAATGAGATTTTCGTCACTCGGACCGCATTCAAACTCCTAAGAACCACACCGCCGGTTGTGTTCGAGAAAATGCGGTAATTGCATAAGGTATTCGACGAAGTAGACATTTAGAGGAAAAATTGTGATGTTGGCATTTGATACACTAGCGGCCTTAACGTCTACTAAAACGACGTCGTTACGAAGTGTAGAGTTGTGAAAGCTGATTATGTGCATAAACTAAATATGAGGTTTCACACTCATGATTGGCTTCAAAATTGTTAGCTATATGGCCTAACTGCTTAGTACTTAGCAACTATCGATCCGATTGACGATGAAGTATATGGTTTTTTTATTCGCATGGTGTCGCTAGGTGAATTTTGAATAAGCCTCATTATTCATTGCCGGTGCGAATTATCTCCTAGAGGTAGTCGGGCACCTAGCTGAGCTTAAGGGAAGTGATTAAGATGTAAGTCAATTTAGATACATGTAGTTCTCCAATGTAGCTAGAAATATGGCTCAATGCTTGTGAGCCTCACATGTTTAACGTAATGCATGATTGCAGCAGATCAACAACAGAGGTAGGCCCGTTCTAGTAGATGCCGTTGACTTACCAGATATTAGAAGTAGGCATATATCATTTTACTATCTAGCAACATCTACATCCCCAATTTCGGGAATTTCATAATTCAGCAAAATCTGAAAGACTCCACAAAACCGAAGGGTTTTTCCAATTTAAAGAAAAGCATTTTATTTACCTACCCATTTTGCCCATGGCATGCCACCCCTGATATGACCTACATCTGATCACTATCCTATCTTAGTTGTAAATACCGTACATCAAGTGTACTAATGACACTTCATTCTCAAAATCAATGCAGCTGACATAATTTTCGAGATAATGTGCGCAACATTTTGATAAAAGAAAATGAAATTAATTTATCTTTCAACGCACAGACAGGTTGTTTTTATTTCGTAATGAATATTTCGGCGAACCGCCCTTCTCAATCAGTTATTTAATTTACAGTGATCTTGTCTAACAAGGACTATGATTTTAAACCAATTCTGGAAATGTCTATAACAATATCATGGGTGAATGGGGGAAGATAGTGAATTCAAAGATAATAAAGTCAACATAGCACATTACTGTGCAAACCATCCATAATAATACACTTTCATGCACATCCACCTAATGTTGTAGAGTTAATGCTGGTAAATTTGAGTGGCTCCATTCTGTTTTGTTATTGATCAATTTTATACTGAATAACTTATGAGATAGAGTGTGACAAATGTGAAGCAATACATGTTGGTGAAACGTCGAGAAATGCAAGAACAAGAGGTAATGAACACATCAAGCAATTAAAGGAAAAACAGGAGTCATCAGTACTATGGAGACACTGTAAAAACCAGCATGAAGGAATTAAACAGAACTTAACATGAACGTTACAGGAGTATATCACAATAACGCAATGGAAAGACAAATAGCAGAGGCCGTAATTATTAGAAATAAAAATGAACATAACATAAAAGTGATCAATAACAAAACAGAATGGAACCAGTCAAATTTACCAGCATTAACTCTACAACATTAGGTGGATGTGCATGAAAGTGTATTATTATGGATGGTTTGCACATTAATGTGCTATGTTGACTTTATTATCTTTGAATTCACTATCTTCCCCCATTCACCCAAAATATTTTTATAGACATTTCCAGAATTGATTTAAAATCATAGTCCTTGTTAGATAAGATCACTGTAAATTAAATAACTGATTGAGAAGGGCGGTTCGCCGAAATATATATTACAAAATAAATTCAGCAAGCCCATCTCTATCAGTGACTATCGGCCTATTTCTCTGATCAGCATTGTGTCTAAAGTTCTTGAGAAGCTCATCTCGCAAGTGGATCATTCCTTGTATTCGAGCTAAGGCTCGTATGCAGTTTGCATACATTCCTGGGCCAAGATCTGGTGTTACATGTTATTTGACAATGATCTACGATCGTAATTTGAATTTTCTGGATAATTCAGGCGCTGTTCGCGCCATTTCTCTCGATTTCGCGAAGGCATTTGACAAAATTCGACATTGCATCATCTTGGAAAAGGCAATATCATTTGATATCCCGTCTAATGCCATCAAGTGTTTGAGGAGTTACCTTTCTGGTCGCGAACAATGTGTGAGATTCGGAGATGCAATGTCTTCATGGTCATCTATTACCAGCGGAGTACCTGGAAGCTCATGGAAGCGTCATTGGTCCCCTCTTTTCTGTGTTGCAATAGATGATTTCTCGTGTGTGTCCTCAAACTCCGTTTGCTTCAAATACGCTGATGACATTACCATTTCACATTTTATTAGAACTCCCTCAGAGGACGAAAGTCAACGTGAGTGGATGTATGCTGCGACTTGGTCGGGACACAATCATCTCCCTTTAAATGTTTCTAAATGTTGTATGATGGATTTTGTTACCAAGCGCAATTTTCCCTTACAAACTATCTCTATCTCCCCCGGTTGTGTTCTTAAGACTGTGTTCAACTATAGATTGCTTGGCATCACGTTCAGTAGTGATCTCAATTGGAATCACCATGTCAATGATATTGTTTCGAAGGCCTCAAGACGCATTTACATTTTGTATAATTTGCGAAGATGCAGTTTCCCACCAAATGTATTGTTATCAGCTTACATTTGTTACATTCGTTCTATTGTATTATATGCCAACTCCGTGTTTTGCAACATGCCTCATTACCTTATTAAGAAATTTGTTTCCTTTGAAAAGAGAGCCATCAGAATTATGGGTATCTCTCCAAATTGTGACATCTTAAATGCTAGGGAGAAGACATGCCGTCGCCTTTTAGAGGAAATCAATGGTAGCAGATCCCATCCTCTCAGGTCTATCTCATGCTAGACCTGCATATGCGTGCACGGAACGATATATTTCGTCGTTTATTCGGTCTCTTAGACCTCTGTAGCTTCTTACTGTTTCTCTTTTATCACACTTATTTTTCGATTTGTCAGATTTTACGGGCGGCTTGTGTATTTCTCATTTTATGTAAGCGTTCATCGAATGTTCAAGTGGAGCAAATAAGGTATATTATTCTTATTATCATTATTTATGTTGAGTTGGGAAGAAGTAAGTATTGTTCGATATTCAAAATTTAAAGTCTTTTTTATATACTTTGCGATGTATTTCGATCACTGATAAATGCCCGAATTGTAAGGAAAACAAAGTCATTACGTCAACATTTGAAACAAATACAAACTAGTCCAACATGCTCACTGCAAAATTGCCCTATAAAGAACAATTCTATTTGCCACAAGAAGAATGTGATCTATCAACTAACATGCGAAAATTGTCAGAAAAAGTACATAGGAAGCACAATACGCACTCTACACGTTGGATGTAGGGAACTTTCATCCATGAACATGCATGAAAGACTCATCGATGAACATACATCTCAACTCATGCCACACAAGCATCTTTCTAACTGATGAATACTAGCACATAAGTGACAAAACAAATTTACGTTTTCGTGAAGTTTACTACATCAAACAATTAAGTCATGAAATTAACAACAGGAGTGATGTCATGAGGCGTGCGAACAGGTCTCTGATATGGACCAGGTATTATAAAAACATAATTGAATTTCAGCTAATTGATGTCAATTAATTGATAAGAAAGAGCAATTAAGTTGTAATCATTTTTTGTGAATCCCTGGTCCGTATCTGTGAGTAGTCATTTACTGCCTACATGTGTGCGTGCACATAGTAAACATACCAGTATACGTAGTGATGTCATAACTCATACTTTACTATAGGCCCTTTATCCGCTTAGCGTCCTGTTTTCCAACTCGATTTTTCTTTGTTCTATTATTATTGCAGGTGCTCCACGTTATTGTAGTGTAAGGTTAAGCAATAATGACTCGATATATTTTTGGATTCATAATATAATTGTTAGAATAAGTCTGTTAATGTTTATTTCCAAATACATTGGAAAACATGGAGGAAATATGTGAACAAGAACTTTCGAATTTCAAAACATACCTGGGCGGAAACGCCGTTATGCTCGCGACAAAATTTCGATCACTTTGAAAGTTAAGTGCTAAAAAGTTGTCCATTTGTTCTAGAGATGGGCAAAAAGGTGGAAGTACATTTCAAAACTTGCTTTATCGGAATAGTCCTACATTTCATATTTTGATGATGACCACTTGGTTCCCGGTAGCCGTTAAGTTCGCAACGCTCGCGACATCAAGAAGTCATCCCAGTAATTTTATGTGTGCGATTCTCAAAATCCTATCGAATTCCGTGCTGCTATCAAATTTTTTGAATATCTCTACAAGATTAACAGGTCTACAGAATTCTTAAATGATGATGTTGTAGTCAGCGACATAGTTTGTCACTGACATATTTTTCAATGATTTTATGATGAATTCTGAATTATTTTCCCAATAACAGAGTAATTGCATTAATTTCAACAATGTTTGCATGATGAAGCTTGCACATTGTAAAAATCTGTTTCATTTAAGAGTCATCAAAAGTCAGTATAAAAAATAATAATACAAAAGTTATGAGGACTGCAAGTACCTATCATGTTTTGAATATCAAGAATCTGAGTGCATATGAATGAACAAAAGCAATAACAAAATTGAAGATATGATCACTGAAATAACAATTTCCATAAATTAATTTTATCAGCAACTAATAATATTCGATATAATTATGATTGTGACAGCTTTGAAAGAGATGCAGAGAACTTTGGAAGAGGATATCCGTCATTAGGAGATAAAAGAAATAGAGTTTTTGATCACCTTGACTATGTCTTGCTTTCTTCCATAATTCCTTAAAAAGAGTTTCAACTACATGTAATCAAACAACAAAAAATAGCAAAAAATGTAATCAAACTTGCAATGAGAAGTTCCATAATTAAATGATTTCATTGATCACGTATGTAGCAGCACAGCGTAGATTTAGAGCATGCTCATCGTTAGTCTATCATTTCCTTTCTCTGTTCTTTAACTATGGTGCTAACAAGAAATGGAATTTGCCACATTTAAATGTCTCAGTACACTTTAACGGCAGATAGAAATTTAACGAATTTTACATTAACTCGCCAGGTCCATTACTTCATAGTTCGACTTCGAGAGTGGACCTGACAAATTTTTGCCGTTCTAGGCAACGCATCATCTGGTGGCCTTACAAGAACGAGTGCAGTCTTGCTGTAGGTAACATAATCAGCAAAAACTGTTTATGAGACTTCATGGGATGCGTTCTGAAATCACAGCACTGTTGTAAAAACTGTGATATTCTTCTTATTCTAATGTAGCGCTTGCAGTTTATTCTGTTGAGAGCAGGACTAGCTTAAGCCTACTGAAGAAAATTTGACACTTCCGTTCAATATTAATTCAAATGGATAGATATTTATTTCATTGACAATTGATTGACTATGGCCATGAGACATCTGATAAACGAATCAGAACATGCGTATATACCGCATAATGAGATGCATGGGTTCGAAAATAGCATAAGTTGTAAAGTAGCGCTCGCGACATCCTTTTGACGCTGTCTATGAGCTAGCAGGAAGGTTAAATGACACATTTAACATTATCAAGAGTTAATACTGCTACATGTTTGATACATGAGGTGATGTTTGTTTTCCATGGTCTGTCATAGAGTGGCTATTTAACTTGATGCAACAAGATCGTAACGCTCGCGACAATTCAAACAGTTTCATGGAGATAACAAAATTCTTGAATATCATTGAACACTAAGCCTAATTTCCACTTGGAATTTCTACAACCGACATTTATCGATGGAAATTTTCGTTGCCACAAGCATGAATGGGACATTTGACCATTTGAATCATTCCTGAAAAAATGGTCAATTTTACAGCGAATTTTGACAGTAATAGATGCCTTTCTTGTAACACTCGTAAAGATAATTTGGAGGTATCAAAGTGAAACAATCTTTTCAATTCATGAACTTCAAGAAGTCTAATTAAGGAAAATCGAAACTTTTTGTTAATTTCAGTAACTTCAGAAAATGGTCGCAGTGAACGTACACCGCATAATCAGATGTTTCTATAGCTGGAAGTGTTTTCGCCCAGCTATAGAAAATTCATCGGACATCACACAATACATTTCAGTGCGGTTAATTTCAGTAACAAAAATAGCGTGATCAGGAAAGAGAGGAGAATAATCAGAAACTAAATTTTGCTTCTAAATGTCCTTTAGTTTCTGTAACTCTTAAGCTTTTTGAAGGAAGTTAGCAACACGAGTCCGTCTATATATTCATCAACCTGTAGAACTCAATTGTACTTTTGCATTGACATAATGCCGGTGCTAGCTCCTGTCGTAATTTCTGATATTTTAAACATTCAGTAAAACGATGCAAATTTTCTACCCATGAATCATTACAGTTGTTGAACAATGTTTCTTGTTAATTTGGTTGATTGATTGCTCAATCAATTGATTATGCTTGCTTCAATTCCAATTAATTGATAGCTCAGAAATATTAATTACCATCAATTGATTGCTCACGAATGCCAATTTCAATTATTGATCGGAAAGAGCAATTAAATTGCAATCAATTTTTGAATATAAATAATATTGACACTTTCTTGCGCAAGAATTGATATCGAAATTTTTCACTCAACATTTCGAGATTCTTCAACGAGAATGACAATATCATTTATGCATAACAGTTGAACAGAATTTCCGAATGATTAACATGGGAATATAGACACAGAAAATTGCTATATAGAAATATGCAAAGGATCATCTGACATGGAATACAGTATATATAAGGTTGATCAAAGCAATCTCATCAAGGGAAATGTATAGAAATAGTCAAAAATGTCAACTATAAAGTAAAAAATCGGACAACACGAAAAGCAAACAGTGGTCAAGTAAACTATATCGTAATTTTCTGTATATATTCTCGTGTTTATCATTCGGAAATTCTGTTTAACTGCTATGCATAAATGATATTGTGTCACTCTCATTAAAAAAACTCGAAACGTTGAGTGAAAAATCTCGCTTTTAATTCTTGCGAAAGCCAGTGGCAATATTTTTTATAATTAGGATCCAGGAATAGCCAAAAGAAACATCAACCGTCTCTACAATTTTTGATAATCCCTGATATGGACATGGTCATACGGAACAATTTAATGAGCATAGAAAATATGATGTTTTCCTTTTGTTTGAAGTAATGTAAATGTTTAATTTTTTCATTCATTGCTTCTTAGCTATGCTATGGATTAAACTTCTGTAAAAATAGTTCACAAAGTCATCCTGTTAGTCTGCACAGTGAATCTCACAAAGAATATTTGTTAAGCGAAAGTTAAAGAAATTATCCGATGGCTATGTGCCAATGAAATCAAAAGAATTTATAAATTTTTATTAATCGGATTTTCTGAACTTTGTCGACAGATTAGAGAACGCGAGGCAAAAGTGTTCGTTTGAGAAATAAGTTTTTTTAGAATTTTCACCCCTAGCACAGCTATGAGGCATGAACGAAGCTAGGGGTTACTCAATGAAAAAGTAACAAATTGTGTTATTTTAAATAAATAAAAGGAAAAAGCAGATCTTCTAATCTGATTAAGCTGTCTCCATCAGAAGCCAGTTCGCACGCTTCTTGAAAGTATCAAGATTGCATTGGTCAGGGAAAGTGGTCTAGGGAAGCTGATTCCAAAGTTGTGCCGTGCGAACAAAAGCTTCTCGAGCGACTAACAGTGCGTGCTCGTTCCAAGCTCACATGATAGCATGTGAGTGCATTAGCTCTGCGTGTGCTTCTGGAGAAGATCTTAGGTTTGGATGAGCACTTATTTACTGCAGAGCTGCTTCTACCGAAATAGTATCTGTAGACGAGACTGAGCAAGGTGAAGCAACATCCCGTCTGACGGAGAGCGGCTGCAACTTGTTCACAAGTGTTTCACTCATGAAATTTTTGACAGGTTTCTCAACCCGTTTAAGGAGGTTAAGATGCGTTTGTGGGGCGCCGGCCCATAGATGACAACAAAACTCCATCAGAGGACGAATAGTGGACTTGTAAAGATAGCAGACAGTCTGTGGTGGAAGATAGCTGCTGGCACGATAGAGACTACCAATGCGTTGAGCTGCCTGCATGCTAATGGATTGGATGTACGGTTTCCATGACAAGTCTTTCGTAACCGCCAGTCCAAGGAAGGAGATGGAATCTTGTTTTCTGATCATAATGATTGTGATCATCATCATCATCATCATCATCTCCTTTAAGTCTTAATTGCAGAATACTCTGGGTTTTTGAAGGGATTGAAAGAAAACAAGCCAATTGGCGCCCCATTCTGAGACCCTGCGTAAGTCTTCATTAAGAACGTCGCATAACTGCTGACGTTGCTGAGTGTTTTTAGCGAGTCGCTCATTGGAATTGAAGAGTGCTGTGTCATCTGCATACATCACCAATTTACTCACTAGGCAGTCTGGGAGGTCGTTGATGTACATCATAAAAAGAGTGGGTCCCAAAATTGACCCTTGAGGAACCCCTGTATTGACAACCTTGGTGGAAGACTTTTGGCCATCTAAGACGACAGATATCTGCCGGTCACTAAGGAAAGAAGCAAGAAGTTTGTGGAGTTGATCAGCAACTCCATAGGACTTAACCTTCCTAAGGAGCCCCTGACTTTATCGAATGCCTTGGAAATATCCAGGGCAACTGATCTCGTCTCACCTTGTCTGTCAAGGACAAGAAGATCAGCAGTTGATCGAGAGTGCCTGAAGCCATACTGTTCTTCTGATAGAAGGTTCTGAGTTTCAAGGAAGTTAACAATATATTGGTTAATCACTGCTTCAAAAATCTTGCTAGCAATTGGACGCAGACTGATGGGACGCTAGCTACAGGGTTGCCATACGTCCGAATTTTTTGACAGAATCTGCTGAAGTCCGGATTTTTTGTCAAAACCATCAAATTTCCGGATTTTCATCGAATCCATACTAGTGTTCGTCAGTTATTTCTTTACCCGTTTAAAATCATTCAACTACTTGCTTTGGACTAAAGCTGATTCATCCCTATCATTTTAGCCAACTGCTTTTTTCACAGACTACTAGGGTCCAATTTGGGTAATTTTATGCATGCACTATGCTGTTGTCATAACAGTTAACTTCTTGGATTTGCACAAATATATTTTGACTTGTCAATGTGTTTGCAAATTGTATTGTATAGAAGAATTCATTCTACCGTAACTGTTCTTCATAGGCAGCGCGAGAGCTTCAGAGGCTCTATTTGACTGCTATTTTCTGGTGCTCCAATCACCAAAGAATCCGTGTAGAATTCCTGACCTCGATTCACATGAAAATAGACTGGAAAGATGTGATTGAGGCTCTTGCAGGAAACCGAGCGCCACCCAAACTTTGTAGTGCTCAGATAATTCATGCTGAAGTAATGAATTTTCTGAAAACCGTGAACATCTCAGCCAAAAACGTACTTGCCATCACCCGCGACGGGCCGCATGTTATGACAACCTTCATAAAACTGTTCTCATCTTCTAATCCGGATGTTATAGACTTTGGTTCTTGCAAGCTACATACATTGCACAACTGCGTGGAAAAAGCTATGGGCAAACTGAAATTCAATGTGCTTCAATTTTCACTCGACATGAAGTATTTCTATTAAGGGCAAGCTCTCACATCCGAAGAATTCGCTGCTCTGCGAGACGAGCTGGATTTACCGAACTTGAAACTAATTGATCATAGTGTGACGAGGTTTTTGACCTTACTTCATTTTGTGAATCGAGTTCTCACACTCCTTGATGCGCTTCGAACCTATTTCGTCCACTATTTGCCCAAAAAAGGATTGGCAGATTTGGCAAAGAATGATCGGTATGAGCGACTTCGCAGCGCATTTGCATCAAAGAAGACAGACATCTACCTCCTTTTTCTATCGGAAGCACTTCCCCTATTTCAAGCAATGCAATTATTTTTACAGAGAGACGATCCCATTTGGCCGGAGTAGCCTATGTGTATAGAATTTGTGGCATGATGGCTTCTCTAGGCGGACGATTTTTGCTGCCTTCTGTCTGTGAAGACATCGTCGTGTCGAAGATTTCAACATCAAGCATGGCCCCTGAAAATCACTCATCAGACGTTGACATTGGCCACCGAACTGAACGTTTTGTCTGAAAAATTTGCAGTCTGCCGAAATGACCCATTTCAAACTCGAAGCGAAGGCTTTTTATTTGGAGGCTTTCCACGCAACCATGAGCAATCTCAAGCTTGATCAAAAAGAACACATGCGTTTGTGGCGAAAGTTGACATTGCTGTGTCCACAAAACCGCACGTTTCAGTCGGATAAGGACAAGACAACAAAATTGAAAAACTTGACGTTTCTTGCAGGTCTCATTCCCACAATAAAAGTTGATGACATGCAACCATTAATCGAGGAATGGAAACAGCTGGCAATCAACAATGATATTCAGCCATTCAAAGAAGTACGGCTAGATGCTTATTGAAGCAAGATATTCGAAAAGCACAAATATCCGCTGATCAAAGTTCTTGTGCAGGCATTGCTTTGTATTCAGCCACACAATGCTGCTGAGGAAAGAGGATTTAGTGTAAATGCAGCTGTAGTCACAAAGGAGAGAAATCGTCTCCAACCCGAAACTCTGAACGGTATCCGGCGAGTGCGATCTCACTTGAAAAATATCGATGGATTACAACATTTTTCAGTAACTCAGTCCCTCATCGACTTAGCTCGAAGCTCATCCCGGCGATACTTCCAATCATATGACAGGGTGTCTACAAGGCCTCGATAAATCCTGATTTTGAAAACTTGGCCTTGATATCCTCGATATCCTGGATAAATCCTGATTTCGTCGAAATTAAAAGTTGTGAAAAACGTCCTGAGCCACATTTTTAACGTTTGCAATAATGTAAACAAAATGTAATTATGCTTTTCGGTGAATTAATCTTCGTTTGTGCTTTTCGATTTCATTTGATAGCGTAAAATAATGTTCGTGTGTGTTTTCTTTCTGTTTCAGGTTACTTGTGTTAATTTAAGGTTTTTTCGTATACATGAATTTTCGAACTCGGTGGGTGTCTCAGACTTCGCAAACAGATTAGTGACTCCTATTTTGTAGTTGCATCCAATGACCATCAGTTAGTGAATCTTGTTCGTCGTAGTGTCGACGTTTCCACATTCTTGACTTCAACTACATCATCTTCAATGAATGCTGATGCATCTTCATCGATGCACACAAGTAAAATTTCTACAATTAACCCGGAAACGAGAACGGCTCCTATTACGGCAGCTATGAAAAAATGAAGTATATCAAAGCAGACATAATTTGGGCCTTGGATATGGTAAAGAAACACCGTTCACAACGATCATGTGATGATCAACAATCTATATTTCAAGCGATGTTCAAGAGCCACCGTGTTGTTGACAACATCCAAATGGCCAAAGATAAGTTAGGCTACGTTGTGACTTTCGGACTATCTCCACATTTTCAGAAAGAGATACTAGCCACAGTACATACGTCCAAGGAGTTTAGCATACCTTTCGATGAGGCATTAAACAAAATTATTCAAAGGGGACATCAAGATCTGTGGATTAGATATTTCAACGAGCACTGTTGTTATGGTTAGTGATTATGTAACGTCAGTATTTCTCACTCACTCGAAAGCTGAAAACATATTTGAAAGTGTCAATAAAGCATTGGATAAAATTAGTGGCTCATTTGTTGATGTCTTCAATAGATTGTTGCAAATCAGCATGGCAGTCAATCATTTCACCGAAGATTTTCTGAAAAATTTCAGCACAAGTATGGGAAGGAATTGCTCCAAACAGGTACATGCTCGCTACATGTCATTCGTGAGTGGAGCATTGCAGTATGGATTGAAAAAAGTACTTGGGATTTGTCAACTGTACTGCAAAGCATGTACTACCTTTTCAAAGATTCTCCTGCACGCAGGGCTGATTAACGGCCACACATATTGCAGGTTCAACCGCATTTCCTAAGTTTTTTTGCAAATGCGGTTAGGTACAAAACAAAGATGTATGTAACAGAGCAATAGAGATTCTACCGAACATTGAGAAATATTGCGTCGATGTGAAACCTCAACTGCATGTAGCATCATTCTCAACAGTCGTTGACGCAATCAATGACCCATTTCCTGCAGCGAAGCTGTATTTTTTCAGCTCCGTAGCGTCTCAGTTTGAGCCATTTCTACGGCGGTTTCAACACGACAAGCCTATGATTCCATTTTTACACGGTTTTCTGATGGGCATTGTCAAAGATAATGTACATTGAAAAGATTCGTTAAGGCATCGGTCATGCCGGAGGTGGGGACAGACGCTTCCAAAATTCTGATACGTGATCTGAATAACGATGCAAATCTGAAGGAAATATCGCAAGTGGATCTGGAATTCGGAGCCAAACGCAGTATCCCAAAGAATTCTCATCCACGCAGAATGTTGGAGTTCGGTCAAGCCCCTCGCTATTGCCTAATACCTAGTAGGTAACGGCACTGTTAAAATGGCGATGACACGAGATTTCGATAGGCTCCTTGATTTCTGAAATAATATCTCATGGATATCCTAGATTTGAAAATTCCTGCTGTAGTAGACACCCTGATATGAGCACGATAGTGCTAGTGATGATGAAGAATCATCAACGTAAATTTTTAGACTATTTAAAGAACTGTTTTTGACAAAGACGAATTTTTTATCGGATTGTTTTTATGGACAGATTTCAGTGAGCTAGATTGTTTATACTTGACGTGTTTTTATTGATAGTGATCATTTGTCTATCAGTGATGTATGATATATAGACTTGCTTTCTGGTAACGCAATCACAGATGCAACCTTGTATTCTTTATAGATTTGCTGATTCATAACCCAACCATAGGCGCACTGATGTACTTTTATGAAGATTTGTTTTTTCTGGTAGCGCAACCATAGGCGCACTGTTGGATTATTTATATAGATTTGTTTTTCTGGTAGCGCAATCATAGGCGCACTGATGTACTTTTATAAAGATTTGTTTTTCTGGTAGCACAATCATAGGCGCACTGATGTACTTTTATAAAGATTTGTTTTTCTGGCAATCATAGATACACCGCTATATTCTTTATAGATTTGTTGATTCTTAACACAATCATAGGCGCACTAATGTATATTTTTATAGATTTGTTGATTCAATCATTTAACGAAATCATAGACGCGCTGATCAATTTTTATATAGCTTTGTACTGCCTATATTTGTTAAAAGGATTTGTGAAATATTCTCAGGCCTTCTGAGATTTATTGATGTATTTGATAATTGAATATATTGCGGGTTCATATAAGCTGCGATTTTTCATTCAAAATCACCTGCCATTTATGAATGACGAGGAAAAGAGATACGCATGATATTGATGACAATCTTACGCATAATGACTATTTTCCATTCACAGTTAAGTATAGAAGGCAATTAATGTTTATATTTACTCTGATGATATAACATTAGAGCGTCCGGATTTTTTTCTGGACTTTTGGCAACCATGTAGCTAGATGAAAGAGATGAGTCAGAGCCTTTCCTTGGAACTGGAACCACGGAAGCTTCTTTCCAATAAGAAGGAAGCTCACCAGTGGATACACATCTACTGAACAGTTTGGATGAAAGTGGGGAAAGCTCAGATGAGAGATGCTTGAAGACCGAAACTGGGATGCCATCTGCTCCACTAGACTTAGAGCCATCGAGACCTCCGATGATCTTTTTGACGTTTCGTACTGTGACTGAAGGAGGACTGTCTCATCAGTGGGCGTGGGAATTGGAGGTGGAATTCTACCTCCATCGTCCAATGACGAATTCTTCGTCCTTGGAAAGAAGCTCGGCTTTGTCTGCTGAGGTTGTCGCCATGTACTGTAAGTACTGACTTCAGCATGACGTGTGCTGAGATGGAGGATTTGTTCCTGTTGGTGACACTGTTGTAAATCCTCCAGAAGTCCTTAGAGCCAAGCTTTTGGGTAGCAAAGGGTTTCCGTACATACAAAGGGTAACGGCTTTTGACCTGATGCATGGTTTCCTTGCAATTTCTACGTGCGGTTTTGTACAATTCAAGATTGCCAGCGGTACTGTCACGCTTATACTTATGGAAAAAGTGGTCACGCTGGCACATTCTGGTGTAAACCAAGGTTGTGAGTGGGGCTTCATTTGGAAAGTACGGTGAGTAATGTAGGCCAACATCCCTATCTGAAGCCTCTCTGTCAATTCTTGCGCCGACTTATACTTTGTGGACGTTCTCGCTCAGAATCAAATTCTCAGCTTGAACTCGACTAAGAAAGGTGCGGAAGCTACACCAGCCTGCTTTGGAGAATTGATAAACTGTTCTATGGAAAGGCGCAGATGGTGTGGAGCAAGTTCGTTTGCCAGGAACTGTGATAACACAGTGATCAGACGTGCCGAGGGGAGAGGTAACTTTTTGTGAAAAACAAGTTGGATTTGAGGTGAGAAACACGTCAAGGAGATATCCAGTATCCCCAGCTCGGTCAGGCATTCTGGTAGGACAAATGATAATTTGGCTAAGGTTATGAGAGACAGCGAAATCCTCGGCTGCCTGACTGGAGAGATCAGTGGTGCGTGAGTGCACAAGCCAGTCGACATTGTGCACATTGAAGTCACCAAAAACGGCAACCTCAGCGCTGGATCTTGGGCTTGGCTACGCGAAAGTTAGCATTTCGAGTGAAAAATGAAATTCAAGTTGTGTTTTTCTCCTTCATACTTCTGAAAAGCTCTTAGAACATGTCTCATTTTTGTCCTATCTTCTGTGGTTCAATAGTAGTCGATGTTTGAAGTTTGGCGAAAAAATTAGTTTTTGACGTCGTTTGTCACTTATCAAGCCTAATATTCAAGCTTTTGATTTTCATTAATGTTGATGTGTGGGAATCTATTTCTCTGTGGATGTATAATCAATTGGTAATGCTTAGAAATTATATGACAGTTGATATAGTCATAAAGTCTTTTAACCCCATTTTTCTAGGTGAATTTAATTTATGCAGTTGAAATTCCGTTACCAAGTTTTTCATGTTTTTGTTGTCACTCAAAATCATTTTTGTGTGAGTAACTGAATTTCATCAGAAAGAAAGCATCTTGATGTCTATTAACACGTTCTATATTCAGCTATCCAAATTTTGATTTTTTCATTGTTAAATGAGGTGACATTTTTATGAAATTCCGTTACCGGTAACGGAATTTCAAATGTTCATCAAGTCATAAAATCACATAAAAGTTTCTCTTACACTGGTTTCTACCCTGATTACAATACCCATTTGACATGCCATCTTTCTACGAGTATTTTCGTTTATTATCAGAACTGATAATCTCATTCTTGGTTGAGATTGCAAAACAATAGCTATCACCCAGATGTAGGCCCACTGAGTCAATACTTTTGTTGATTTAAAAAACCAAAATGATTAAATTAGAGGTAAAAATAAAACAATAAATAGAAATGATAGAACTATATGATTAAGGATGCATTGCTGTCTGTGTAACTATTCGTAACGTAGGTACACAGCCTACTACTGAATAATTTCTGACGTTAGTCATGGGCTGAAATATATGATTTATAGATTGTCGAGATTATAATAATTGTGCAGGGTGAGGTAGGAATCTTCAGGTCTCCTTCACATTTCTCATGAATGTTAATCAATCAAATCAAATTAGTAATCAATATAATCAACTATAATTAGTATCAATAGTTAATCAAATTAACTACTAACTCATTGTTACACTTAGCTTGGCAAATATTGATGATTGTGTAGGCACATATACTCCTTAGTCCAACATTAAATGCACAAAACGGTGAATATCTAGGTAGGATTTCTGTTTAAGTGAAGTTCAAATTTTCAGCTGCTGTCTGTATTTCTACTGCCTACAGTACATTCGCTCCGCATCTGCACCCTTAACATGAGGTCCACTTTCACAGAAACGTCAACTGTGAAGAAGACCACGTTTTTGCATGACCACGCTAACACTGCATCCTGTAGTCATGTTGAATGCTATCGAGATTTATATTAACAAACTTAGTTGCGATTGCGATTCATTCATCAAGCCGCTTAAATCTCAAATGTTTCAAACATACACTCCCACATCAAAGTGCTTGCTCCCTTCAATGTCATCATATCCGTACTGAATAACGTTCTAAAATGAACAGAGATGGTTGATTTTCAATCATGAAAAAATGTGATAAGGGACCCAAAAGAGCTGTGAGTGGGTGGGACTAAAATGATGCATTTTACCATCCATTAATTCAGCTTGTACAAATGTCCATGTACAAACCTAGGTACCGTATTTCTTCGAATAAACGCCGCGGCGTTTATTCGAAACAACCCTGATTTTGCCGCGGCGTTTATTCGAAACAACCCTGATTTTGCTGCGGCGTTTATTCGAGGGCGGCGTCTATTCGAAACATGCTAAAAATCTACCAAACCTTTCTATTTTTTTATATTTAAGAAAATTTAATAACCGGAGTATATTGTGATTATGCAATGATACATAATCCAGGAAGATGTGCGTCGTCTTCTAAAGCACAAAATTGTCTAAATATGCACGAAAATTTACTGCGCGTAGAATTCTGATACAGTAGAAATTGGATAACTCGATACCTCACGGTGCCTCAGAAAAATGTCGACTTAGGCGAACTGTCGAGATAACCGAACACGCACATATGAATCCGTAAAATATCCTGCGATGAGTATAAAAGGCTTCTATACGGCAATAAAAATCATGCTGTTATTAGAAACAGACGCAAAACAGTTAGCCCATACGTAAATCACACTGTAAATTAACTGTAAATTACATTTATGTGTAATAAACTGAAAATCACGGAAAATCATGCTCAACTTACTGACCATCGTTCCGTGTACCATAAAGTAGAAGTAGGTAGGGCCTACGATATCGGTACATGTTGGCGAAGGAAAAATCTGATGTATCATATGACATTTGTATGTACTATGTGATCAGACAGACCAAAAGTGAATTCAGTTTCTCTTCTTGAAGAAGTCGGTTACTTTTGACTGCTTGAGTGACAGTGGAGGCTTCTGAAGACCTTTGAAGCACCTCGGATTTGCGCTTTTCCTAATCACCAACAATGGGAAACGCTCCCCAGTCATGCTTGCAGTGACCATCACGGTAACTCTTTCCTTCGATAGACGGCCGCCAACACACTTCTCTTCTTTAAAAACATGCGTTCTATCAGGCAGACATCGATAGAAGAGACCAGTTTCATCACAATTCAGAATGTTTTCTGCAGCATAATCCTTCAGTAGGAGAGGTAGACGGTTGTTTAGCCAATCCGATGCTCCTTGTAGATCAGCCGATTGTCCTTCACCGTGAAGTTTCTTCGCGACGATGCCGTTTCGTTTCTTCCATCTATTGATCCAGTTGATGTCAAGATTCTCGAAGTCAGGATATTGCAAATTTTCGGCATATTTTCTTGCCTTGGTGAGCAACATCTCACCGGAGATTGGTATGTTCTGTTCGCGAGCCAAGTGAAAGAATTTTGTCAATGGTTCGTCCACTTGATCAAAGTTATGAGCCTTGAACCGTTTCGCATCGGTCGGTCCACCTTCTTCAAATTTCGAGACAATATTCTCTGCTTTCTTAATGTACCCTGCGATCGTACTTCTAGGAATACCTTTCAACTTCGCTATGTCCGTTTGCTTCATTCCACCTTGGTGTAGTTTCACGATTTCATATTTGAGTTTAAGAGTACTCATTGTTGTTGTTAAAAAAGGAGTAGACTAGCGTAAAAAAGAAGATGCACGTGTAGGTCGATGACAGCCGATTGATAGTGATGACCAACAGATAATGATCGAGTTAGCGATCAAGTAGGAAATTATAAGATCAGGTGCTCTAAGGAAAGAACTCAATTAAGCCTATGTTTGATGCCTTCGCAAATGACACAAACAGATAATGAGCGAGTTAATTAACGATAAGTAGAAAATTATAAGATGAAGTGCTCTAAGGAAAATTCAATTAAACCTATGTTTGCTGTCTTCGCAATTGACACCTTTAACCACATACGCTATGTTTGCTGTCTTCGCAATTGACACCTTTAACCACATACGCTATGTTTGCTGTCTTCGCAATTGATACCTTTCACCTTCCCTGAACAATGGACAAATGTAAACAAACTTAGTCGTCGATCCGATCGCCGCAGGTTACTACGGGACGGAATTTACTTTTGATGCCAATTATGAATTACATCACAATGGAATGATGAGACCAGATAAGCGAATGAATGCCCGATTAATTACCGAATTTCATGTTGAGTTAGGCAAATTGTTGACTTGCGCGAAGACGAGATACACAAATTTTCTTGTGTGTGATAGATAGGATTTTTGGCGGGACTTGAACAAAATGACGATTTAAGCGAATAGTCGAGTTATCCAATTCCTACTGTAATATATTATCCGTGTGCCTGGATTCATAGAAGTGGATCTCAGGTCGCACGGTAACCTACGCGCGCGATGCTAACAATCCATCTCTGTGCCTAGATTACTCGAGATCTTGAGACTCTTCATTTTGTAGTTTCCTATTGGTATTTCGTACATTCAACTAGAGACAGATGCGATATACAATTAAAGAATTTGTTCTCGATATTTTCGAAAGGAGTGGCTTTTCTTGGAAACCATCTAACTGCGTAGGATGACATAGCACAAAGTTCTGATTGGTTAAATTTCTAGCTAACTGCGTTTCAGGATAGTACACACAGGTGATTTAGAGAAAAAGTTAGTATTACGTTCTACGTGAGATCTTCTTCTCGTCTCTCATCATATCAGTCTTAGTCATGCCAAAAAGGTCATATTCGATTGCTTTCAAGAAAAAAGCGGTTGAAAGAAGTCTGCAAATTGGTACGTGGCCTGCAGCTCGGGAGTTCCGTGTGGATGAACGGCGTATAAGAGAATGGAAGACACAAAACGTAAAATTTGATGAGATTTCTGCAACGACAAGCTCTAATCGCCGGCGAGTACATGGTGGTGGCAGGAAACCGCTCCTACCAGAAATTGAACAACTGCTGTCTACTTGGATTATTACCGAACGAGAAAGTTATCGTGTGACCCGAAAGAAAATTGCTAGAAAGGCGTCAGAGTTGGCTAACAATCCTGAATTCAAGGCCTCGAGAGGATGGGTAGACAAGTTTCTCAAACGAAATGATTTTACCGTGCGCGTCAAAACTACTTCATGACAGAGGCTTCCTAAAGAACTGTGTACCAAAGTTTCTAGCTTTGTTGAATTTTGTTTGAAAATGCGAACGAGATACAATTTCGAGCTTTCTAACATCGGAAATATGGATGAAACAGCAGTTTGGGCTGACATGACAGGCAATCGTACTGTTGATTCCAAAGGCGTCAAAACAGTACCCGTGTTAACAACAGGTCATGAGAAGACCCGAGTAACGGTGTGTTTGGGTGCAATGGCAGACGGAAGAAAATTACCACCGATGGTACTATTTAAAGGTAAGGCCACTAAGACCAACTTATAAATTTAAATCAAGTTTGTATCTCCTCTCCCATTCATTTTTTCAGGAAAGCGACTTCCCCAGGAGCTGAAGCACGTCAGTGGCGTTGTTGTATCAATGAGCGAAAATGGTTGGATGGATTCGGAATCGACAATAGAGTGGATCAGAAAGTGTTGGGGACGTTCGCTTTCTCCCGAAGGATGCTGGTGTGGGATTCCTTCCGAGGACACTTGACTGATGATGTCAAGAAAACGCTGAAGACAACGAACACTGTGAACTGCGTCATCCCAGGAGGTTGTACGATGCTTGTTCAACCTGCTGATGTCAGCTGGAATAAGCCATTCAAGGCCTTATACCCCGAATTGTATGAAGCTTGGTTGGCGGACCCAACACGTGGTTCAGACGTCACAGCCGCCGGAAACCCACGGGCCCCGAGTCGCATTAAGATGGTTGAATGGATCAAGGAGGCATGGGCCCAGATTCCACTGGATGTAATTACGGCGTCCTTCAATGCTTGTGGCATAACGAGCAATGACCCGGACGTAATTCACTGTACGAAGTCGGGAGGTGTAGCAGAGGCATCCCGCGAATATATCCAGAATTTGGATGCCAACGATGTGGACTTGGATTTGACTTGTCAATTTATCAGCGACGGCGATTCATCACGTGAATCTGGCTCCTCTAGTGAATCCGATTCGTCCATCGACATTGGCTTTCATAAATAACTTTCGTTTTTTTAAGACACATAAGTAATTCAAGGTGTAATTGAAGTTTGTTATGAATAAATGAAATTTTTGTTAATAATGTGAATATTGAAAAAAACCGTACAAGCTGGGTTAATCTAGACCTCAATGTTCTTGCAGAACGATAGACCCTAAATTTATACGTACGCGTGTCTAGCATTGAGTACGATGATGAGGCTTCAAGTAAAAGACAAAAGCATAAATTAGGTGCGGCGTCTATTCGAGGGCGGCGTTTATTCGAAACAACCCTGATTTTGCTGCGGCGTTTATTCGAGGGCGGCGTTTATTCGAAGAAATACGGTATATATCACAAGTGTATTCATGTGCAATAGATTATTTTCTTAAGTTGAATGTCTATTTGACTATTTAATACATCCATACCTTGATCTGTAGGCCTAATGTGCTACCTATATAAGGCCTCAACCACACTAAAAGCAAGGCAAACACGAGCGTCCCGAGCAAACGTATGTCCGCAAGCTATCAATCACTCTCGTTTGCTTTGTTCACAGTGTGGCATCACTACAACTGCTGTAATGATGACTTTATATTTGCTGCAAAACGCTTTGCTCGGAAACGCTTGGAAAAGCTCGCAGTGTGGCTGAGGCCTAAGCCTAGAAAGTTGATTATGCTGACAATAATACGATGATCATAATTTCATAGGTTGCTGTAAGAGGAATGAATTCATTTTGTTCCACCATTGGGCAACATGAAATGAAAAAATGATATCAACATCTTCGATTGTTTTCCACGAATTCTCGGGTGCTGGGAATCCCTGGAACATTTCGATTTATGCATGTAGGTATGATGTAATTATGCGCTGTGATGTGGCTTGAAAGTCAAATGGGTGTGGTAATAAGGAGTATGGATAGAAATTAGCAAAGGGAAGTTATATCCTGTTATCGGACTTAATGAACATTTGAAATTCCGTTACCATGTAGAACCAATTATTTTTTTATTTTATTAGTGGAATAATTATCACTAGGAAAATATTTGGTGACAACATTGTCTACAAACCCTAAAACGATATGGCATTCACCATATACACATTTTCATAATGGAACAGCATGTTATGAAACATGTGCTATATACCTGTAAAAGTGATGTTACCTTTTTGAAATTCCGTTACCGAGCAGTTTTATGGACACAGATTGAAGAAAATGAATTACTCAAAAATTATTTTCTGTGTCATTGAAGAGACCACCGAAGTGTCACACATGACACATTTCAAAAGGAAGATGGATCTTCATTGACTGAGTAGCAGTCATGGTAAGTGAAAATGAAATTCCTTTACCGCTTGGCCAGTCCCTCTTGTAGAATGTCCGCATAGGTTGATGGAGAGCGGCATACGAAAAATAGAGGAAGAGTGGTTTTCTTTAACGGCGCAATGAAGGCAAAATACTCATGTCTTGGATCCTCTGATTTACGAAGCCTTCTCAAGGGAAGGCTTGCCATGGCATAAACTCCAAGATCATGACAAGGTGCTTTATCCATCCGGTGAAATGGGTATCCATCAAGAGTAACATCGCTTGATGACACACTGGAATCTAACCTGGTTTCCGACACGACTAGAAGATCTGTTGACTTACCTTGGAGGAAGATGTTGATGTCGTCGCAATTGGACCTCAGTCCTCTTACGTTGCTGAAGCTGATCTTGAGAGGGGTTTTGAGATTGACGGCATGTAATCAAGACAATTCCATTTCTGCTCGAAATATGTTTTCTCCAAATCATTTATTTGTTGAAGAACTTTGATGTGCTATGTTTTAATTGCAGATATCATCAGATCAGTCATGAACTCTCGGTCATCTTCCAGTTTCATCTTGTAAGTTAAATCGAATTTATATCATTTCAAAATCTTGCTTTTGTCGCTTCGCCTAATTGATTTGTCGATATTATTTAACATTTCTATCTAACTTTTCCAAAATCCCCTACAGGCTTGTACGGTAGTAACAGTGTTCCAATGACTTCGCTGTTGAGATTTAACTAATCGACAACAACACCTTGCCTGTAGCCACTGTGTCACGATAGTTACGTTTTTTCAATAGCAAAATAATTGAAATCAGATGTAACATCTGATGTTATATAAATTCAAATTGTCATTTTACCTGATGAAGTGACTATGAAAATAATGATTAAAGATAGATATTAATTAAGTTCGAAGTTGCCTTTTTATCAGCTTTCATAGAGTTGCGAGTTTGTTTTTGCTCGACCTCAGTGAAAGGAAGATGCAGACACATATTTTGACTTTCTTTAAATAGTATTTTCAACTGCGAGAGAATTTTGGTTTTAATACCTAGTGGTATAATTTCCTTCAACTCGCTCGACGAATTAAAGCAGATGACCAATAATTGAATCTGGTATATTGACATCGATATTTTATGTCGATTTACAATAACTGAAATCAGTATGTAGACATTGCAACAAGTTTCCGTAGACAGGGATGTACCTCTGGTTTGACCTGAACCCTCTAGTCAACGAGCGAACATTGGAAATGTCTCATGACGATGGCTCGGATACCGAGCATGAATCAACCTCGCTTCCCGCAACGCTTACTCAACACTGTCCTGACCACGCTTCAAAAATAGCAAACATAGAATCATCAATACAAAACAACTACAGTCGCTACGGACATGTGCACATGATGTGGTAAAGCACTCTTGTCATCACCCTTTTTTATACTGGACATGGTTCTTGATATCCAATTTTGACGTTCTCCGATGATTTTCTAATAAAGCTACCGCTACCTATTTCACATGTGAATAGTATTTCAAACATTGCAGTTATACATATCCTGCAAAATATAGCAGTATTTACAGTTATCATGATTATTTGTCTTTTGGTTAGTAAAGCAATCCGTTTATTCTCTATTCTTTTTATTTAGTGAGCGAATGTTCAGATAATATCTATTAATTGCGGAGTTGATTTTTCGATTCTTTTTATGATTGAGGTATGGGAGGAAAAAGGTAGTATCATACTTATTGTCAGAGCATGGCTTTACTTTTACTTCAGTTTTTATGTCTCCTTTTCTGTGTCCATTTTTTACTTCAATTTTTTTTGGTGTTGCTTAGAGCTTCTTTCTTCACTAAATCGGTGATGCTGCTTAGAATCGATTATAACGTTCACTTAAATTACATGAATATCGGATCATCTAATTGCGGCTTATTTCTGTTAAACAAAAAAGTTCGTCGTCGTGTTCCTCTTGTCTAGACACAGAAATTGGATGAAAGTGGTGCCATTGTGTCAATAAAGCTTAAATTGTGGAAACCATAATTGATTATGTTGGAAACACAATTGACCTTAATATGAGTTCCCTTCCGTGATATCAGGAGAAACTGAATTGTGCTAAAAGCATTGATGTAGGAGTTACACTAGATGACCAAAGTTCCTAAATTTCTCGCTGCCACGGTGAAGCGTAAAAATTCCGATCGCCTGAGCCTACCAACCATGACTAAAAACCACCTCATGGTTGATAATGGATAATAGTGGTGAAATACACGTAAGTCAATCCTGCTAAAAAATATGTAGAAAATATTTTAGAAAGCTGAGTGGGACAACGAGAGGTTAACAGATATCATTCTCATCGTCTATGTACGATCATTCATTCATGAACCTATGCTGAAAAGTATGATATTGCTGCAGAAAGTATATAATTTCACATTCTAAATATTTGCTTGAGTTGGACACATCTTCTCTTATTCAGATTTATTTCCATTGTCTTTGGTGTATGTAATTCTCTTATCTTGATAAGTAGCCGTTAATGTCTTTATCTTGATGATTCTAGAAATATCTCACGATCATCGTGATCTTGATGGACACAGTCATATCTATACCTTATCTCCGTTTGTGCGTGTCCACAGCTGCAATTGCATGCACATACATATCATGAACATCAGCAATATGTTATATTCGACATAACATAAACATACTGCTGTGCAACGCCATGTGCATTGATGTCATTTCTATTATTCTTAGACAAGCGGTGTATTATCTTGTGCAAATTAATTTTCCTCTTATTTGACACTCCTATCATTCAAATTATGGACCTGCGAATCGGCATGTTTTGAGTCGAATCGAATGAGGTCGTGATTCGCAAATCGAATAGAATCTTAGAAAACTAAAATAGGCCTAGTTGGGATTACTTTTATGTACGATTGACTTATCCAGATATGCTTGTTAAGAAAATTTGCCTAGTAATCATGTAATTCACATGACTATTGAAATATGCAGTGACATCTTGGTATGCATGAAGAAATAAGAGACTGAAGTCTCTATTTTTCTGAGATAATTGAAATCTACTGCACTCTGTAACTATATACAGTGTTTCTCAAATGAATATTGACACTATTGTGAGTTAGATGAATCTCTGATTTGACAACATGCTCTGAACTGCCCTTTAGCCGTTTTCTCAAATTACTCGCAGGTAGTTTGATGACTTGGACCATGTTTGTGACCTTGATTTTAAAGAAAAAAGTTCTTTAAATGTCACGCAGAACTGGAAATGTGACATCCATCAACCGCTCCTATACTGAAATCTTGAGCCCGCGAAAGCGCCAATTTTCATTAACAAACAATTAGATTTTGAAATTTTTATCGTTATTTTCAGATCAGAAAACAATTAGACTTTTTTTGCAGCAGGCTGTTCATACCTACGCCTGTCCATTCCATCGCTGTCTGTATAAGTACTATCTAAATTAGTTCAGGACGAATTCAAAATATATTATTAAATAACGTACATGTATGTAGATGTAGACTGCTGCGCAAAATTGTCACTCAAGCTCAAACAAGTAGAGGATTACAGATGACTGTGAGTGCTATAATGCCTAACCAAGTAGGCCCTTTTGTAGTCTTGTACTTGCCAGCCTAGAAATGGAAAACTAGTAAAGAAAGGAAATCCAGCAGGCGTGGCCTATGGGAAAATTTAATTAGAGATTATAAGCTATGTTTTGTACGTAAGCTCATATAAATTTTGTAGCAAACGGCCGATTAATTTCACCTCAGAGGTACAGATGATCAGGATAAGAGGGACAAGCCGTCTCTCTCAACCATATAGCCTACTAACAGGATCGTGCGATTGTATCTTACTAGGGCTTAGGATTCCTGACGAAAGACAGTAATAAAAGTGTGTCTTACAAGATTACGAGCGTGCTAATGGGCCATTTACAATTTTACTTTAAATCAGTAATTGTGAAGTATATCGGACTCGGTCAAAAAGATCGACCGAGTCCGAAGCCCTAATTTGAGTACCATGTTGAACATGAAATTCATAATGATGTAGCACGTACTGTGGCTGATTCGACTACCTTCTGTTCAGCAACCGACGCTCTTAGACACTTTCAGTGAGAATCCAGAATCTCAAAGGAAGAGGCTAAATCAAAAGAAAGTAGTTGAAATTGTTTTTGGTCGGCCGACACGGACCGACTGGAATTTTTCTCGAATCGAATCTCAAAGCTGCGTAGGTCCCTAATTCAAATGCATATCACTGTGGATTAGGGGAAATGCTGTCAAACAGAAAGTTATGCTTTTCGGATTCAAAACAAATGCTGAATTATTGATTGTTCCGACTATAGAATGTAATATTGCCACATATTCTCAGCCTGCAATATAGTGATAGTGATACAGTGCATGCTATGCCTTAATACTCAATATTATTGATGTCGTTGTGAAGATGCCTTGGTTTGATTTGTTGATACTATCGACAATTAATGATATGAATTTCAATTTAGAAAAGCATATGATAACTTGCTTCTTTATAACCATATATATTTTCTTCATGCCTGTCAGAAGCAGACACATGCCTGTCCAGGTCTGGTCCAATGATGATCTCTTTACGGGGATGGTTATCTTCAATGCGGAATCTGTGCATGGAATATATAGTATAGGTTAGTGTTGCGATATTTAAAATGTAGTCAAAAACAATGTTTTTCTTCAAAATTATTGCTTTGTGTTGTTCTTGTAAAAGACGTCGATTCGTTTTTCGATATACATTCCAACAATTGTCAAGACGATATAACCCTTTCTCTTTATGCAGCACGATTGTGTGAAATGTCGGTAATTCATTCTTTTGACAAATCTACTAGTACAGCAATGCTGGTAGAGTAAGTACAGCTTACTCTATAGCTACAGGCGACGATAATCTACTGCGCATCTACCGTGGTACCATATGCGTGAAGATCGCGTGTATACTTCAATTAAGATTTTTTGTTAAAGATTGCTTCCTATTTGATTCCGATGAAGAAAGTCCGATGACGGCGGGTCGCGAGCCCGTCAGGCTTTGGTCGCGTGGTCATTAATGAGTCACGTGGGTCTCAGTGAAATCATTGCGTCACAACGCGCAACGTGGGAATGTTAAACACCACGAGAAATTAAGTAAACGATAAATTTAACGCTCGCATATCAGCGCTAGTGCAGGCAAGGTTTTGGTTGTCTCTGTCCTTCGAACACACAGAACTTCAAGAATGCGCCTCTTGGGTGTTGGTTCGGATCGGCACAACAGATTGATGTGAGGCTGCATTTTCCACTATGCTGCTGCTGAAGAACAAATTCCGTAGCCTATTGACTCACAAACACATGGAAGACAATTTGATGGTGGCTCTTAGCAGCTATAAGTCACGCTACCAGAAACTAGCTAGGAAATGATCCTGAATTGATTCATATTCATCACGTTAATAGATTTTTGTGTAAAAATCGCTTGATGACTGCCCGAAATGACTGAATGTTGTAATTGAAATTGCGGTTTGCGGTTTGTTATTCAGAAAATACTGTATTACATAGTATCCGTATCTAAAAAATATGTAAAATATAAAAATTATTTGGCAGCAGCATTATTACCAAAATGATTATCGAAATAATTAATTAAAAAGTCAGAAGCTGCAATTTTTGCTATTGAATTTCCGACATTTCGGCTTCACAGTATATTCTCCCTTTTGTATCCCTAACGCAGGCTGTGAAGCCGAAATGTCGGAAATTAAATAGCAAAAATTGCGGCTTCTGGCTATTTGATTAATTATTTCAAATAATCATATTCGTACGTAAATTTCTAGCGATTTATCAAATGAATGATAATAATTTGCACTGTTAATGTTTCATCCTCGTGGGTCGCCACCGACACAGAAAAATCAAAAAATGGGTCGCGTCGAGGAAGGCCTGAGAACCGCTGGTGTAGAGTGATGTTGAGTCTGAGAGAGCAATATGTTTAGAAGACCCCTCATTGAAACACCTCAAGCCATTTACAATGAAACCACGTGCGAACTAACTTTGGACGACCATACGCAGACCGAAGAGATCAGAATCGAAGTAGGAGTTAGACAAGGTGACCCCTTATCTACGAAATTATTTGCAACCACGTTAGAAAACATGTTCCGAAAGCTAAACCGGAATGACCTTAGGATAAACATAAACGTTAGAAAACCGAATCACCTGAAATTCGCAGATGATATAGTTCTTAGTAGCCAAGTCTAGACCCTTTCCACACCATTTTCACTAAAGTACATGACCTTGCTCCATTCATCGGAGCACACGCCCACGCATCGGTGCACGTGGTGACTAAGAGGACATGAAGCGGAGCACTTGACATGCATCGGCGCACTTGGTTGCTAAGAGGACATGAAGCGGAGCACTTGGCGCCGGGGCACTTATCGGCGCATTTGATGAGTCACGGTAGGGTATATAAGTAAATGCGCTGCCAGAGAAAATCATTTTAACCATGCAGTACACGTGTGAATTCAGCCGCCAGTCCTTCTCTCGGTTTCGATACTGTATTGCCCATGGAGCAGCGGAGACGGGTCACAACTATTGTTGGACGTGCTGTAAATGGTATGGAGACGAACACGATTGCCGTGCGTTTAATTATGGCGACGACAATGACTTGCTGTGTCTGGATTGCGACGGAAGTTTCGACGTGGAGACGTACCATAAGCACGCGTGTGTGGGACGGTGTCGCTACTGTGATGCAGTGGTGAATGCTGAAGCGGAAGGATGGGATGAGCATTTGTGCCCCCTACCTGTTTGAGTTCATGCAAGAGGGCGGCGCAGCTGTGGAAGAAGAACGTATCATGGACGGTCGCGGGTATAATTATCGATTTACCTCTCCTCAAGCCACGAATGAATGGAAGACGTATTTGAATTCAATGTATGCGGACTTGTATCGTGTCATTGTGCAACAACACCCCCACGAGGACGTGAAAGTGTTTGTGAGTATGAGACTCAAGTTTGCCAAGATGGATATGTCGACGGGCGAAGAGGAAGTGAGATACATCTCCACACCCTCATATATTCATGAAGGCGTCCAAGCACGTAACTTTGATGCATGGTTCCGTGACATTGTGTCAAAGATTGAAGGATTTATTGAAGACTATCAAGAAGACCGATCAGGATTTGTGGTGAAGGAAGTGATGGAGTTACTGGTTCAAACAAGTTCCTTCCCTAATTTTCGCATGGGCGCACCGATTCCTATCCACCGAGATATCAAGCTCTGCAAAGGCATATGTGTGTTTGAGCGTAACAATTATACATCGCATTGTTTTCAAGACAGTGTCCTCTATGCGCTTGCCTACCAAGACAATCGCATTCCTCGACGTGTTGAACGTGTTGATTCCCGCACCAAGACATCATATGACATTTATCAGAATCGACTTCCTGCTGTGCGCAAGTTGAATTTGAACCAGTATTATCATCTAGACTTTTCCATGATGACGTCAGAGGGGTTGATTAATACACGGGATATTCAGGATTTCGAGAAGAAGAACAGTGTAATTGTTCGTATCCACGTACATGACGCTAAAGGATTTGTGGGCCAATTATACCCGGTCCGTCAAGCTGTGAAGGAGAACACGCGCATCGTTCATGTGGTGATGGTGACGCGGTACGATGTGGAGGATCAGTCTGGGCATTTTCTTCCCGTGACGGATTTCCAGAAATGTGCTCGCATGTGGTATCGGAACATGAGCCAAACGCAAGTGAAACGTTCTGCAACATGTGAGTTGTGTAGTTTACGATTCAATTTCTACGAGAAGGCCGTAAAGTATGGAAAGACAAAGGACATGGCGCACAAAGAACGTCTGGAGCATCAAGCGAAATGCAATGGTGGATTTTTCAGATGGAAACGACCCCGGAAGATACGAAACCGCACGAATTTATCGACCACGCGAAAACCACTCAACCCCTCGCTGTGATGTACGCGGACATTGAGAGCATGATTGATGCCGTGTCCAAGAAGCATACGGCAGCGTATGTGGGATCCTATGTGGTGTGGCATCCGGCGCTGGACATGAAAGAATCTGTGGTGATCCATAAGGGGGACGAGTGTATTCCTGCCTTTATTGCACACATCAGACAGGTGAGCTTGTCTATGTTTCGTCACATGGAAGCGACGTACAGTAACATGACGACGACGGATGCCGATATGCGAGACTATGATCGGACAGCACAATGTAACATGTGCGGATGTGATGTGAAACCTCCGAAGCAGGGTGAAAAGAATGGACCTACGACAAAGTTGCGAGACCACGACCATATCACGGGCAAGTATCTGCAAACCCTGTGCAATGGGTGTAACCTGCGACGACGTCAATCCCGGACCACATTAAACATCTTGTTTCACAATTGGAAGGGGTATGACAGTCACCAGGTGATTGCACAAGGCTTTACCAAGCTGGATCACAAGTGTACGATCGACCCCATTTATGTGTCAGGAGACAAGACGTTGGGAGTGACCATCTATCTTCGCATTGCATCCAATACCATGTATAAACTCCGGTTCATCGATTCGTGTCAGTTTTTGAAAGACTCTCTGAACAATTTGTCGACGACCATCAGTGACTTTCCTCACTCGAATCACATATTGAGCGACGTCTATCCGAATTGTGATCACACATCTATTCGGAAAGGATATTTTCCCTATACATACTTTGACTGTTGGGATCGCATCCACGAGACTCAATTGCCTCCGAAGGAAGCATTTTACAATGATTTGAGTGAGAAGGAGTTGGAAGAGGACGACTATGCTGTGGCACAAAAGGCGTGGACAGAGACGGGGTGCAGCACGTTTGAAGATTATAACCACTATTATTTGACAGTGGATGTAGCCTTGCTCGCAGACATCTTCGAACACTTTCGAAGTGAAATGCGCGACGTGTCTGCATTGGACCACATCCACTATTTCGGCACACCTGGCTTGACCTATTCATTTTTCTTTAAGAAGACACAGGTCAAGTTGGAGAAATTGCGTGAATATGCAATGTGCGTGTATATGTACCGCGTGTTTGAAGCAGGGATTCGTGGAGGGATGACATTTGTGAATCAGCACCGCGCTCAAGCAGGAGAAGGTACTCACCTGTTTTATGTGGATGCTAACAATTTGTACGGAGCGGCCATGATGGGACCTTTGCCGAAGGACTGTTTTGCCTGGGTACGACCGGAGGACTTGGTGGACATCAACGACGAATGGGTGAGACGATACAATGTCAATGGCACCACCGGTCATGTACTGTGCGTCGATTTGGAGTATCAATAATAAATGGCTTCTGTCTTGCGTCGATTCGCATTTTTCAATTACAGTTCTGCATTCGGTGTGAGCATGGGCATATACAATTGGAAAGAGGTGATTTTGGAAAGTGTACACTGTAGATGTCCCTCCAGGATGTGCCATATCATAAATGGCATATTCCATTTGCAAGTGTTTCCGCCATGCTTGATGGTACTGATTTCCTAAGATTGCTTAGTTCTTAAAAGAGCATGCGTTGTTTAGCACCTCCGCGATAACGCCCCATCAAACTTCCTTTCCCCCATTTCGTATGATGGGCAATGTCCACATGACCACGGCGGCGTTTAGGAGCAGGTGCTTCCACCATATCCCCTTCTCCATCCGTGAAGATGCGTTTCCGACTCACTTGATTTTGAATAGCTTCTACAACACGTTCGGGAGCAGTCTGTAAGGTGCGTTTGACGAGCGCTTTCACATTCTTTTTGAGACGGTGAACTCCTTCTTGTGCGGTAGAGCTGACAGCATCCGTGACAGCTTGTTTCGCAGAATTTAGAAGCCCCGTCGTACGTAACGATTTTCCCAACGTTTTCTGTACCGTACGTACAAGTCCTTTTTGCGATGCTTTTCTGGGAACTCTCTTTTTGAGTGATTTGGGCAGACGGATGTGTGATTTCTTGACACCAGTGACACATGGTCTAATCATGCTTTTTTTCTGTCCAATCACTTTATTCCATCCACCTCGTTGCATAAATGAACCTCTTCCAATCAATCGTCCAGAGGAATTTGTTCGGTTACGGATTGAAAAGAGATTCGTCATCGTGTCTTGATGTGTTTGGGAAAAGACAATTACTTAATTGCGCGACGTCGAAGATGCATTTTTACATAGGACCGTCCGTCTGTCATATGGATGGGATGGCCGTCATCCGACATGAATTTGATTTCAATATCTTGCACATTTTGACTTTTCACAGGGAGATAGGTGACATTCTGGAATTCATGATGAATACTATCTCCATAATCTTTCCCCGTGTAGGGAATCACACACATACAATTTGTTTTCATACCCCCTACATAATTATAGCCTACAATACTACAATACAGTAGAATATTGTAGGTAAAGGCATTCAAATTCAAAGGTGCAGTCGCTTGCTGTGAGGAGGTGAGTAAGTCTGTTTTTTAACCCAAGAATGTCTTTGAGCAAAGGATGGAGTTTCATACTGTAGTGTGTGGGTAATACCACTGAGACATAATGGACATTAGGCGCCAATGTAGTGATAGAAAAGTGGAAATTGTGTCCATGTTGTCGATTCTGATTCAAACACTGCATCAACGTCTTCTCCGAATAAATACCTCGTGGAATTTTGAAGCGCGTAAACATGCCTTGCTCTCCCTGTTTGCCTTGTTTGCCTTGTAGACCTTGCTCTCCCTGTTTGCCTTGTGGACTTTGCTCTCCCTGTTTACCGCGTTCTCCTCGAGGACCTCGCGGTCCTGGTGAATCCGGTTTGATGGGAATGATAGAGGACGTAAAGACTGTCGGAATAGTCTCAGGATGATCATTCAAATCCCCCACACAAAAGCTTACATCCACGGGTAATGTCTGAAGGGTATTGATGAAGTTGACTACGGAGATACCTGCTTCCCATTGATCCCCATGGACCATGGGGATAGAAGGAACCAAGCGATTTTTGAAATGATTGGCTCTATTTTCAGGAAACAAATTGGGCTTGGCATTACTCAACAAGTGGATCGTTTCCTCATGCATGGTTGATAGTCACTCTGTATACAATTACCTAGTCTCCCTACGGCGGAGATGGAGTTTGAAATAGGATCGTCCTTCATGAATCGGAATAAATTCGCCATCACCACGCAACTGAATTTCAATCTCATCAATAAATGTTGTAAAAATGGGATAATAATCAATATTGGACACTTCATACGACACCATTTCCCCCAAGCGTTGTTTCTCTTCAATGGGGTGAATTTTCAAGATTTGTTCACGTTGTCCTCCCACAATACTTTCCGCCACAATATTACAATAGACGATAATGTTGAAGGAATTGGGGGTCATGCTGAGGGGAGAGAGTGTTGTCATCTGTGTATTTGGTCCATAATAGGATTGTGGTAGATCAATACGATAACTCAACGCTTCTCCAAAATCAATAAAGGCATTTTCCGCGGTTTTCACCGTCAAATAATGTTCTTTCGAGAGATAGGTATACATCAGTCCACGCCTGTAAATTCACCTGGAGTTTGGAAAAGAGTCCTTTCAAGGTATAACTCCCTTTGGGAATGAGGACACGATGAAACGAGGTAGAAATGTCCAGGGTGGGGTTGACGTAACCTTGCCGAATCATGTCTTCATAGATTTGCAAAGGTTTCATGGTCTTGCTATAGAGATGAAGAAAAGGGCGAGGTGTGGGATGTGTATTCACCATAACCGATTGAATATCTTGTTTTCCCACATCCACTCCCAACACCATACCATCCACTAGATAAAACATATTTTCTTGCCAGCGTTCCACCATGGTCGTCATGAGCCCTTGCATACCATCACTGAACCATCCAATAAAGGAAGTAAATCTATCTTTCTAGACTTTCAGGTTGGATCCTTCTTGATACGCTACAGGGGGTGAATACAATTTCTTATCAAAGAGTCTATCTCCAAACAAGTAGGATTGTAAACACGTATTGGCCAACAAGGGACCTTTCGATTCGTAATCATAAGGGAAATAGGATTTCTGAAACAAGATATCCAATTCCGTCCCTGTCCATGGGAAGATGTTGTCGAGGGTGTGGTTCCATCCTTTGGCATAATCAAAGGTATATTCCGGTAAACCATAGGTGTGTAATGTCATCCCATTGGTGACATGTTTTGGACGTTGTTGATACCGACGGTAACTTGCAGAACAATGTTCCGGCGTTTCCGAGTGTATACATGTTTGTTCATGATAGGTGAACATACCATATTCATGAATATGATTCAACACATGTTGCCAGAGTTGTGGGGATTGATTTTCAACGAATACCCTTCCACGATTTTAAAGTGAAGCACGTGAAAGACACCCACTGTTGTATACGTCACCCACACCATATCAGGCAGGGGGATGGCTTGATTGAAAGCTTGCACAAATGATTGGAGGGTATAGTATTTCGTGGGTAAATTGAATCGTAATGACTAGGGATATGAGATAGGGTATGAAAAATCTCAAAATAGTCTCCATGCTTGATGTTGAGAATATTGGGATGCTTCCTATCCTCGGTCTTATACTGTTGTGTCGGTTTTCCGTTTCGATACAAGTCATGTGTCCCATTCAATGCATAGGGGAGACTATTCTTTTCAAAGAGAGCGTCCAATTCCATGGTTTGTTTCTGAAGGATAAAGGAGGGAACATGAATCGTGCTGAGGAGGAATTCCAAGATCCATTCTTCCCACACGTAGGTATTCACTTTTCTGCTTTGAAAATCTCATAGGCTTTAGATTGCTGGTCCATCTTGATTTCCATATCCTCCTTGCAATCGATGGTCAGTTCATAATGATAGGACATGGATGTGATGGTCCATGTCATGGGGGAGGGGAAGATGGTATTCAAATAGGTTTCCAACGAATAATAACCTGTGGGGACGACATAACTCCACGTCTTATCACTCTCTAAATTCTTGTAATAAAACGATTCAGGTCTAGACACATAAAATAACAGTTTGTTCTCCTTGGATAATTGACGAAGATCCGTTTTCAACACATTCACTTCTTCCTTCACCCAATCTCGTTCACGAACGATCTCGTCAAGATCAGTTCCTGCAGTGGGTTTGAATTCTTTCACCAAATTTCTGAACGTTGTCAAACGTTCCTGTTTAACTTCAAAATCATGGAGAATATTCCCATACATGTCCATCAAATCCACCAAACTATGATAGGCAAATAGATTATAAGTGTTGTAGATATGATACTTTTCCGCAGGTGTGAACGGAAGTGCATGTTGTCCCGTTTCATGCTGCAAATCCGCACAACTGGCCAATACATTTTCTTTCCCATCTTTAGGATGGGAATGAACTAAATGATGAATGATGGGCCGTTTTGTGACTTGTTCCTTTTGAATCGATTTTCGAAAATTTTTCAATAAGACAGTATCAAACAATCGCTTCTTGGCTCCGAATCGTTTAGAGATTAAAACACCTTCCATCTTGTGTTGACGTAGGATTCGCATCATGTTGCGGTACTTTGCATTCAGTGTGTTGATATAGGTATGCAAGAAATGGGTGGTGACTAAATCAGGAGCATCGGCTATATTGATGGTAGGATCGATCTTGTGTAACTGTGTATTAATCTTGTCATACAATTGATCAATACGGTTTCTGAACCATGGCAAATGTTTTTTCTTGGGATTTTGATAATCCTTTTCACGATCTTTTGGGGTGAGTGGGTTTAGGAACTCAACTGGGTAAATAAATTGATTTTTCATGGTGTGTGTTGGTAAAACAAACCATTTTTTAGAGGCCAAATGTTGCAATCGGAAAAAGGTGTGTTGATACATTCTCACTGCTTTCATCAACTGTCTCAGTTTAGGAAGAAGGGTGCGAAGATTATGAAACAGGCCTATATACCCTCTGGGAATAGGAGGTGCCTTTGCATTGCGTTTGAGAGAGCTCACAAAGGTATTGGTCCACATCCACACAGCACGTGTAGTGTCATCACTCAGGGGTTGTATATCCTTATAGGTAACTGGGGGAGCAATGTAAAAATTGGCTATTTTCTGCAATTCGGATATGATCCCATAATCCATAGCAGACAATGTATAATTGGAAGCATGCTTCACATGAAAGGACAAACTGTTGGACGAATTAAACAATAATTTCCCCACACCAAACCATTCTAATTGTTTGAATAAATTGAGCACTGAGATTTCATTTCCCAACATACTTTCAATCCCATGTTTGGCAAAATGACAGCGGTGTAAGGGAATCACACTGAACCAATAGTCATGGGCGGGATATTTCTTTAAGTCACATTCCTTTCGATGAATGGATAGACGTGTATGGATCCGAATGACATCATTCAACGATAAATGATAGACACATTTGTCCAATAAGAGTGAGGCCGCCAAATGAGGGGAAAACACAAGGACGTAATGAAAAGCAGAGAATTCCTTGATTTGAAACAGGGAAAATGGGGCAATGTCAATCACATAGACATCTGCTTCCTGTATGCCATTGCATCCATAATACAAGTAGGATGGATGTGTAGTGACAGTCATCATGTTGGAAATGGCACGACGTGTATATAATTCCAACGCTGTGATAATGGGTTATCTTTTCACTTCCTCATCGGATTCAAAAAAGGTGTGACGACGGACCACATTGGTCCCTTCCATCGTATAATAAGGCAAATAGGTATTCAAATCTTTCGTATCATGCATTTTCCCCACGGTAATATAACAATCTTCGGGAATCGTGTCCAAACCATTCACATACCCAAACTCTTTCAAGCCTACTTCCCATTCTTCTCCTTAAGGAATTAAAAGTGGATTTTCCAGTCGTGTAAAGAAATGATTGGCTTTATTGTCATACAAATGGGGTTGAGTATTGCTCAACAAGTACACAAGTTGTTCCTCATGCAGTTCCTGCATGATTACAAAATCAATAGCGGCGTACATTACCTAGAGGTTCTAAGTCTGTCACCCATGAGTTCATCGAGGCCGGATAACCTTGCCAGTGCACAAAATATTCTGTACGTCCATTCCGACGTCGGGTCTTGAGCACTTTGTCCACTTGATATATTTCTTCCTCCCGATGAATCACTTGTAATTCCTGAGCATAAAAGGATCCTTTGATCTCTTCTCCACTCAAGTCTTTGATCTTGTACATTTTGGTACCATGGGGGTTCTTGAGAATGTTGGAGACAATGAACTCTTCCGTCGACCAATTCGCTTCATACCCCCGTCCAAACGTTCCTTTATCACGTGAAATACGTACACGTGCTCCCACAGGGATAGTCTTCCCCGGTACTGCAAACTTCCTATAGTTTCGTCGGAGACGTTTCGCATTGATTCGTTTCACTTCCTCGGTATTGGAGGCATTCACATCCATCGGGGTGAAACCTGTGGATGAATGGGTGCTGTGATTGTATGCATACATGACATCTGCGATATAATCCACCCAATTCTTGTTATTGGTGGCTGTAAAAATACGTTCCAATTTATTCTTGACAGTACGGTTCAATCGTTCGACATGGGCACATTTATAGGGACTGTAGATGGAAAACAATTCAATAGCGTGCTTGTCCAAGACTTCTTTCACCGGTCGGTTATAAAATTCGCGTCCTTGATCCGTTTGTAGTCGTTGCGGGGTGGGAATGTTTGCGAAAATGGCTTCTAAAACCCCCGACACTTCTTTGGCACTCTTGGTCTTGAGAGGGAATGCCCAGGCTTTGCGTGTAAAGATGTCCATCACCATGAGAATATACTTGTAGCCACGATTATGCTGTGCATACTTATGATAATCGACAATATCCGCTTGAAATTGGATTTGCGGACCGCGTACACGATACGGGTGCAAGGGCTGAATACGATGCAATCGAGATTTGTGAAGGGTGTAAGTCGGTTGACGCATTAACCATTGTTTGACTTTTGTTTTTGAATAATGTGAAGCAGCAGCAAGTGCATTGACGCTTCCGTAGCCAGCGGGATGTTTGGGATTGTAATAAATCTTCTGCAAAACTTCCTCCATCGACACAATCGCCCGAATCTGCTTGGAATTGACGTGGGGGTTGAAGATATGCGGTATTCCCGTTGGAACAACAATTAAAGCTCGCCGTGATGGTATGCTGTGTCTCTGCGCTGTCGTCTGCGTTGCCTTGGCCGCAACAACTCCCAAAGATACGCGATAAGAATGAGGAGGCAATTGGCGCGGCTGCCGTTGCCATTACTTGAATGGTGAGCCATAGGATCCCAATTCAATAACTCCTTTTTTACTTAAACGATTATTTATGGATGATTTCAATGGAGAAAGCTTAATCTTAGGAGATTTGACAACAGAAGGTTTGACGACTTTCCCTTTAGATGAGGTTCTCTTGAGGACGGGTGGTTCTGCGACGTGAGTGAGCGGGGGTTTTGTTGTTTTTCCAATCTCTTCCCACTATCATCGTCCAAATTGAAAAATTGGCGACGAATTTTATCGAGCAAATACAAACGGGCGTTCCATGCAGCGATATTATTGGCGGTAGGACGGTGACGAACAATATCTCGTGCAATACGGTCAATATGGGCTTGTTGAGGATTCATCATGTTTCTCACCACCTGATCTTCCGCTTGACGTTGCAACATTGTCGACATCAGTTTGGTAGTGTCACCACCACCACCCATTTGCTGTCCGCCACCGGTGTGTTCATTCATTTCAGATTTGGGAGCAACCACTAATTCACTAAAGTCCATTTTCGTTTTATTGGGTCTTTTGCTTAACTTAAACACGATCATAGGTGGATCAAATAAGTTAGTGCGAAATCGGTACTCAAACGGACAATTTGTAGTGAAATCAATAAAGAGGTAGGCATAATTCCCATACTTTTGAACCAATGTCATTAAAATATCAGGCACTACGCTCATATTGCCTTTCGGGAGCATTTTCCCCATGAATTGAGACAATTGTTGTTGATTTCTCGGATTATTGAACGCGACCAAATAATGGACATTGCCATTACGAATACGTTGTTCTTTATCACCATACAAATACTGTGATTTGCACTGCGAGAAACCGTTTATGATGAGATCCTCTTAAAAATAATCCCGTAACATTTTCATTGTTTTGAGATTCCTGTTGTAAATCATCGAGAATAATTAAATCATTTTCTTGCAATTGATCAAAATCATCTTGGGTAGGGACACCCATTTTCAATACCACATCTTGTAAATCTTTATGAAATGGACTTTCTATCCCATAATACCACCAGACTTTACGAATGGGCTTTTTAAATAAAGTATGACGATTCTTGATCATATTCGCCACAAACGTGGACTTTCCCGATTTACTAGGACCCGAGACAATCATGGATTAGTCATTCTATAACGGAAATCCATCTTGTCGAATCATAAAAGTCAGACATATATTCCATTCATAATTTATTAAACATAACTTAAAATTGTTTCCAGAACAAAGAAGCATTTCCAGAATAAAGAAGAGGTGGTATAAAACGTCCACGTGTACATTTCCTAAAGAGTGAGTTTTCAAGAGCAGTCACCATTTCACTCATCAATGCCCTTTCCATGTCATTGGTAAGAGGATTCATATTGTACCGTGCAAATGCTTCCTTCAACATATTGGGAAAGACTCGACGATGGATTTCGTAGGTACTACGAACAATGAAATAATGTTCAATATAGTTCAACACAGACCACTTCTCATTTACACACTGTCCTGCTTTGTACCATGAGGATGACACATACCACTGACTCTCCTGGTTGTGTTCCACCATATCCTTGAACATTTCGAGGAATCGATTGATCCATTTCTCGGCTTGTGTTTGATCAAGCCAGCGCGTGTGACTCTTCCCGGATGAGAATGTACACGCCGAGTGCTTGCGCCTTGGCATAATCCGTCCGCATCATCCTCCAATCATCTTCCTCAGTGGGTTGAGCACTCCACCTCTGAGAAATCATGCTTGTCATCTCATCCTCCTTTTGTTTCATAAGTACATAGCTGTCGCCCTCTGATTGGGATAGATGATCGAGATCATCTATAAAGTGTTTGAGTTCCTCCCAATCAATGTCATGTTTAGGTTGCACCATGTTTATCAGATTAAATAAACCACTGGAGTGAAGTTTGATACGGACTTGGACTTGATCCACAGTAAAACACAGTTTCAGAGTCTGTGTGTGTGGATTACAGTACATGCCTGTGACGCGGAAGATGGTATTTGCTTGAAGGAAGGTATTCTCCTTGAGATTGGAAAGAAGATGTCCACTATTGGCCAAACTATACTTCTTGTTCTTTCCATTCTCCTTCATCAGGAAGATGGGCGTGTCTTGCTTCAGCTTCATAAAGACACTGTCGGAGGCCGATTTCTTGTGTACATAACCGAGACAGGAGATGAGGTTGTAGGCAGATTCGGGTTGGACTTGTTTGTAGAGAGAATGTATCGCATCTTCCAACGTCTCCAAATCGCGTGAGACTGCTTGAGAAATGGTGAAGAGGTAGGAGATTTGATCGGAACCGTACCCAGCGTCGTTGTACGTTTGTGCACGCCATCCATAAAATCCCGTGGCAAACACGAGTTTTGAGATGTCTCGTCGTGATTGCCAATCCATCGCATCCATCGTCGCATTCTCTCCGCGAATGGGATAATATCCAGTTATACCCCATTTCTTGCCCAATACCAGACGTGTGATGGGCAGAGGCTCCAACTGTGTATGTGCCTTGGTAAGGTAGTTCTTCTCGGCTTTCCCATTCGTATGGAAATAGGGCTCCTTCGCTTCAACAAAGACTGGCTTCGATTTCGGTGTATCTGACGAATACGTGACTTTCACCTTCGTGAGAGGAGCTTCCGACGTGTTTGTACGATTACCCATGACTGAATGAAAATGATTGAAATGGCTCAGTTTATATAGAGTTGAGCGTGGGAAATTTCTTCTCATTGGTTGACACCCACGCATACAAGTGCTCTGATTGGTGCTCCGTGAAATTCACGATGAATCATTCATTTTTGGTGGTGTACGGGGCTCGTCCCTTTTTGTAGGTCAAATCGCGAGATAACGCTTGCTTTCATGGGAATTTGCTGAGTCATTTTACGATAACATCGGTCGATTTGGTGTGGAAAAGTACCTCAGAATTCTCGATAAATCACCTGATTTTACGAGGATTTGTAATAGAGTGTGTTCTTCAAATTCACAGTGAATCGATTGATATCATGGGAAAATAACACATCAAATCCTTAGTATTTTCAACGTTGTCATGTGAAATTCAACCTTTAAATCTTCGGTACATCGTTTGATTTCATAGGAATTTTACTGTGTGAAAGTGACTCATTCACAATCTCCGGTAAATCGTTCGATTTCATGGGAATTACTTGTGCGACAATAGCGGTTTGGTGGGATCGAGTATAGGTGTTTTGGACATATCATAGTTGAATACCACGTCTATTAAGGGTTTTCTACTATCTTTACGTTTTTTGATATCTTTCATCATTTTTCGACCAGATAAGAGGGTAACCAAAATGAATATGACGAGTGTAAAGAATTGTGATAGGTTTTCTTTGAATGAACCAATGAGTGAACATTTTAAATCTCTTCCGTTGGCTGTTGAAATAGTGTTCAATATGGATTGATCATTGTCCATGATGACGCTGTTGATGACGTGGGTATGGTTTACTTAGTGTTTGGAACCGATAGATGCATGTAAGACTTGTTTGAAAGCTGCTGGATTATCGTGATATGCCATGGCATAGGCTTGTGCGAAGGGAGTTTGTTTCTTGTTAGATTTCCGTTTTTGACCCAAGTATTTGCGAGTTTGAGGGGGTGGTTTCACAAATTTGCGGAGAATTCCTTTGTGAGATTGAATAAACTCGTGCTGTAAAGGTGTTAATTTCCCTGGATTCTCTCGCATTTTGCTCATGAGTGCTTGCATATCCTTGAGATATTCCTCAGGCAATTGATCAACATGGCGGTTAATTTTCTTTTTCGAACATCCTTTCCCTCAACTTAGGGATTTCAGTACATTGGTAAAGTCCTGACGTCGACTTGAACATGCTTTACACTGACACGTCATTCTTGTATATCATCCTCTATCCCACATAACTTAGTTTACATGGCGTTCACCAAATTCATGTAGCGTGCGTGGACGTCTGCATTTTGGTTGGTTAAGTGGGCAATAAACTCTTCCTTTTGAGTAAGCAAGTCACGCATGCTTTCCAATGTCTCATCCAAATAGTCTCCATTGCCATCTGTGCGATTGGGTTCATGAATGTGTTGATTAAATGCATCTTCCAACACGTGCAAGATGCGTTTGCGAGCATTTAAATGACGTTCATGGAGACGAATAGAATCGTTCAACAGTTGAACAATGGCGCTGTTTTTCAAATTGTTCAGTTGAATAATGTACTCGTGGGAGTTGTCAATGACAGGTGTATTGACTGGGTAAAACATTCTTTCTTCCACGGGGTGTGCGTCCATGGGTTGTTGAGGGGTTCCTACCCCCACCGAGTGTTGTTGGAGAGGGGATTCCACTCTTGATTCTTGTTGATCATACTCTGGATTTCCCACTGTGTTCGACATGACTTAGTGCAGGTTGAATATTCTCTAAAGATAGAGGACTCATATCAATCTCATTAGCAGCCATGGCTTAAACATCTGGCGGCAATCGATTCAATTCTTCTTGTATTTGATGGACCGTATGGGTGGGATCAGGGGGAGCATCCACTGTTGCTCGATCTTCAACCATACTTTTCACTACAGCTTGCAGCATAGTGTGAGAATTATCAGGTGTTGCTTGACGTGTTGTTAAGGAGCGATGATCAGCTGGAGAGGGTCGAAATAATGCTTCTAGACTATCGTCTGCATCAAAATCTGTATTCATAGGTTGAGGGGGTCGCAAGGGGTTTGCACGACGTGAGGTGGGTGATAATTGTCGATCTTGTCCTGTCAACGTAGATGACACATTCAAAGAGGATCTCGGAACATGCTGTTGAATAATATATTTGAGTTTACTAGCATTTTCTCCCTCCATTCGCTCGTTTAAAATATGGGTATGTTGACGCGCAAATTGTTGAGCTGTCTTCTTATCAACAGTTCCATCGAGTGTTTCACCGCATAGACATGCATAGATGAACTCTTGACTTGCTTTTATCTCTTCTTTTGTTTTATATTTTAGATGGTGTGAATTAAAAATATGCCTTCTCAGACGACCTTTTTGATAAGGCCATTTACAGACAGGACATAGGGTTATTCTCAATTTTCGCAACGTCTGTTTCTCTTCACTTTCACGCGTTCCTCCCTTTATGGTTGATTTTTTGTTGTGTGTGTTCCTGTACATGCTTAAATACATTCGTTGGCCATTGAAACAAAACAATTAAATGAGCACAGATACGACTCAATGTCTCTTTGATATAAATAAGACTTGCTGCTGAAATCACACGTTTATTATACAGCTCTTGTAAATATTTCAAATGTTTCTCATTCATAAACCTCCATAGTGTTCCCTCATACAAAACATCATCCTCAAAAATAGCCATGAGTAAATACACACGTCCCAAGATGGAATAGTGGTCATTCAGTATCAATTGATTCAAATAGAATGTGGACGTGTCGGTAAAGTCTTCTAATTTGGGGATATCATTGCCTCGGATGCGTTCATCGAACCAAAAATCAATAAGGATCTTCATCCGCGCTTGGTGCGAAGGAGATGTCGATATTTCTGTTGGCGTGATGTCCATCCTCCACGTTGTCGTCTTTTTCGAGGGCGTCTTTTCCGAATAGGGTGATGTCGTCTTTTTCGATAATAGGGCAGGAGTAACATGATCTTTTTTGTGAGAGTGTGAGGATACATAACTTAAATAGTCACTCATAGCGGTGAGTATGCGTACAATCTCTTTCAGAAGAAAAAGGAGTATAAGTAGCATGTTTTTCCAAATCTATCAACCCCAATACCAGAATACTTATACATGTAATATTGAAAAGCAACATGATTCATACAACGATATTCTTTATTCATACTTAGTCTGTGTCGCTTACATATTCTTCCTCTGATGTCCATCCAACATATATATATATTCAAATTAAACGTTATACAGTAGACACGAAGAATCTCTTTGTTAACACTCCATAAATTCATAGTCCCATACGTTCTTCAGTGAGGATAAATAGTCATCCACTTCTTGGATGTCACTTTCATAATAATGTTCACTGGTGCCCATCAATGGTGGAGAACCATTTCTTTTGTATTCATAAATCGTGAAAGTATTCATGGAGAGTTCAAATTCAGGCTTCACTTTGATCTTCTCCTTCACATGTGGAATCACTTTCTCCAACATCGCGTGCGGTTGACATGTCGATTTCGGGTAAATAATGAGCTGATTTGGGTAGGTGTACACGTTAAAGTCTTCCATCACCCATGTGTCTTCCATCATGTATGTGTCTTGATCGTTTCTCCATTACCTAGTTCTCCAATCGATATGTGCTCCGACATGGAATGGGGCACACCCAGTGCTCCGAACATGGAATGGGGCACACCCAATGCTCGGAGCAGGGGATGGGGTTTTTGCAGAACTATAAAGCCAAGCCGGAAATGTTCCACCTTCATAACACTCGTGAACATTCAAAGACATGATTTACCAACGTTACGAACTCCAATTCCGACAAGTGGATCCTACTAACATACTACAACGAAGTAATTTTCAACACCAACACGATACGGATAGTGAAGACAATGAAGAACCTGAAGTGATTGGCATCCCAGACACTCCACCACCGACCCCAGGAAGCCCAAGTCCATTACCTTCCTCACCGGACAGTCCTAGCCCTTCGACCAGTGATGAAGATGAATATGCAGCACCACCAATCCTTCCCGAGCTGATCCCGGCAACATCCGAGGAGGAAGATGACGACTTCCCAACATACCTCCCCTCGAACTGGGGCTCCATTCCCGATCCAGATGGACCCTATTCCCTACCTCCAACTCCACCCACCATCGATGGACTCTATTTCATACCGCCATCACCTACATTATCAACCTCCGTCACTGACCCAGACCCCCCAAGTATGAGCGATGGACAAGTTGAAGATTTCCTGGTGGATGAGAAGGAGAATACACCCCCCAATTCCGATGGCTATCCTGAACTGGACCTTTATCGTCAACCTTTCCGTAAGCCCTTGACCAACTTAAGCAGTAGATTCAATCGTGGAACTGAATTACAAAACATTGATGAGGCTATTCCCTTTTGGGATCATGTAGACTTTGTCGATGATTGGACCTTTTGAATCATCAATCTTTCTGTGTACATTGTTTATTTTTCCTTCTATAACATGTTCAATAAACATTTATGGTAAGCTATGACTATTTTATTCAAGGGTGAATGGGGGTTGTAAGGTGATCATGCAATATGTCTAAGTTAGAATTATTTTTAATGTCGAAAACTGGTTCATAAAATTGACAAGTGCTAGTGAGTATGTAGACTTCCCAATTAAATGATCATCAAAAAATAACAGGTGATTGGAATAACATTTATTATAGATGCACTTTCTTGAGTCATTTCACAACATGCATTATTCTTGCACAAGGTACGATGTTCGGCATAGTCACTGAAGTTACAATGAACAATGTAAGACTTGTGGAGTTGTCCATTGTCCAGTGGTTGATTCATGCATCACAGTGATGTGGTCAATCTTGGTCCAGGCCCATGCAGCTTCACAGGAATCATAATTTAAATACAGCGTCTCCACATAAAGTCGATAGTGTAGTTCAAAGCAATAATGAAGGAGAATCTCGACCACATCTGACAGCGCACAGTGGTACCCATACTGTACCTTGGCAGCTTGAGCTTCTGTGAGTGCTTTCCCTCGGCGTAAATGTAACAGGGCTCGACGGTAAGCTTCTTTCCCTTCATACTGGGAATGATTCTTCCAGTTACATCCGCGACGCACATCTTCCTTGTAGCCAAGCATATACAGTTCACTATCCCGCATACATGAGGTGAATATATTCCAATGAGAGTCAATGCGTTGAGACCATTCGGGGAGAGAAATACTATCCATTGTCACTTTTTCCACGAGTTTTATGCTTTTCAACCAAGCTCTTTCCATCTCCGATAATCCATTCCCTACAATCAGTTCCGCGTCTCCATACTTGCGTGTCATTTCATGGACCCAGAAATGAAAACGGTGAATAATCACACTCTCTTCTGCACCACATTTCCCAATCACACGTGGGTTGAGACCATGAATAAATTTAGTCGCAAAAACATCACACACCGATGTCTCATGTTTGATAAAGTCATGGAAGCGCGGTGTAATTGTCACATCCGGTCGGTTTATCGTCTCTGGGCGTATAATGACACCAAATGGCAGCGACTTCCTGCATGGGATCTCCTTCCGTATCAAATACGATGAAATTGCGCACCGGCTTCTTCTGCTCCGCCCACCATTGTTGCACTTTAGGATGATCAAATGTAATGGTATAAGAACCTTGAATGAGCTCACCCAAATGCTGAATCCGACGCATCATAAAATGAATCTCACCTTGTGTGTGTCTCGACTTATATACCCGTCCCCAGGGTGGTGTACAAAGTGATTGGTTTAGCGATGATGATGTCTCCTTCGACGTTTTCCTCCTGACATTTTATTCGTTAAAGCACTTACGCCTGCGGCACCCGCTGCTCCCAACGCTGCAGCTTTCCCTGCGGCAATAAGTGCAGGGATGATTGGGGCTAAAAATGGGAGGAGATCTCCTCTGTGTCTACGACTCCCGCGGTAGATTCCACCCTTTTGTCTACGACTACCACGGTAAATACCCGCCTTTTTGACGACGGCTTCCGCGATAAATACCTCCACGTTGCATGATTACCGTGATATGCTAGATTTCCTTACTTAGTTCTTCATTAATAGTTTCCCTAACGTCTTTAACTTTCCCAACTTGTTCCTATTTAGATCGCGTTTCAACCGTTGCCATTCTTCCTTTATCATTTGATTATTGGATTTATAACGTGGTCGCCACGCTGCTGGCAACAACGTATTGCCCAAATGACGTCGAATCAATTCGCCTTTATGTCTGAAGAGCTTCACGCCCTCTACGATGCAATTGAGATTTTATATACCGTTTCACATGTCTTACAGTTCCTCCTCTCTGGCGTCGTTTACGGCGTGTCATGATTAATGCTTACGCTTCCCAATCATAACTTAGTCACAAAAATAGTAGATTGATCAATACATTTATTCATCAGCATCCAAATCCACATTATACGTGAACCAATTCAATTGGTTCTTAAAAACAATGGGTTTCAGAGGTTTCCCTCGTTTCTTACTAAAGTCAAATGAATATTTGCGTGGGTCCCGATTTCTATTCAGTGGTCGAAGCAATGCTTGGGGGACACTATTCACTTCCTTGGGCGGATTCGGTTGTCTCTTATATATCCGTTTCAACTTCTCTCGCTGACTTGTCCATATCTTCTTGCCCATATGCTCCTTATGCAACGAGACAAATTGACGGGCCTTCTCTTCCTCCACGTCACGGTGCATCATCTCACCACAGACACATATATAGACAAAGTTGTCACGTGCCTCATTCGTCTTGTCCTCGCACCACGTCGGATCCCTTCGACGCACCTCCTTATGCTGTTTGCGAACATGCTCCCTAAGAAGAATGCTTGGTACATGTTATGACACCAGGGACAGCGTGCCAACTTCACTTTTGACAAGTCGTACGGATATGAATTCGTACTCTCCGACTCCACTGGGCGATTCGGGTCCAAGGGTTCGGTGGGCAAGTACGAGGGGTGATTGAAAAGTCCGCGGCCCGATATAGAAAAAAGCATATTTCGCATACGATACATATTTATTTTTCGACATAATCGCCCCTACAATCAACGCACTTAGCCCAAAGGTGATGCTATGCGCGGATCCCTTGCTCATAGAAGTGTGAGTCTTTGGAGTTCAGATACTCCTCAACGGCCTCCATGACGTCACTGTTGGATGCAAAGTGCTGACCACTGAGCTCCAATTTCATTTTTGGGAAGAGATGAAAGTCCGATGGTGCCATATCGGAATATATCGGAACCATATCATCATGAATCTCCTTTGGTGTGTTTTTTCAAGCCGAGATAACGAATAACAGCTCGATTTGAAACGTGATCCATCTTACGCAACACTTATCTGACTAACTGACTGATAAGTTAGTAACAGAAGTTAAGTAGCTGTGGTTTACCAACAGGTCACCGGATCGACTGATCACTCGTCATGCGCCGTCAGCACATTCCATTGTATCAATCCACATGTGCATAATGGCCTGGCTTTCAGCTTTCTATGTCAGGCCGCGAACTTATCAATCACCCCTTACATGCTCAAATAGGGACATAAATGTTCATCCCATTCATTCTCCTCCTGAATCTTCTCATCACAGTACCTGCACCGACCCACACATGGATGTTTATGGTAAGCTTCCATATTATAGTCTTGTTTGCAAAGCATGCAGGTGAACTCACTCTCCTTGTCGCCCCAGTAACTCATTTCCAGAAAGCACCAATGATCGCTAGTCCACCATTTCCCACAACGATCGCAATACTCCTTCCCTGTCTCCTTGCGTCCATGACTGATGCATTGTGAAAACAGTCGGAAGCGCTTATTGCAAAATTCGCACTCATAATAGGGTTGAGGGCGGGGACGGACTGTGGTTCGCCTCTTCTTTGTTGGTGGCTCCATCATATCGTTGTTCAGATAATGTATCTTACGTAAACAATGAACCAATCCCAATGTCAATCTGAATGCACAAGATTCCCCCAAAATAACGACACTCCAGTTGAGAACGTAACTTCTTCTGCAACGAATCAATCAGTTCTTCCACATCCCAATCGTCACTAATGTTCAAATAGCGATAGGACACGTCCACTACACCTTTGGGGAACTTTGCAGGTGTTCGAATATCAAACAAGAAGCGTGGTCCATACAGTATTACATTCAGCAACTGGATACGAAGCTCTGCAATAATCTTCTCTAACGACACAATCTTCTCCTTTGTCGGAACAATATACAGTGTATTACAGTCTCGCTCCACAATAAAGTCTTTCGATGAATAAGGTGTATAGGATATCTCCTCCTTGGGATGACGTGTCTTAGCCAGGGGGCGTCTACCCGTTAATGTTGTCGACATATGATTAGAATGATTTTCTCTGGCAGCGTATTTATTTATATACCCTACCGTGACTCATCAAATGCGCCGATAAGTGCCCCGGCGCCAAGTGCTCCGCTTCATGTCCTCCTAGCAACCACGTGCGCCGATGCGTGGGCGCCAAGTGCTCAAATGCATGTCAAGTGCTCCGCTTCATGTCCTCTTAGCAACCACGTGCGCCGATGCGTGGGCGTGTGCTCCGATGAATGGAGCAAGGTCATGTACTTTAGTGAAAATGGTGTGGAAAGGGTCTAGACTTGGCTACTGTCCTTATTGCAAATACCTGTGACGAGATCCAAGAAATGTTGAACTAACTGAACAGGGTTAGCGCAAAAAGCGGCCTAAGGATTAGTATAACGAAGACTAAAGTAATGAGCAACAATTTTTCTACTGAAAAGCGGGTTATCCTGAAAGACTAGGAAATCCAAGAGGTAGACAAGCACGTATATTTAGGCCAAGAAGTGAGACCCAAAACAACATCACACCAGAAAGAAGTAGACGATGTCAACACGCGACGGATAAACTTTCGAAATCATTACGAAACTTTCAAAAATGACAAGATTCCGATCTGTCTTAAGAAGAAAATCTTCAACCAGTGCATATTCCCAGCAATGACATACGGATGTAAAACGTGGACGCTTACTAAGAAAAGGGAACAAGACGTATTGGTGACATAAAGAGCCATGGAAAGACTGATTTTGGGAATAACATAAAGAGACCGAAACACAAACATGTGGGTTCGAAGCCAAACAAAAGTTATAAGACATTATAAGAACAGCTAAAGAGTCGAAATGGAGATGGGCTGGTCACGTGCTGAGATTCAAGGACGAAAGATGAACTAAGACACTGACGGAGTAGACTGGCACAAGATCAAGATGTCAATTTAAGCTTCCATCAAACAAAAGCGCAGTCAGCAGCGCAAGGTTGTTAGTTGAGAGAATTAGACATGAAGTGAAAACAGTATTGGTTCAGTTTCTTTGATATTCATTAGACGCATTATTATACTAATTATTGCTGGCAACGCGAACTCGCGAAATGTGGGAAAATTCGCGCCATCACCATTGAGGGTATCTTCATGAGCCTCTCGACTCTTCCTCTCAAAAGTTGATTAGAATATTTCCAATGCATGACCGAAGCTTTACCTGATTGCAGCTGCTGAATAATCTCTAATAATTGAAGTCATCTGATATTATATGTAGGCCACAACTCGCGCTATGGGTCTAATTGTTTTGAAGGCCTCAAGCACTGTTTTGTTTCGTTTTGAAGGTGGCTTTCATATGTTTTTTTCTAATAAATGCTAATTTTGAAAACCATGAGAGGAACACAACTCTAAACATAAAAAATAAAAAGTTGTAATGTGAGTTGCGAATTTCTCATTAACGTGCGCTAAATATTAGGCTAAGTCTCAGATTTAGAATCTGAGTTGAATAGTTACATTTGGGAATAAGACGATATTTGTAGAAGTTTTTATTATTTATAAGTTGTAAATGATCTGTATCCTTATGCAGACATTCCTCGTGATCACACTTCATGCCATTATATGCAGATGCCTTATGCAGATTTTACAATGACATATCTGTTGCGTCAAGTAATGGTCATGTAACCTGCTCTGTGCTTTTGGATCTCAGTTCCGCATTCGATACAGTAGATCACGATATACTTTTGGACAGACTGGCTCAAAATTTTGGTTTTACTGGAACTGTTTTAGACTGGTTTAAGTCGTACTTGTCGGAAAGGCAACAGGCTGTAAAAGTTTGTGAATATGTTTCAAAGTTCTCCTCTTTGTCGTGTGGCGTGCCTCAAGGATCTGTGTTGGGGCCAATTTTGTTCTCCCTTTACACCAAACCAATCTCGGATATTATTGCATCATGCGGTCTCAAGCATCACTCATATGCTGATGACACGAATGTGTATATCTCTTTTTCTATGGGTGATTCACGTAACAGTTTATCTGTTCTTGAAAACTGCTTGTGTCATCTTGTTGATTGGTTTCAAACTAACAAACTTTGTATCAACCCTGAGAAGTCTCAGATGTTTGTATGTGGTACTAGGAAAAGAGTTAGTGACAGTACACCATGTACTATCAACCTCTCAGGACATTAACTTAATCAAGCCGATTATGTGAAATCGCTGGGTGTTAAATTTGATAAATTTTTGTCGTTTGATGCCCAAGTCAATCAGATTCGGAAAAAATCTTTTCTTATTCTGCGAAATCTTCATAGAATCCGAAGATACATAAGTGACCATCACGCCAACACTTCAATTTGTTCCTTTGTATTCACGTTATTGGACTACTGCAATGTCATCTATGCAGGTTGTAAGACTTCGAACATACTTCGACTCCAAAAAGTTCAAAATGCCTGTGCCAGATTTGTGCGTCGACTTCCGAAACGTGCTCACATTTCTGAAACTCTCCGAAGCCTTCATTGGTTACCTGTGCGACTCCGCGTACAATTCAAAGTGTGTTGCCTAGTGCACAATTGTATTTACGGCAATTCGCCTACTTACCTTAAAGATCTGTTAACTCCTGCTGCATCCTCTGCATCGTTCATGTCACTGAGATCGAAGGACCCCCCCCCTTTACTCCATCAACCATTATCAAGAACAGCTGGTGCCAGGGGCGCCTTTCAATTCGTTGGACCCTCATTATGGAATTCTCTCCCTCTACATTTGAGGAATGAAACAAACCCTCGCAGCTTCAAGAAAGCATTGAAAACCTTCTTTTTCACTCTTTTATAATTCCTGTAACCTCTTATCTGTACCCCACTCTGATTACACATTGTGTAGATTTTGTGGTAAAATATATTATTATATGATCACATCATCCACGCTGTTTGTCGCGATGCTATGAGTGTGATATTATTTTATGACACTACCTTTAAGATTGTTTTCATTGAAGTTCTGATTGAAATATATAAGAAGTACAAATGATAATAATAATTAAAAAAGTTCAAACTCGGTTTCATATCCTACTTATTAAGAACAATCAAAAATTGCCAAAAGCAAATCGCAAACCAATTGAATTGATCACGAATTTATTAAAATGGCATATGCGAATGGACGCTTCAAGACCATGTACAAACCACAAAAGTTGTAATTAAAGCTTGTTGTAAAAAGCAACTAATTACATGTTAAAATCAATGTAAAACTTATTCGCAGCAGATTTGAAAAGTCTGGAGCACCTGATTGTTTTCAAATCATTTGGCAGCTATTCCAAAGTCGAAGGGCAGTAGAACGAAACGACTTTTTGAAATGCTTGTCAGTTTCGTTCTTGTGATGAACAAATTTTGAGACACAGATGAACGAAGTGAGCATCGGGCTTCCGAGAGAGGACGCAGAAGTTGTTGGAAATAAACCGGAGCACATTCATTCAGATACATGTTGACAAAAGACACTATTCGTAATTCAATCAGCCAAGTAAAACTGATAACCAGGAAAGGTCTCTTAGAGTAAGTGAGGTATGTGTAGACTGAGAAAGAGACATATACCACTCTTGCAGCAGCATTGATGACAGCTTGTAGACGTGACATAGACGAAGAAGTAGCACCAGCTAGAACAGATGTACAATAATCAATCTTAGTGAAAATTAAAGACACGATGAGATGAGCAGTTGATGATCGGGAGAGAGAGTCTGTCGAATATGCTTTATCTGTCTCAAGCTTTGAAAACAGGATGTGGATGTAATGGAACAATTTCTAGCAAAAGATAGCGTGGAATCAACAGTTGCACCAAAGTATGTGAGTGAAAACACTGGTTGAACCTGATGATCACCGATGTGCGAAGCAAGAACAATTGACATGCCGGTGATAACAAAATATTCAAGCAAGAAATTAATAATTCCTCGTGTTTCACCAGAACAATGCAGAGATCAATTATATTATTGATCAAATTAATTGCTCTACATGTAAGAATGAAATTGTATCGAACTTACTTGTTTAAACTAAAATGTTTAAAGTTTTAGCAAATTTCCTAAATTTGTGTATTCAAGCCCGAGAAAGCCAAGTTCGAGTATCTTCGGGCATCTAAATATAAACATAATGCGACTGAATTCAAAATTGTCCTACCCGAACGGTTGAACATTCAGGATCGGATTTTGGGTAGGGTCAATCATCTGTTGCTCTAGGCTTTGCGATATTTCTGTGCACATGTTAGATATCAACGCGCATGTTTCATGCACACTGATTACGCGATTAATGTATGCTAATCATTGTATGTACATTTATATGTACACTTTCAAAGCAATGCGTAGAAGATGTGTGACTGGGGCTGCTGCGCCACTTCTCAAGCAGACACTTGCAGTTATCCGTTTTATTGCTTTTCAGAGTTTGCATTTGTATTTTTATGCAACTGTAATAAAGTGTGGCCTTTTCTAGCCTGTCAACGAGAGCAAACTGAAACTTAAAATATTTAATTGATAAGTGACCTAGGTTCAGTATTAATGTTCGTAATAAAATCTATTTTAGGCATTTTACGTGTGTACAATTTGATGCTGATGCATGTTCATTTTTGATTCCTATGAACACCTCTCTCTCATTGATATCAATAGAACTTCTAGTAAGTCAACCTCGTTTCCTTTACTTACAGATTCCTCACATTGTGTATCATTTCAATAACAGTGTACGCTGATGATTGCCCAAAATCATGCATATGTAAAAATAAAGGTACAACAGTCAATTGTCGCGGCAAGAGCTTAAAGAAAGTCCCAACACTGCCCGTGCAATGCAAATACTTGGATCTCAGTCAAAATCAGATCGTCAAAATTTCCAAAGGAAACTTCCAAAATCTGACAGAACTGTTGACCGTCGATCTGTCATCCAATTCAATCGATGTCATTGATTCTGATGCATTTGCGAGCGCTGGAGATTTGCGGCAGCTTCATTTAGCAAATAACAATTTGACTTTGGTTCCAGATCTTTTTATTCCATCTCTTCAAGTTATCAATCTCAATGGAAATGCCATTACCGCATCACGTTATGTAGTGTTTGGCAAATCCTGGGCTAAATGTAAGAATCTCACAACCATCAGTCTCGCCAATAACCTGTTTACACATTTTCCTTCCTCCACTTTCATTTCTATAAAGAATATTCCTGTCAAGAAAATAGACATAAGTTCTAACAAACATTTGGGATCGAGCTATCCTCTTGATCCCCATGTGTTTGTTTATTTTTCGTCTTCCTTGGAAGTTCTAGATCTGAGTTCCAACTCTCTCGGAGTTGACAAAATTCAACCGATTCTTGAGTACAGCAATATTTCTATGTTGAAGACATTGAACCTTAGCGGTAACAAATTAAGTTCTATAGATTCAAATGTCTTTCAGAATTTGGTCAATCTACAAAATCTGAATTTATCATGTTGTGAATTAAGCACTTGGAAGACTGACGCCTTCGCTAAAACACCACTTGTAAGCTTAGATTTGTCCCAAAATAGAATAAGCTTGATTCATAATTCAACTGACGATAACTCTTTCAAGGGAATCAAAAAAACATTGAAAACTGTCAAATTGGGCCATAATCCATACAGCTGCTACTGCTCTTTGTTATGGCTTCGTCAGTTCATTGAATCTAAATTTGTTAAGGTACTTGATAAAAAGGAAATGAAATGTCAAACTCCGAAAACCATGACAGGCCATTTGGTTGAAACACTAAGTGAAGATAACTGCGCGCCTTTGACAACGTTGACGCCACCTACGACCACAACACAGTTGCCGAACACAACCACACACATGCCGAACACAACAACTCAAATGCCTAACACAACAACACAGATGCCGAACACGACCACACAAATGCCTAACACAACAACACAGATGCCGAACACAACCACACAGATGCCGAACACGACCACACAAATGCCTAACACAACAACACAGATGCCGAACACAACCACACAGATGCCGAACACTACGACACACATGCCCAATACTTCAACAACCAGTGAGCCAGAACCTACAACTACTCCATCGAATTCTACAGAAGTTCCCATCCATCCAACAATGGCTCCATCACATGGTGTTCCTGCTTGGGGAGTCATCCTCATAATACTGGCAATTGCATTGGTCTTCATAGCAAGTCTCATGATTTATCGGGCATGGAAAAGGAGACAGATGGATGATGAAGGACGTTTGCCAATTATCGGGTGAGTTGTACAGGCATGCGAATACGATTGTGTTGGTGTTGTCGGTTTTGCGAGGCTTCTAATACATAATGTTGTTCTCTGAATCCCAAAATATTTCACATAGACTGTCTCAAAATGAAAGATTCAAATGGTTAACAAAAACTTCTTTGACAAAATGTTACGCCCTTTGGTTCTTTGAGTCTTGCATAGTAAGCAGTTTATCAGTGTTTGTAGATAACTAGGTACAATTTTAAATGTTATTGTTAAATTGAAATTCAGATAAAAATGATGTTTTACCGGAATTTGATCGTGAGCAGTCGTGACTTCGCCATTATTTCGGTCTCATCGCAATGGCATACAGCAAAATCATACAGGACTTCCGGCTTTACTCCTCTTTGCGTAGTAGTGAGGAAAAGACTAGAGGAGCAAAAATAACTTCATTCTTGTCATATTCTATTAGACCCAGTGGCTGCAACCACTTTATATGTACCGACAAACTTCTTTCTACGCCTGCCGTAAAGGCTATTATACGGTTTTTTAATTATGTAAGTAACATGAAAAAAAATATTTTGTTAAATTTCAAGTATAGCAACTATCCATCCCAACTGCTTTCATTCCGCAGTATTCAGACGCATGTCAAGCCATAAATTGACAATTTTGTCGCCATTTTGAAATAATTTAAATTTGAACTTGACAAATATTATGATTAAGTGTCGATTTTGAAATTCTTTAATGAAAATCTTACTTGGACAGTAAGTAAGTTAGCCAAATGAAAATCATATGATGGTGTTGTGTTAAATGATGAGTCGTTAAGTTTAAATTTCATATTATAGAAACTGTTTCTTAATGTTCAGAATATGCGCGGCGGTATGGCTATACTCATTCTTCAAAGTTTGTGTAGGCCAGATGAATATGAGTTGTGGGTATATTAGAAATTAATTCGTAGTCCCTATTGAAAGTAAGTGAAGTTATGGTTAATTTCATAAATGTGACGGTCTCAAAGATGACTACAATTTGGATATTTATCCCGGGTACACAGCAATCAGAAACTTAGAAGTATATAAAATATATCTACTGAGTTAGAGTAAGAATATGTTGAAATAATATTTCTCTTTCGATATTAGCACTTGTTTCAATGTACCAAAAATGCACCGTGACGGTCTCAAAAGGAGAAAATAGCATTAGTTAAAAATGTAGATGTTTTTATAAATCTGTCGTCTCAGTAAATACCTAGATAAAGTTACCTTGGTTTATCTGATTACAACCGTGTTCATAATACATGATCAGCTTTGTTGTCACCTTTTCTATCTGAGTAGAAAATCTTTCAGAAAACGTGACGGTCTCAAATTTTATTAAGCTCAGTTGAAACAAGTTGTATACCATGATTGCCATCTAAATATCATTATAGAAATTCATTACTGGCCGAATACTAAATAAAACTTTCTATTTCCAATCCAAATAATTTCTAATCAAAAGAAAAACAGTCATTCTGGAATATACAGGTCTATAATCACAAGCACAGGTCTGCTGATGACATATCTAGGCTAGATTCTCTTGTACGCAAGACACTCGCTAAGATGAAAAATAATGTACAGTACAAGCATACGCAGAGAATGAGTCAAAGTTTCTATTCAAATGATTCAAACGAAAATTGTCCACGATGACCAATGGGGGTCGGTGGTTCAATGATTCGAATGATGGTGTTCTTTTCATAATGAATGTGATCTGGAATATTGGGCCAGCGGAAATAATTGCCATGACGCTCCATAACATTGATTTTGAACACAGAAGCGGAAATAACATTTGTAATTTCACCTGGATAAAGTCGCTCGTCATATTTCACGATAACCCAATCACCAATATGTAGCTGATCCATCTGCCCCTCCGAGATAATAGCCGTTCGAAGCCCTGCTTCGTCGAAAACGATGTGATGCATTGACTTTATGTTCGGAATTTCCACAGCTGATTCTATTTCATTCCGTATCTTTTTGTAATTTGATTTGATAGTGGCTTCATCAACGTGGTGAACGGTGACGGCTGTCCCAGTTGCTGCTTCGAAAAACTCACGTGCATTTGTAATAACAAGAGCTCTTGATCTCACTTTGTTTGTCACGTAGCGTTTGAGTGTGCCCCCGACACCGTCAATGGCCCCTTTCCATGTGCAGAAGCGAAAAAATTCCAGCTTATTGAGTCAAGATTGACTCCAATAACTGAATCCATTGTACTCAATAATTGACTCCATACTACTCAAAGTAGCATTCCAGGAGAACAGAAAGAAATATCGTCTCGACAAAAAAATGACTTCACTTTTTCAGAAATGTCATCATTTAAGGATGGTCTTCCTCGTCGTTCGATCGTAGGTGATGCACATTCTTCTGAATCGTTGAAGATGCTGTTTAAGCCTTTCACTACGTGCTTGCACTTGTTTGGAGAAGTTGGAAGTGCCCTCGTTGCTTTGATTATAGTTTTCTGTTCTGATGACCGCGATTTGTATGGAACTGTCACTGTTGAGGTTGAAGGAGATCTTTCAGCTTGCTTGCTTGCACTCTTCTCGCTGGCATTTTTGCAACCATCCGATGCTTTTCTTTGTCCGCTTCTGTCATGTTGCGTCCTCTTCTTTCACTTCGTAAGCGCTCTTTCTCCCTCAACACAACACCTTTCCGTTTTCTATATGCCGCGGCCCTCTCTTTGTCCGACTTGGGTGGCATTGATGTCGACGATCAAACAAGAATGTTCCTCAATGTAAGGGACCATTCAAATGGTGGAAATGACGTCACAGTAGCGTGGTTCACGAAGAAACCTAAAAAAAGTCTTGTAGATGAGGTCGTGTCCGTAGCATGTCGCATGAAGAAATGGATAACGTGCCATGCTACTCAATAAATCTCAGTCTTAGTCATACTGTCGTGACGGTCTCAATTTCTTTAATTTAAGGAAATACACAGAAAAAATAAAGGAAAGCGTGCAATGTTGTATCAGAAGTTGAGAATGACCGTCTTCTTGTTTAATATGAATTTTCAACTGAATATTTCAAGATTCGTGGATGTGAGATAAAAAATTTGATTTTTCCGTGACGGTCTCAAATATTAAAGTAAATATCTTTAATTCGGTCTAACAGGTAAGTATACACACTTTCCGAATGAAGGCTAGGTATAACTTTCAAGTGTACTTATCACTGATGAGAAATAGACATGGAAGAAAGGGCTTGCGTATTTCTGTATAGGTTTATGACTCTATTTTTAAGATGACACATTTTATTGTTTTTATTTGTCGTAAAAAGGCACGTGGTTTTCCACTATTTAAACACAGTTATTGACCCAAAATAATGAAACATGGGTAGGTATAACTTCTTTACTGTCTCCAGAAGTAGCTCTGCTAGAATTGTAGTATTCTGATAACTTTAACTTTTTTCGACTTAGAGTACATAATTTATGGAATTGACCATATTAGGAACTGCATGTAAATTATAAGTTGACATCAAATAAATCATCAACAAAAAAAGCAGAAATTTCTCATTTAAATTAAATCATATCGGTGGGATATTTATTTCAATTGACTCCAACTATTTAAGAAATTCAAATTCATTCAAGTGATATAATTAAAGTTTGTTGACTCGTTCGAGTCTCCATTTTCAAAACTAGTTTATCCATAGTGTAATGCAAACTAAGTACGTTTCAATTGTTGCGATGAGTGATATCTTCCGAGTTTCTGAAGAAATCATGTTGGCACGATTCAATGGTCCGAGTCTCACTGTTTTCAAATCACAAGACTGTTTTGCTCTTGAAAAACTGTGGACTTAAATTGATTTCTGAGAGAAAAATCCTTCTTTGAACTGTGCTTCTGGTTACCGCATTTTTAAATTCGTTTAGTTGCTATTTAGCTATTCGGGCCTATGGTCTTCTCATTTATCTTGTTTCTACATGTACAGTAGGTAGATGCTTCTTGTGTACACTGACTTAGGACAAGGATAGATGCTGCTACGTTCTATGACACCTAATGGATTTTTTTCGACAGTTTCAAACCTGCAGAAATGCACAAAAGAACAAATCTGCATAAATGCAAGTAGGTTTAGTCTACATTTCATAGCTAATTGCGATTGTTGGCAATTTTGAATGATATAGGCTGTCTACAAAATCCTAAATGTCGTAGAAAAAAGTCTTAAAACCCTAAAAATTGGTCTAGCGTCGTAATGGCTTAACGTCACTACTCCCTCAGACGTAGGACTTGGACGAGGCTGACATAGTCAGACTATAATCTAGAGCGTTGTGATATTTTAGTCCGAATTCCCTTTCTGGGCTCGACCTCTGGACCGAAAGAACGCTAGGTCAAGCACCTAACCAATGTGCCACGGAGACCAAATAAATGCTCGATTTATTTCATCAAAGTAGTAATGATTTCATTTTTCAAATCGATGAATCAAATAAATGTTCAAAGAGCGTGAGAGTGGTATTTGAATGGATCAAATTAATTTGCTTCTTCAATTAGTGGATTTTGCCGTGCGGTCTGCGATGTAGAATAGAACCGACGTTGCGACCATAACGGCGTGAGTCTGAAGATGGAATTGATCGTATCTTGATCGCTGAAGTGTGGTGCTAGCCAGGGCTGTGGAGCCGGAGCCTTAAGGAGCCGATGGTTTTGGTCGGAGCCGGAGCCGATTTATCACAAAGGCTCCGGCTCCGATAGTTTGAGCTTTGATATAAATCTAGAATTTTGAAAGTTATTAATTGGCATCATAAAAAAATTAAATCATTTGAAATCTAAAGATATGTCTTTTAAGTATACCAATCCCGCACGAAAATAAATGGGTGTTTCATACTATGTTTTCATGCTTATTCAGCATACGTACGAAGTTTTCATACCATATCGTACGTATGAAGCGATATGCAAAATTCATACGTATGTTGATGGGATGAAACTCGCATACCATATCGTACGCATGAAACGATATGCAAAATTCATACGTATGTTGATGGGATGAAACTCGCATACCATATCGTACGCATGAAACGATATGCAAAATTCATACGTATGTTGATGGGATGAAACTCGCATACCATATCGTACGCATGAAACGATATGCAAAATTCATACGTATGTTGATGGGATGAAACTCGCATACCATATCGTACGCATGAAACGATATGCAAAATTCATACTTATGTTGATGGGATGAAACTCGCGTACCATATCGTACGTATGAAACGATATGCAAAATTCATACGTATGTTGATGGGATGAATCTCGCATACCAAATTATGCGTAGGAAGCGATATGCAAAATTCATACCTATTCATGCGTCTGTTCAGTATGCATTTAAACACTTTTCAATGTTTCTTTCACATGCGCTGCGTGTTTCAACTGAAGAACCTGAGCAGGTAAGCGTCCAGTGTGAATGTTGACATGTTAAATGTTAAGGCAGAGAATTGCCTTTGCTATTTGCAGAACCTTGATTGTACTGAAGCAGGAGATGATGATACTAGATTTCCATTTTAGCAACAAAATCAGTGGAATTGGGCATATACACGCATACAAGACAATTCAGTTACTGTGCAGTTACAATGCAATTAAAATACAGTTAGGCCTACTGTATTGTCTTTTATGCGTTTACATTCACAATTGGTCTATTTCGGAAAGTCACATACTTCCGGAATCTCTTCAGCGAGATGTCTACAAAGGATATCGACTCATGGCCCTGGACTGCACCTCTGCTTCAGTGCATTATCACATGGTCTCTGTATGTTATTCGTTCGTTCGTTCGATTGAGTTTTGATTTTTATCAGTGTCATTCGTTCGAATGCACTGATGATAATGAAACAGGAGGAAGCAGCTAGTTCTCCATGCAACGGAGAAGGTGCTCCTCGACGCGCGTGAAGGGACATCTGGCTCATCAAGACCAGTAAGTCGAAGTTGGGCAGCAGCTTTGCGGCGACACCTGTTAGTCTATCGGCCTTCGACTCACGACAAGAAGCTGATCAATACATGCGCTCAATGATAAGCTCATTCAGCCGAGAAGAGGAGAACACATCAGCAAGGAAAAGAAAAAATCAAGTTCAAGTGGCGTCTACAGGTTAGTAATTTCCAGTTAGTTTAAACAAAAAATATTTTTCTTAGTTGATGTTGATCTCCTTTCAGCTGAATGCAAAAGCTGTAAAGTTCTTCACGAGAAGAATCAGCTGCTGAAAGAAAAAATCACGATTTTGGAAGAGCGGAATTCTAATCAAGCAGACAACATTCGGCAATTGTCAGGTACTTGTTCCCGCATTTTTCATATATATACTTCCAGGCCTCACAGACCTCCTATTTTTCCTATTATTCCTACTTTTTGAAGATTTGTCCTATTTTTTCGGTTAGGGTCTCCTATTTTCTGGTTTTCTCCTATTTTTCCTATTTTTCGGAATTTGCTGTACTTCATCAGTGCCTGAGAGACAAATTCGTACATTGGGACATTGACGAAGCCCATAAAGTTGGCCAATATCAGGTGCCTATAAATATCTACAGTGCACATTTTTGATAACGTAGCCTCTACACTGGAACTTATTCTATTATTTTCCACTTTATTCTATCTGGATTTTTTGATAGTTGAATTTACGCCATTTTTTCCTCGTGTTTTTTTATAGTGTGAATATTTTTCTATAGTGCCCTAAGAAATCAAATAAGCGTCAATGGAACAATAGTTTTCTAAGGCTCATGACTTAAGGTATATTCAATGACGTTGATGACGTCGGCAAATATTCGCTGATTTAAGTTAGTGCTTTGTTAAATCGTATAGAGACTTTTCTTCTCCATAGCATAAACGCTACTTGAGTACTGTTTCCATCTTCGATTGAAGAAATCAAAATTCGGCTGCCATTAATCGCATCCCATTAATTAAAAAAACTCATGACACCACTTGTTTGGAATTTGTTGAAATCTCAGTATTTTTTAATTTGAATTAATTTGGAGAGAGCTGAAAACCGCAAGAAAATAAACAAAAAAAATAAGAATTGGTCGAAAAACATGTTCATTGTCCTCTTTTTGACCCATTTTACACTACTAAATTTAACCTCCTATTTTTGCATGCTTAGTTGCTGTGAGGCCTGTACTTCGAATTGATAATCATTAAATATGCCAAACGTGTAATTGATTGACAATAAAAATTCATGCATGCCCTGAACTTCTTTCCTCCTCATGAAGAGACGCGTATATTGAAAGCATGAAAATTAACTTTTTCATCGATTTCTTTATAAATATATTGAAATCATACAGGAAATGCGTGTGAATACAAAAATGCTTGAAAATATTGCCGAAATTATCGACTCCATTTCTTAGTTAGATTGCTTATATGCCACAACGCCCGCAATTCAGACCAGTGTTGCGATTCGCGCGTGTTTACACGCGCGCGCGTTGTTTTGACAATTTGCGCGTGTAAGCGTGTTTTTTCCATTTTGCGCGTTTTTTTTAAGTTTTCGACTTCTATTTTTAATTTTTGATAATAGAAAACTTTGGTTCTAAAATATCAAAACTTCAAATTACATGCAGTGTCTAGATAAGCCACATGTATAGCCTATCAAAGATCATTTAGGTTCATTAACATCTCACTCAATGGATAGCCTATTGGCCCACTGCTTCTATGCATCTACCACTTAAGGCACGTGTGTATTTGACTTGTCCTGAAAAATACCAAAGCTCTTACTATCTGATCTGCAAATTTAAGCTTTGTAAAAATTCGTTTCATCAAATATTAGCGATCATAGTTGCCATTTTGGCTTATTTGTAAGGAAACACATGTGCGCGTGTTTTTCGACCTTGCGCGTTTTTTTACCCTACGCCAAGAATCGCAACACTGATTCAGACATTCATGCAGTTGACTCTAGAGCATTTTTCTTGTTGTGTAGACATCGGCATGATCTTCGACCGCCTATCGGCCGTGACCCAGCGCCTGGAGGCCATGCAGTCGACACCATCGCCTGCGGTTCAGGAGTGCACCTACAACGGCGTGACCTTCTCCAGAAGATGCATCGACAGCGTGGACATGTTGCCAAAGGTTGCTGCCTCGGCATCCCGGGCAATCAGAAGAGGGATAAACGAGGCGTTCACTGTGGCAGAGCTGAAAACTCAAACCCCGAAAGGTTTTGATGGAAAGCCTGCAATGGACAGGAAGAGAATGCTCGCAGTAGAATGTAAGTGGCTTATACGTAACTGAGTCCTCCAGTATATATCATTTGTTTGCTTGGACTTGAAAACATGTCTGTAGTTAATTCTAGTAAGATGCGTATAAATACATAATGATTTTGTCTTTTTGACATAATGCATGTATATCTGTACCCCACGATTTCAATTAATGGGGCTTTATGAAATAAACGTTATTATTATTGTTTATATGATTATTATGTATACACGTGTAGTCAAGCACGTATGCATAGAGGTAGAATTATATATTTTGAGAATATTTGATTAATTTTTCATATAGGCCTTCCATGTGTACATGTATTAATTATAGCATATTAATATTATGCATGCCATTTTTTTACTTTCCAGCGATGGCGACGAAGATCTTAGGTGTTGAAGTGACAGGGACAAAGGTCAATGAAGTAGTCAGAAAGATGAATCAAGAGGCGAAGCGACGGAAGGGAGGGCAAAGTGGAGACAATGTGGATAGTGTTGAAGAAAACGAAGAAGATGACGAAGAATGTGAAAATAACGAAGATTTGGAAGAACTTTGAATAGACTAAACAGATTTGTAATCCATTTTTTAACCCAATAATGACAGATGAAAAGCGCACAATTTGGTGCCGCAAGGACTTGATTTTCTCAATCATCACAAAAGTAATTAGTAATAGAGTCTTTTGCAGAATATAATGTTCTCCTGCCTTTTCCGAGTTTTATGAGTGTTGCATCCAAAGACAAATTGAGCTTTTCTGGACAACTTCAGTCCAATCTAAGTTGTACTTTAAGCTGTGCGCTTCATGAATCAATTTCATTTGTATTGCAATTTCCAAAATGCATGCGTCCAAATAATGGGTTTCTAAACGTGGGATCTACGCGTATGCATTAGCAAAAGCACGTGTATGTTAGCTGTTCATAGCACTAACATGAAAAACTATGTTAAATGCATACCCTGGCATACGTATGAAAGGGTATGTCAAGTGCATATGCGAACATAAGTACTTCCAGGCCTGATTTCGCACGTGCAAAAGTACGTATGATTAGCCGTTCCTGCATACGTATGCTAAAAGCATACCCTTGCACACGTATGAAAGGGTATGCAAAGTGCATATGCGAACATACGTATTAATACGGCCTGATTTCGCACGGTGTATGCAAAGGTATGCATTTCACATACATATTCATACGTATGAAAAGCGTTACATTTCACACGTATGAACATACCATGTTTCATACCCCTTTTCACATACCTTTGCATACGTATGATAAAGGGTATGAATCATACGTAAGAACACACCCATTTATTTTCGTGCGGGAATGATCTGTCCTCCACGATATCTTTCTTTGCAGTTGCCGCCTTCTTTTGTATCATATTTATTATATATTTACACACATGTGTAATATTTTTTTTATTGCATATGTTTCGTAAGACTAATTTCCATATTGACAACGTATTCTCCAAAATCCATTAATTTGAAGACTTGTTATATGCATGCTAACTAGATGATTGTAGATTCCTAGAGACAAGTCGCCAGTCATTTATGTACACATTTCCAGTTCAGTCAGCAAAGATAATATAGCTACATTTCTTGCGCAATGTCTTAAATCTAATACGGTTACTATGTAGGCTATCATCTATCGGTATGGCTACTGGCAGAAGCTACTGGCATCTGTGATAATGCCAATTTCCTTAGATTGTATTGTAGGCTCTTGTGCAGTCCCCCCACCTACATTTTTCAAAACAATCGATTAGTCAATTTGATCAATTTTGATTGGAGGGATAACTCTTCACACTCACACGAATGACCTGACTACAAGTCCTCACATGGCTATAGCAATAAGCGACCCAGCCACTTCTAGTAGCGCCCTATTATTTTAAAGGTATCTCATTCACAATGAATTTCCTTTGACTTCAAAATTCAAAGGGTATATTTCAATGCGAAAAACCCGAAGGCAAATTACAATGTTGACTTGCTGACGAAGTTTGCGACCATGACATCGCAATTACCCACGTAGATTTTTACAACAGCACGGAATGCTGAAACGGACATCCAATGGTGCTGCATCTTTTGACCAGAGAAAAAAATGGGGGGGGAGGACTGCACAAGAGCCGTATCGTGTAATAATATTTCCCCAAATGTCATAGGCCTGTGGATTTCAAGAATTTTCATTATTATTTTTTCCGTCTGTCAACACTTTATGCTGATATCATACTGACTTATATGTAAACAATAAAAAAAAGACTGATACGCTCTCAATAAAGGCGCCTTTTGACCTCCCTTTTCTATTGTCTGTGACATTAAACCGCATGCGAATTCGAAAGCTAGCAAAGTAGATGGGATTTCTGCTCGGTGCTCGCAGTCAAATTTTTATTATGCATAGCACCCTGCAACATACTGTGTGATACTCCGAGTTCAGTTTCATCAGCCTAACCATCATCAGAGGAATAGTGGTAATGTGTTATACATAAATGAATAGCATCATTGATAAATTATTTAGTGCAACTTTTACGCCATAATGAAAAATACGAAATTAATATAATGTAAGTTAGGCCTTAACTTATTAAGTATGCTGCATAGAATTACAAAACTTGTCCTAAATTAGATATTTTTAATTTTTTTAAGTATAATTTTCAATTGTACATTTCTAACCGACACTGCAATGAGGCTATCTAAATTACAATTTCTACAGATGATTAGTCGTGGGCTACCCACCGATCATATTATTCATGGACCAACAGACTATTGAATAAAGGCAATAACAAATAACAATAACAACCTAAGCTAGCCTATATACACTTTAATATTCAATAAAGCAATTGATATCTTTATTGATACGGTATATTTGGCTATATAGCCGATACCCTTTCCATGTTCGAGTAGATACAGGCCCTATAAGCCATTTAGAGGCATACGCTATCCAGTTTCATATTCAAGCTTTGTTAAAAAGTTTATACTACTATTCGGCCCCTGTGACGGCTAATGAGGTATATCATCATCACTCATGTGGTCTTATTTAATGTAGCCTCGTAGTAGACTGGTTGCAGGCTAGGCCAATTTATATTTAGCCAGTGCGGGAGATCTTTATCTATTTTAACCAATCCTGGCTATAACTTTATTTTATCTTTCAGAGATAGTCAATTCATGCAAAAATATATGACAAGTATGTTATTTGTCATTATATTAGGCTATTATCATTTTTATTATTAACTTAAGTCGTTGCTTGTTAATGAAAACTAATTGGATGATTGTAGCAAGCCTCTAAAGGCCACACCGTTATCCAAAAAACCCGTTCAACGGATCCAGGATAACCAGCATAGATAGAACCTGAATTTGAAGCCGGAGCCGAGCGGGAGCCTTTTACATCAGTGTCGTGGAGCCGGAGCCGATGAGATAACCCATCGGCTCCACAGCCCTGGTGCTAGCACTATTGAATTGGGGATCTGATGTAGCTAGTTCCTGTTGTAATGACGGGGACCCTTTTTAGAGATGCCTCAACTTCCGCAATGAGGGATGGGTGTTTTCTAAGCTATCTCCGTTTGCCAAATCAGCTAATTGCAGTCATGTTAAAGCATGTTCACTCGGTAACTATTGAAAATTGATGGATTCAACTGCTAAAATTTCAGCGCCAATGTGAGCAGCTGTTCATCAACATCTTCAGCCATAATTTGAAGTTAAAAGTTTAATAGTGACCAAAAGTCACTTTCATTGCTCTATTTGATCCTTTCCAACTTTCCGGTGTTTTCCCCAATCACATGTTCTGCAACAAGGTTCTGTAAATCACTGTGACTAATTAACTCAATAGCTGCAAATACAACATTTTTCGGCTTTATAACACAAGCATCTTCGCAGGAGGATACATGTGCTAAGTAGTAGTTGCAAGGCTTAATGTTCTGTGGGATGAATTAAAGTACATGATATATAGGACCTAATTTTACATGCATGTGTAGTGCAGTTTCTCATTGTCGATTTTTCTACGCTTGATAGCGCGCGATAATCCTGTCATATATTCTAGCAAACATGTGGCCTAGTTCCTTTTCGTGGATTTGTTTTCTAAATAAAGCCAAGAAATTTCGCGCCTTTGCGATACGAATTAGGCGCATAATTCATAATTCGATGAATTATATAATTATTGCTCTATAATTGCTTTTCATTACTGGTGTCTCCTTATTTATTACAGGGGTCTCACTCGGCAAAAAATAGCAAAAAATTTAAGAATGTGGCAAAAATAGCAAAAAAAGTAGAGAATGGCAAAAAATCTGGGATTTTTACTAGTATCAGCAGTAATTATTTTCTTATTGATATCTCTGTGGTCTAATTCTTAAATGGTATAGTGGAAATTTCTCCCACTACGAAAAGATTCGTCGGAACGAGGTATGGTAATCGGGAAAAGGTCGGGAAATTTTTTTGACCCTTGACATGCTAATTCGGACCTCATTTTTTTGAATTTATGCAGAGATTGTGATAAAAGTGGCTTTTTTGATTGAATCAATTTCAGCATAGACATTAAAGACATGGACGTGCGGATATGATTGTGATGACATTGATTACTCAAACAAGCTTCAGAAAGGGAAAAGGAAAATATATAACACTTGATTCTTGATCAATTGACGTTTTCATGTAATTCCATAGACATCCTACTTGTAGAATAGCAGGTAGGAGGCCTAGGGTGTCTCTTTTATAATGAGGCTTCGGTTTCCGACGTCGAACCGACCATCGGCCATGCGGACATTCTGTTCCTCGGAACGAGTTCGTTTTCGACTTCGGGCCGAATTATCTTTTTGTAGTGGGTAGCAATCCAAAATTCAGCACGTAATTTTGCTGCATGCTTTCATTTCAGTCACTGATTACTTCGATATTTTCGGACATGAAGTTGTTTAAAATTTTATATTGTTTTTTCAAATTTAAATTGCTACATTTGTTCGTTGATATTTTGTTGATTTTGCATACAGATTTTCAATATCAAGTATGATCAGAGTATTTTGATGTAGAATGACTTAAATAGCATTTATACTTAGGTTGAACAATTTAACTCGTCTTGCATTTGACTTCCGTAGCTAGGTCAGTGCTAAAACGTTACTGGGAAAATAACTTGAAATTAAGGACTACTTAACCTAAGACGAATGTTTTCAGTGGACGATAGGTACTCGAAAAAATGGTATAAGTATCATACAATGACTGCATCCTGAAAAGAAAAAGGTCGATTGTATCGTGGTGAATACTTCATGGTGCACTATTCACTCAAGTCATTCAGTTTTCTCCATTTTAGAAGAAAAATAAGGGGACAAAAAATTTTTCGCCACCCTAGCAAAAAAAGTGGCAAAAAATCCAAAATTTTGGAGTGAGACCCCTGTTATTATAAATGATAAAAGTTACGAAATTCACCTTTCAACTGGAAATCCTGCGAAAATGTATTCGTATAATTACTCTCTCCATGTGCAGGCTAACATGGGCAGTGGGCATGTCAGCCTTATGCTAATTCGCCACGAAATCTTGTACATTACTTCGTTCCTTTAAAGAATCGGTACCGGAACTGATTCTTGCAAATTGTAGGGTACCGGAGCCGGTTCTTTAAGGTTTGGGAATATGTACATTAAGCCGTAGCCCATAGATTACATGCATGAACAAGCTTATGAAGTAGAGCACCGTCAAGCATGTATCATTGGCAATAATGGTGAAATTTCATATCATTGCATGCGTCTTGTAATCTATGTCTTATATTGTTATTGTAATTGTCTGTTAATTCCAAAGTATAATTTCACATGTGCTTCTTGTCACCTTCCGTTCATAGCAAATCTTATAACTATGAACCTTAATATTTCAGAGATCAAATGGCATAATGGAATCAAAGTATGCTGCTTGCTAATCGATCTGGATAAGATGTTGCCGCTTTTTTGTGATGTGATTGTTCAGACATACTAGAAGCGTACAAAACTCATTCTTGGACGGAAAATTTAATTGAAAGGCATTTACTATATTCATGATTGCAATGTTTTCTATCAGTACAATTATAAGAATGCTTGATGCTTTCGGAAATGTGGGACAAGAAATCTTCAATCGTGTCGCATTTAAATGTTCATGATTTTTTATTTTCAAAACGATATCTTATTCAGAATGTAAGTCTCTTTGTGAAGGTGTTCTGCTTTGATTGACAAATTTGTACTGATGTTCATTTGTACTAACATGGCGTGCTCTATTCCTCGTTGAACTACTATATTGTTGATTGATTTTGCTACATGTCCATTGTCTAAATATTCCAATTGTACACATCTTGATTATTTTTGAAATATAGCATTTTTACAGAAAGATTCGATAATTTTCAGAGAGGTCCCTCATCAACTGAACAACCTGCTTATTTTGTTGATAGGAAAGAGTCAAGAATAATTTGATGTTGTCTTATTTATTCTATAAAGCTATTAATTTCAATCACTGCTCAGTGATCATCTTCGCCTTTTATAGTCATGACATTTTTAGATAAACAACCTGCATTTCGATGACTCCTATAAATCGTAGTGAAAGAATCAGTCCAATTCGCTTTCAAGCCCTTGATGCACAACGAATTAGATACGAACTATTCGTGGATTGAGCGCAATAAGTAAGTTGAGTGGCACTGCGCGCTCATTTGCACGAGTTCGTTTACTAATGTGATAACTGAACTGGAATGTGAGAGCTCATTTCGAATTGCGACAAAATACGCGCTTTGATCACAATAATTTTGCGCGCGAAAATAGCTGTGATCGCACTTGGGAATTAAGCGCGCGCTGGAGACTAGTGTGGGCCTACCTTGAATGAAAATGTCAACAGAGATAATCACAAAGGGCAATTATGAACTTCGCCTATTTCAGCAACTTAAATTCAACTTGATGGTATCAGCCAAACTCAAGCGCTGAAAATTTCGTTTGAATTTTCATGTCTCATATTAGTTCGCAGATATACTTGCATCGAGCAGAGCATAATGTGTTTAGCAAATGTACCATAGAGCAAGTGCCCTATACATAATGTATGATGAATTTGCATTATCTATATTAACCCCTAGAGGCGGCTTATAAATTTTGATTTGATTATTTGTCTCGAATTGCTCGTCCTATTATTGACAAGCGCAGTTGCCAAGTTGATGCAATCTCAATGTAAAAGACTGGCATCCATCGAAGTGAAAAACAAAAATCACTTAAAGAACCAACACTAACTGCATCCGAATGATTCAAAAGCATCATGAAAATAGGCAAGTGTATCTTCGGAGAGGGCACATCTACTGCTACTTTCCACGACATAGAGGAAGCAAAGAAAATTCTCTAACATCGCGTTCTTGTCGAATAGTGTAACTGGACGTTTAATTTTACAACAGCTTGATCTTGCACATGATCATAGGCCTGCGTACGTGCATCTGCGCATATCTTTGATCGAACTAATCGAATTATCCCATCATAGGTTAATTGGCAAAGTATCAATATCTCTAAGTCTGAGTCAGTTTCAGGTGTAAGTAAAAAATGATGTAAAGTAACAGAATTTTTCAACTCAATGATCTTTCATTTAAATTTCATGTTTCGCATATATCAGTAAAACTGCAAGCTGCTGATTCACTGAAGAAAAATTTATCAATCAAGACTTTTCACACAGCTGTTCAATATGCCAACTTGCAGTTTCGTAAATACTAACTGGTATTATCGTCCATCAACTTTCAAAAACTTGCATCCAGAGAATCTTGAATTTCTAGAGAATTTGTTTAAAATTAATATTTTTTCCTTATTCAGACATTAGATTATGTGTGAAAATATAAACACGGTAGGTAGCAACTGGTTATCTACATATTGCCAGCAAGAAAGCGATGGCATACATACTTTTCAACTAGCTGCATTTTCATTTGTTGAAACGTTTGTGAGCTGAATATATCTGATCGGCCCTTTTTCAGTTTTTCAAATACGTCAATTTTTGTTGCTAAGTAGTAATTTCGTTGAGTAGATTTTTTTACACATGAGCTTCATCTATTTTCAATGATGCATCATCCTCTTCGTCATTAGTCTTCGTTCTTCGACCATCACAGATATTGAATGAGTGGTAAATTGGAAAATTCTTTTGCTTAAAATCTACGTTTTGATTTTCCCCCCATGATGGCATACATTTTCTCGTACCGACAGTGTTTCCCATTCTCCAACCGCATTATCACAATTAGTAGATGGCTCTTTTCTCATTTCATTCTTAGCATACGTTTACTCCTGCAACTTGATTTCTGACACTTTTCGATTCATTATGAGTCAGAATAGAATGGACAAACAATTGAAGTGAATGGATGCCTTCAATAATCGTGCTTCGTGCACCACCAGACAATAGTGATCTAGTGAATTGTGAAAAAGAGAGATGCATTGACTCATCAGCATATTTTACTCTGATTGTCAGTAAAAAGTGCAGATAAAGTTCAACAAGGCGCAACTTTAGCTGACAATTTTTACTGACACTCAGAAGATGAAAAGCTGATGAATCAATGCATCTCTCTTCGTCACCATTCGCTATTGCTATTGTCTGGTGGTGCACGAAGCACGATTATTGAAGGCATCCATTCACTTCAATTGCTTGTACATTCTTTTCTGACTCATCATGGATCAAAAGTGTCAGCAATACAGCTTCACGCATAAAAGCAGCCTTAGGCACCACGACCCTCTAGCTTATTCCTTACCAATCATCCTTCCTTCTGTATCCAACTGCATCATCTATTAATTTTCGTTTTGATCCTATAGGCCAAAGATGTTCAATACATAGAGCAAGGATATATAGATAGAGTGTCGACTATAGAGTGGGAATATTACAATCGAGTAGGATTATATCCCTACTCGATGGTGTCGACTCAAGATGTGTCTGTATAGTGAAAAATTTTGCATAAAAAGATTCAGTTTTTTGCTGAGGTAACGTTCACGTTGTCCAAAAAATTATTTGAGCAGTTTTATGACGCCCCTTTATAAGTAGCATGAGAAAGTTGGATATCAAAAGGAATGAATATTTGCTAATAAGCATCCTAACTAAGCGGAAATCAAGCAAATTTGCAGGGGAATTTCACGAGCCGCATTATAATGGAAGTTTTCATGAAAAAGTTGCAATATTATTCATGATTTCTTGGGTAAGATTTCAAGTTTTTGATTCAATTTTCACCGGCATGATTCTATGATTTACTAAATTTATGTTTCATCTCTTGAATCTGAATAGTGATGTGGACCCATTTACATCTTTCAAAGTTGATTTAAGTAATTGTCCTTGATTATGTGATTTTGCTCTACCAGTGGCAGGTTGCCTGTGATATGATCTCGTTTAAGAAGATTCTCTTGATGTTGAGCATGAAAGCAATGGCAGGTCAACGAGTTGCTAATTTTACAAACATTACTTCTCCAAGGTTTTCATGACACAGAGGATCTGTAAAATAATATCATTTCCTTCTGCATTGCTATCATGATCACTCAATTCCGTTTTAATTTCTACAAAACTGCAAAACTGTCTAAATCTAGCATTTAGTGACAATACCACCTGCATCCCCCACGAGTCCACTTAACAAAATCGAAAGTGTATACACAATGGGGATTAATAAATGAGGAGTAACCACTCTACCTAATATTCCTACTCTATGGTTTAATGCTATCATACTTATCTTGTCTTGAACCTCCTTGTGCAGCACTCCTCTGATGATGTTGTCCTCGCGTCTGACAACAGCCGCAGCAACATGGCCGCCATAAAAGGCGACTTAAAACGCGCCATTTTAAGGAAGAATTTCCTTAACTCGGCTTGTCAAATCTATCGTAGAGGATGCACCGACAAGTCTGGAAAGAATTCGAAAACCATCGCGAAAGGTCCAAGTTTGGCGCGAGGAGCACACGCGCGTTGTGGAAAATACAGGCCCCATATACTTCTCGACACTTCATTTCTTTCGTTTGAACAAATCACAGATATACTTCGCTCTGCTTTCAAACAATTGTTCTCGCAAAGCAAAAGCAAGATTCTTCACAGACAAAAATTTTAGCTTGTCATTCTCAAACTCGTGATACTGAAAGAGTCAATCATCATGCTCAAATACTGACAAAATGCAAATAATCAGAGCGGATCAGAGTCAAGTTTATTGATATGCATGCCCATAGACATCGGATAATAAAATATATCGGACACCAAATTATGTTATCCGATGTCTATGAGCATGCCAATAAGCCACAGTATCGTTCTGATGTGCACAAAACCATGGAGTGAGTGGTGCAGTACGTACTTAATATACTCAACATGCTACTAATGTATAATATATATTACCTACTGTGCTTACTCTATGTACAAAACTACATATGTTGTATTTTAATTGAATCACAAATTCACACATTGAGTAGGTTTGGTTAATCCACATCCACAAGATGTACTTGAACTGTGTCACCACGGAGCAAAATGGACATGAGAACTTACGATATACTTACTCTATGACTACAAACATCTATACATTAATTTCACACAGTGATTTTGTTTACTCAGACACAAAATAATTCAGACGGCTAATATTTATTAGCATTTAGACGTCTACAAATGACAGATGCATTTATCTTACTGGGAAAATCAGCCATTTGCTAAATTTACAAAGCTCATATATTGAGCAAAGTAAATTTTTTTGTTTCGTGGAGACTCTAGCGATAAAACTACCATAGTTGTTATGTGTTGGAAGCAGCTGTCAACAGCTATCTGTTGCAAAACATACATCCAACCAGCATCCAACCATGCATCACACTATGCATCCAAACTGGAATACAAAAATAAGCAATGCATTCCAGACATTTCGAAATTTTCTCCTTTTTTTGCCAATGAAAATGCGCTAAATAAAAGAAGGATTATGTGAAATAATATTATCTATATCTGTGTGCAATTATTTTCGCTGACACTCAAAGTCAATCGATCTGAAATTCTATGAAATTACGGTAGACATGGATGCACCGGAGAAGGGTGTTGTTAACGTAGAATTAGCATATGAGGAAGGAGAGGAAAATCCTCTTGAAGCACCTCCGATTAACCAGTAAGTCCTGTCCCTTAATTGGAGTTGGAATGCCTTTTCTTTGAAAGCTTCATTTTCATTGATTGACTCAGAAATAATTGATATAATTATATACAAATAATCTTCATGTTCCTGTTACCTAGGACCAGATTGGACCAATATTTGAACAGGGAATAAACATCTTCCATCTTTCTCAGGTATAGAATCAATTACCAACACAATCAAATATATTGGTTGAATTTTGTCCCTGGTGCAACTAGGGACCTATCACTTGCGAATATATAATGTGACAAGACTGCACTATGTTTGCCAAGATAACTTTTGTATTGTGTAAGAGCCATATACAAAATAATTTGTCATGAAATGTAGGTTTTTACTATTCAGGCAAAATGGTATTTTTGAATTCATAACTTTAAGTATGAAATATAAGCAATGACATTGTCATTCCTCGGTTTTGAGACAAAACACATTGCTCACTTTTTGGCTTTATTTTTGCCCGAAAAAATCAGAAATTTAAAAAATTCTAGTACAGTCCCGACATTTCGAGTGTCACACTCTTCCTCTGGGGCATAGCCGGCCAGCAAAGCGTTGCATTAAATAGAAAACATTGTGCTGTCTAGCACTCATCTAACTAGTTTATTCTTACGAAAAAGAGAGCAAAAGCGCCTTGTCCGACCACATTCGGTTGTTTCATCATGATCATGCCAATACGAGCATTGACACTTATCGATATTATTGATCAAAAGAATAATCCGCTGAGCACTCGTGTGTCTGAGGCCAATCTTATTCACAGATTTGCTCCGAAAATTAATCGCAAGAATGAATTGGTTAAATGAGTGTTCGATCGTGCAAAGTTTTTCCTAGTGCAACGCTGTGCTGTCCGGCTATGCCCCAGAGGAAGTGTGTGACACTCGAAACGTCGGGACTCTGCATTTGAACTGTTTTTAACTATCTGATTTTTTTGGCAAAAATAGACCCGAGGACTAAGCAATGTGTGAAATGTAATTATTCTTCAGCAACATAATTAAAATGAAAAAGTAAAATGAATTAAGCCAAGCTGCTGATTATAATTTATTATGATTTTTATATATTTTCGTCGGAGGAAGAATTTTGAAGAAATGTTGATCATCAATGACTACCCTAAGAATTTTTGCAAACAACTATTCAACCAAGATAAACTTCCTCCTTTTAGAACTGAAACTGATTCTTTCTATTACTTTCAAATACCATACATTTCGCATTCTTTCGACAAAAAATTCCTGAGAGTTTTTCGTAACTTGGATCTTCCAATTAGAATTGCCCACCGTTCTTACACCTCGTCTTCAAAGAATGCGACTGATATTCCAAAGTGTGACCTTAACAACTGTACCATATCCAACAACTTGTACCACAAAACAATGATAGTTCATGAACCAAAGTGTGACATATGCAGAGAAAAATTTACATCGGTAGCGCAGTACGCCCACTCCATGTGAGAGTCAAAGAACACAATACTCAGAAGAGCTCTAGCGTATTCAAACATAAAGAAACATGCTCTCCCCATTCAGTCTTCCCATTTTCAGTAAAAATTTTGGCTTCCGATATCAATGCCATCAATCTGAGGTTCAGGGAAGCTATGTTAATAAAATCCATGAAACCTGCCCTGAACAACAACGATGAGTGCAGAGCCTACCAATCGTTGATATTCTGATATCTTGATGCGTGCATACTTTAGTGCCATTGAATCTTTGATAATTTTGATATCTTCATATTTTGATAATATTTGAAATTTGTGTCCTAGATTCTTTGATATGTGAACAGACCGTTATACCGGCGAAAATTTATAAATCATGATAAATTATAATCAGCAGCTTGGCTTAAATCATTTTACTTTATCACTAAGCAATGTGTTTTGTCTCAAAACTGAAGAAAGTGAACAACCTCCCGCATGATACCATAAACATGACATTGTCATTATTTGGAGCCATTTTTTCAAGCTAATGTATTTCAACGACTAAACGTCATTATCATTAGGGCAGATGTAGGAATATTAACAATTCTATAATTGGTTTTAGAAATAACATTTACAGGTCTGATTTACGGAATTCCGGCTTTTTTTAGAAAACTAAGTAGTGAAAAAAGTTCTAACAAGGAACAAATAATTCGGATTATGAAGCATTTTAGGGGCCCTTTTGAGATCGTGAAGGGGCCCTGTTGCGGATTCGATGTAAGAGAAAACGAGTGCTCTGTTCGGCGTCAGTATATTGTGTGAGAGAGAACATTGAACAAACAAAGCTGTTGAACACTGATCCAGATCTCGGACATCAATATCAAATTGATAATAGGAGCATTCAACAAGAATAGTTGGACAAAGCAGATTGACAATACGTACGAACATTTAACAATAGAAGTTCGCGACACTCCCCTATTTTTTATGGGAGCAGGCATAAAAAATACAAAAATAACGAATAACTCGCAGAGAGAATAGATAATAAATTATCACTCCAATCATAGACGCATGAAGATCACTTTTCATGCATTGCATGAATAAAAGAGGCATTCAGTCTTTCTTCAGAGCACGATCTACGCAAAAAATAGAAATACGATTTGAGACATGTAGAAATATGATACGGTACCCGTTCAAAAAGCAACTGTGTCGGGCATAATAACAGAACATAAGTACAAAACGAATGTACAAATCGTAAGAAATAGGTTAGATTTGAGAGGGGATTGAACCATGCATTTTGAATTAATCAGAACCTTTTTCTATGGGCACCAATAGGCGAATGGGCCTACGCAAACGCACGCACCTATTACCACTCCTCACAATCACTACAGCAGATCGAATACAATTATCGCGCCCTCTACAAACTTCAAGAATAGTACCAATTTTATAATTTAGTCTGGGTATTTTTTCATCCATCAGCATTACAACATCATTCACTTCGGGCTCATCAGACGATCCTCGATGACTACGCCAACCCTTTTCCCGTAATGATGTAACGTACATTTTCAGCCATATATCCCAGAAACAATTTAATAAGTTTCTCTGATAGCGAATCTTATCGTGAATATTCAACTGAACTGGTTCGGTATACGGAGAATCCGGAAGATGTGTATGACGTTGGAGAATAATGAAATGACTGGGAGAGAGTATCATGCCTTCATTTTCCTCCCCAACATACAGTAGCGGCCTGGAATTGAGCACACCCTCAATCTCAATGACAGTCGTTTCCAATTCTTCGTATGTTAAAAGTGATTTGCGGACTGTTTTCTTAAGAGCAACTTTCACCTCTTTGACTATTCTCTCATAAAACCCGCCCATCCAGGCTGCCTTATCTACGATAAAATTCCATACAATCCGCTTAGAACTTGTGTACCTTGACACAGCATCATCTTCAGACACAGCTTTCAAGATATTGAAAGCCGCTTTAAAATTTTTAGCGTTATCGGATACAATATGCGGAATTCCCCGTCGTCCAACAAATCTTTTGAGTGCCCTGCAAAAGGCTAAGGCAGTTAAATCCGGAACCAGTTCCAGATGCATGGCTCTTGTGGATGCGCACACGAAAAGGCAAATGTAACATTTTCTGACCGTACTCTCCCCATTACTGCGCGAATACAAGGGTCCGCAGTAATCAATTCCGACGGAAGAAAAAGCACGTATCTGACTTAATCGAAATTTCGGAATATCAGGAACAGCCTTTTGGACATAATGAAACCCTTGAACTCGTTGACACCAATGGCACCGGCGAACGAACTTCTTGACGTGTTGTCTTCCTTTGATAATCCAATATCTTTCTCTCAATTTAGCTAACGTCGCCACGACACCACCATGACAAACATCTCGATGAGCATCCATAACGAATAAATCGATAAACTTCGAATCCTTAGGCATAAGCACAGGACTATTTGTTTCCTCAGGAAGTACCGATGGAGAACGACCTTTCGAGCGAATGATTCCCACGCTATCAACAAAAAGACAAAGACTCTTGCACAGCTTACTACTTGGTCCATTGCTTTGGAGATGAAGAAGTTCCGATTTATACTCCTCGTTTTGCATTTCTTTGATCCACATGGACTCTGCCTTGTCTAAATCTGTAGAAGTAATCGTAGCATCTGATATTTCTTTCCTCAAGATTCTAATAAACTTAATAACAATTGCCGTAGCTCTCAGTGGCTTTTGGAAGGAGGAGTAGCGATCGATTTCAATGATATTCGAAATAGACGATGACGATTGCGCTAAAAGGCAGACATCACTTCTTGTATTCTCATCGGATGTTTTAGAAATTTGCTCGTTTCGGGCCAATGATTCAATTCATATTGTAGAAATGTAGGTCCATTCCACCAAACAGAATTTCCTATCAAAGACAAGGGAGCTACGCCTCTCGAAGGTAAATCGGCGGGATTATGTTCGGATGGAACATATCTCCATTGACAATCATGTGTATGTCGACGAATTTCTGAAACCCTGTTCTGAATAAATACGGGCCACACTTTAGTTTGGTTGGTGATCCACGATAAAGCAGTTTTGCTGTCACTCCAACAGAAAAAAAAAACATCTGAGAATAAAGGTCGTAAATAGTCGATAAGTCTTGACAGTAAAAGACATCCCATCAATTCCAAGCGAGGAATAGTTAATGCATTCAATGGGGAAACTTTACTTTTAGCTATCAAGATATTGCATGAAATATCCCCGCTGTCGTATTCAATGCGCAAGTATACGACCGACGCATACGCTGCCTTAGAAGCGTCTGCAAAGGCATGTATTTGCACATTTATTGCATTTTCACAATAATCGAAGTATGGCCGTCGTAAAGACAATGAAAATTTTGACATATCGGAGAACCATGATTTCCATTTGGAAGCTGTTTCATCATCAACAGTCGAATCCCAGTCACATTTCGATTTACAGAGGCTTTGAAATATTGTTTTTGGTATAATCAGGGTAGGAGCGAGGTAGCCAATGGGATCATAAAATTGAGCTGCTTCAGACAAAATTGATCTTTTGGTTATTGGACCTTCAGTCGCGACAATATGTCGATAATCAATTTGAAAAACATCATCCTCAAAATTCCATGGTATTCCGAGAATTGATACAGTGTTATCCGGTTTTGCCGTAGACATATCTTGATTAAGAATCGACTCAAAAAACGTAGATGTGTCTTCTTGAATCTTCTCCGACTCGAATCTAGAATCGACGCCACTACCGACGTTTCCTTGAGAAAAGATTTTGTCGAGATCACTTGAATTTGTATGCCATTGTCTGAGATTAAATCCAGCATCAGAAAAAATACGACGTGAAATTGAATATAACTGCTCGGCCTCGTTTAATGATGAACATCCAGTTATCAGATTGTCGACATACATGCTGTCTTTCAATTTCTCCATTAAGTCCGGATACAGAGAGCTGAATTTATGCAAATGTTCATGAATGACACGTTCCAGAATTGCCGGACTGCATGTTAATCCGAATACCAAAGACCGATGTCGATACGTTATCAAATTGTTATCCGAATCAAGCCACAAAAAACGAAGTGAATCTCTATCATCTGGGTTAATTTGGATTTGTAAAAAAGCCTTTTCTATATCAGCAGTTATCCCGATGGCGTGTAGACGAAATCCGATAATCAGACTGGGTATACTAGGTAGACTACATGGTCCTTGTAGCAAACAGTCGTTGAGGGATATCGATCTTTTATTCTTCCTACACGAGGCATCAAAAACAATGCGGATTTTCGTCGATTCAGAAGTCATTCGTATAACTGGTCGATGAGGTAAGTAGTGAATGGGAGTGCTGTTGGATGCACTCTGATCGACTTTTTCAATCATTTCGTTCCTCAACTGATCATCGAAAATTTTCTGGTATTCGTGGTAAACGTTTTGGTTTGATTTCACTTCTTGGATCGTTTTATTCAATCGCTTCAATGCAATCGAGAAATTCAATGTCAACGGGAGACTTGACTTTTCTTGTTTCCAGGGCAGAGCAATAGTATAGCGATTATTGGAGTATTGAATATCTGGGAGAAATGTAGATTCTTCATCTTCTTTGGGAAGTATGCCAATGTGTTCAAGGTTCCAGAACTTTTGGAGTTGCTGAATACAATCATCTTCTTTACATAGCATCGCTGTCGTTGACCAGGTCTGCTCCACAAAAAATTTCGAATTCGGATTAATGAATATAGGACCTTGGATGATCCAACCCAACTTGCTATTTACTGCAACCAGGTGATCCTCAGTCCCTCGAATAATTTGATCCCCGAAAACAAAGTTATAATATTGGTCAGCCCCAATCAATATCCCAATATCAAGTTGTGTATCTCGAGCGTCATAAGGATCAGTTAAATCGAGACCGCGTAATATCTGCACTTATAGAATGTTGAGGATTGCAAATAATGTCCACTGTGCATGCTTTTAACTTCATTGAAACCGGAGAATTAACTTTACTGAACTCGATATTTACGGGAGAAATAGTATGTGATACTTGAGAATTAGTACCGAAAGTATTTAAGGGCAATTGCTCTTCTTGACCAAGAGTAATCGACAAGTATTCACATAAGTCACGTCTTACGTAGCTTCGTGAGCTTGCGGTATCGAATATCGCTCTAACCATAAGTTCTTTATGATGGCTCGGAGACTTGAGTATAACTTTTGCTGTTGGAAGCATAACGTGCGCTCCCTTATCCGCTTTTGTCAATACAGATGCTTCATTTAAAGGTACGTGAACAATCTGCTTTGCGATACTATCTGGTTTATTTTTATCTGAATCCTCTGTAGGTTTTTTCTTTGTCACCTTTGGACAGATAGCGATGTGATGAAGCGACTTAGTACATTTTTTACAGTTACCCTTGGATTTGCATGACACGGCCATGTGATTACGCTTGAGACAAATAAAGCATCTCTTTTCGTTCTTTAGAAAGCTAATTCTGTCCTCCAAGAAGGGTATTATCTCGCACCAAGAAGACTTGTGCTTCCCACCACAGAAGGTACAGCGAAGCTTCATAACGTTGCGACCTCGATTTACAGTATTCAATGAGTCATCTGTCGTAGTCAAAGCAATAACCGAACCGGAGTTAGTATTCTGTCCGTCACCAATTTTGTCTTTGAAACTAATACGTTTTGTAGTTGTATAGTTATCATCAATCGTTTCACGAAGTTTAATAACGTTTTCAAAAATATCTAGAAATGCTTCAATAGAATCCATAACGTAAGATTTTTCGCATACACATAACTTGATATCCCTCGGCAACTTAGAAATAATCTTTGGTAAAATAACCATTTCATATGAGTTAGTGTGAACACCTAAACTTTCCAAACAACGGACATGCAACTTTATACTGTCACAAAACTCACGCAAATGAGAAACACACTCAGACTTACATATCAGATCTTGAATAGTACGTAAATGGACATTAATGACGTTACGAGGAGATCCGAATCTTTCTCGTAGAATGTCAATTGCTATCCCAAAGTTCTTTGATGCAAGGTTCAAACCCCCTATGGCAACCTTAGCTGTACCTGTCAGGCATGATTGCAAGTACACAAACTTTTGTATATAGGATAAAGATGGATTTTTTATAATAGACGTCTCAAAAATATCATAAAATGATTGCCACTCCATTTTACTTCCCGAAAAAATAGGCAAGGTAAGTTTTGGGAGTTTGACAGAGGCTGATTCAGAAATCGTTTTTCCATGTTTGACATCAGAACTATCAAAAGATTGCAAAAGCGCTAAAGCGGATTGAATTTTTAATTTATAGTCTAGACATTTATCCATTTCTGAATCGACCTCGTCATCGTTACACAAATCAAAAATTGAACTGTCAAGTTTTTCTAACTTCAATAAGTCATTTGATAAGCTTGCCTGAATTGCCTTAATTTCATGTGGAGAAAGATCGTCACTTACACGTCCAATCCATTTTGTAACTGCCGATCGAACAAATCCTCGTTGTCTCACCAAGGTATCCTTCTCCGTCATCCTCGAAATCCAGAGCGTTCACGCCGTTTTCCAATAGGTTATATTCGAGGAGTCCAAACTTCTGTAACGGAGAGCTGCTAACACGCGTTGGGCGCCATGTTGCGGATTCGATGTAAGAGAAAACGAGTGCTCTGTTCGGCGTCAGTATATTGTGTGAGAGAGAACATTGAACAAACAAAGCTGTTGAACACTGATCCAGATCTCGGACATCAATATCAAATTGATAATAGGAGCATTCAACAAGAATAGTTGGACAAAAGCAGATTGACAATACGTACGAACATTTAACAATAGAAGTTCGCGACAGGCCCCTTAATATTGTGAGGGCCCTCTTGAGATCGTGAGGGGGCCCTTTTAGAATGTGAAGGGGCCCCTTGATATCGTGAAGGTGCCCTTTATGATTGTGAGGTGCCCTCTTGAGATCGTGGGGGGCCCTTTGACATCGTGAGATGGCCTCTTTTGAGATTGAGAAAGAGGCCATTCTTGGCATCTTTAGGGGCGCTTTTGATATTGTGAAGGGTACCTTTAATGATTGTGAAAGAGCCCTTTAAGAATGTGAAGGGCCCTCTTGAGATCGTGAAGGGGAGCTTTTTCTAGTGGCACCATTCCGATTTGACTTTTCGGCTTTTATTTTTGATATGAGTGACAGCCCTGCATTTAACAATGCCATTACTTCAACTTTCTTCTTAAGTTCCTCATGCAGGACATAAGGTCACATGAGGATGGACTACATCTCACTTGCATTTTCGTTTTACGTCCACTATCCAGTTTCCATTCTTTGTGGGGGAGTACGGAATGTCCATGTTGCTTTTCTAGCAGCGATTTGCGTTATGATCCTAATTTTTCATGATGCCATCTTTCATCTTAATTTGTAAAAAAAACAAATTGGATGGACCACATCCATGTTGCCTCTCTATAACAGCGATTTCCGTTTTGATCCTAGTTTATGTTTCACAATCTCATCTTTCATCCTAATATCTAGCAAAGTTCTATTTTCTCGCTATTGGCGATGGGACTGAGACAATTGCTCCAACTGACAAATCCTGACTTAGATATCAAAGCTCATGAACTGTATATGAGATGGACTTACTAATGTGCATCTGATTTCCACTAGGAAAGGAGTAATTGAAAGCTTCAGTTGCTTTGTTAAAAAAAATCTGAAATGAAAGTAGGGCATGTAAAAGCATATTATAGTGTCTCTAATCGCACGAGGTATTCCTGAACTACTTTCGGCCGTTCCTACCTTTTAACTGGTCCTGCCCACTACAACCTCAAGCATGCATGGAAATGCAAATGCTGAGAGTGTGCTCATCGCCGAACCTCAGTAAAAGGGTAGCTATGAGCAGAGTTGGAAAAGTCGGCATTGGAATTGGAATTGACCTTGATAAACCTCAATTCCACTTTTTCGATATACCTGTGATAAATCTATTTGTACAAAAATTGAAATCACAGTGCTCGGTCGTTGTGTTAACTGTACGCAGAGATAAGAGAGAGATAGATCGACAAATGCAGCTTTATTCTATAGTTCAATAAAGGGTGTTTTTTGTGACTTCGATGGGCCTACAGCCCCCGGACAATGTTATTTTAGCGATTAAGCAGACAATGAAAGGACCATCATCTTTTTCAATCTGTTATTTAGCCCGTATTTATCAAGTAAGATAATTGATCAAAATAAAGCAATTGTTGAATTTAGCTCTTGATTGGATAAGCACAAAAATGGCAGATTAACTTAATTGCTTGTTGTACACGTGAAAAACAATTGGTTTGGATTAACGGTGCATTAAAGGGCAGCAACCCTGTCAGTTCAAATCATAATATAGACAGTGTCAACAAATTATTCTAATAATTCATTATTCAATTACATGAACTATTATTCAACTTTCAATCACAACAATTAACAATATTAATTTTTAAGACTATAGTTATATAGATACGATACGCAACGATGAAAGAAAACTTTACACTTACAGTTCACTGTTTCATGTTGAATTCATTTCAATTCGATCGGACTCATTTATGCCAAAATAATATCATAAATATCAGTGTCACTTATACCGTCAATCTTCAATCGCGCTCGCTGATGTGTTGCCGTATACGCTGCTGTGTTGTTGTTCGTTGGCAGGCAGTTGTTGTTGTTACTTCTGTAGTTATGTTACACCGCGAGAGCGTTGAGTTCTTCTAACTGCTACCGAAGATGTCGTATGTGTTGTTGTTGTGTCAATTTCTCATGGTTTCTAATTTATACAAATTTTTGAGACTTGACGAAAAAACCACTTTCTTTTGAAAATTGAAAGAGTTTCCTTTAATCTCTGCTCGTTAGCTTTCGACACGACCATCTTTCGTTCTTATCACAGAATTTTTAATCTCCTTTTTTAACATGGACCATTAATCAGATTTCATGATATTATTTTTATCGTCGTTTTTTCTTTCATCAACAATTACGTTATTCGCACACTGAATTTCTATCTTCTGTCAGTTTATTAATAGATTTATTCGCATCTCATGTCTCTCTCTCTCTCAGCGTTTGATTCTTTGCTGACCGCTAACTTTCTTTTCTTTTTTTCACGAGATATTGAACATCTCGTTTACGAAACGAAAATGTCGTAGGCTGACCGGTTACATATATACATGAACACAAGAAATTTGAACTATGAACATGAAAACGCACATAGGAACGAAACAAGGAACGGCACACAGGAACAACGAGGATAGGATAAGGGCACATGGGTTGGATTGAAACGAACAAACGTTAGATACATTAACATAAGACACCATACGCGACATGCAATTATCGGAATTGAATCTTATTATGGAATTGGAATTGAATTGAACTGTTTCGACTGGAATTGGAATATACTGTCCAATTCTTGGATTGTGATATACTGTCCAAGCCTGTCGTTTTCTTCCCTTGAAAGATATACAAGCTGATGCAATAGGATACAAGCAGATCAGTTACATGCATGATATCTACAAAGCTGGATTCTTAATCGAGAACCCTCATTTAACAAACGATGTCCCAAAGACAAAGCATGTGGTTTGTCAAGCTTTCGCGTGACCTCTCGAGTCTCCAAGGCTTACTAAATGAGACATTAAATCATAAAGAGTGGACCACGGCCCTATTTGATAATTCCTCTTGAGATCAGACTCGTGAATTTACCTGAAAGTGAAAATCATCGATCGTCAAAGCATTATTGTGATTATTTTTAGCATGGTCTGACAATTGCACTATATTCTGTTCATTCTCCCACTGTCTTCATGTTCAGTATATCCTCACGAAATTTTCCAGGTCAGTATTTGATAGATGTAATCATGATTTCGATAATATATTGAAAGGACAGTGATAGCGAACAAGTGATTCAATTAATCCAGTTACCACAGTCAAAAGGACTGCTTCCAGTATAATTGAAAATTGCCATGTAAGATTCTGTCTGATTTGGTCCTGCATAAATTTTTAATAACTTAAAAACTATGTTGACTTTTGTCGAATATTGTTAAAAATCAACTTCCAAAAACCGAATGTTTTTCTCATATACAAATAATTTGAAAGAACTACTCGTATTTATACATTTACCGGTACATTGATGGAACGCTATGTACCTATACTATGGTGGTCTGTCCCTTGCAATTTCCGGCGCTCCTAACAGTCATCGAATCAAAATGAACGCACCCACACTTGTAGAAGGACATGAAGACCATTGTTTGGCATAATTAGAAATAATAACGAATGATTCACTTGCCTGAAGATGATCAGCAGGTGCTGATCGAAATATATCGCACATTTTATATTTTGAATATCTAACAAAACTTGGTTCTTCCCAACTCAACATAATCATGTCAAACCAAGGCATTTTTACATCGTTATCAAACTCTTATGGGAAAAGGAGTCGTGCTATTTTTGAAAAATGTTATCATGAATCATTACAAATTGCATCCAATACTCAAAGAAGGAAATTCCTTCACAATTGTTTACTCAAGCAAGTTCTTCCAAGATCTTTATGGTTTAAGCTCCCATCAAAATACAAGCATGATCACAAACTGAATGCACTGATATCCAAGAAATTGTTGAGAAAAGAAATTGGAAATTTAGAAAATTTGATTTATGAAGCCAGGACAATGACAAGAGTGAGACTTCAGTGCCTCGAAGAAATCATTAACAACATTGTGTTCTTCAATCGCATAACTACCTATTTACAAGAAGGAGAGAAAAAGAAATCAAACGACATGCAAGCTAAGCTTGACAAGAAATTTGAGCATTTGCTCCAACTTTTCTGTCATTTGAACTCTAAAACCGATTCATCGCATTCGACTTCCTCATCTGAAATCAATGATAACCGAGACATTTTGGTCACCGATTTAACAAATTCCCTCACTTACACAGAAAAGGAATTACTTAAAAAAGGACCTAAATTTGCTTTGGCAGCTCCAGTGAATCAAAGAACTATAATTGATTTTAATGTGAATTACAGCAGATTCGCCCATCAATTTCGATGGCAGCAACAATCAAGAAATTATGAAAGTTTAAACAGTGACAATCATTATCCTACAAAATACCCTTGGTTCTCTTCATTAAGTATGCCACCTAAAAACGAAAATGCTGAACATGTATTAAAAAGAACTTATTACAAATTGCTGAATGTTGTACAGAGAGAATCCCTCATCAACGTAGTCACTCGAGTCTTACAACTGTCGAAAGAAACACTTTACGAACACTTAAGGACAAGCCTTATATTTTCCTCCCTTCTGACAAAGGATCAGAATTTTGTCACAAAAATTGAAACCTACGAAGCTGGGATACAGCATCTCTCTGATGAAAGTACCTATAAGAAGATTTCCCACATCTCAACTAAAACAATAGAAAAACGCATCAATGGTGTCTGGAAACAAGTTGCAAGAGAGAACAAAATCCCTCATTACACCACCAGAAGGTATACTACAACCAATTCAGAAATTCCATCTTTTTACCATTTAATGAAAACGCACAAACAAGGTCCAGAATTGAAAATTCGTCCAATCGCAAAATTGTCATGGTTATTATCGAGGCTACTCTCTGCAATTTTAAAACCTTACCCCACAACCTGGAATCCAGCTCTGAAGTAATCAATAAAATACATTCAGTCAACTCAAATGATGTTCTTTACCCGTGTAGTTATGATGTGGCATCTATGTACACCTCCATACCAATCAGTGATGCAATTTCATATGTAATCAATCAATCAATCAATCTTCGATTAACCCATCTTAGAGGAATATCATTACACCAAGTTGAACAATTATTACGTGTCTTGTTGGAGAACACATTTCAAATTTGGCAATCAAGCATATCGGCAAACCAAAGAACTACCCATGGGCTCTTCCCTGTCAGGTATTGTCGCCATAATCTTTATGGATTCAATTGAAATAGCAAGCCTTGCATTAATGAGCAACGTTCCTTCATTCAAGCGTTCCGTCGACGATTGCTTTGCCCTGATCAGCAACAGATAAGGCGCAATAACACTACTAAATATTCTGAACTCTCAAAACAACAATATCCATTTCTACATTGAATTCCCAACAGAATATAGCTCAATCAGCCTCCTGGATTTCAATGTCATGATAACTATGAATAACGAAACAATCTTTGATTTTTACAGGAAGGAATCGAAAAAGAACATTTTCGTGCATTTTGCCTCGAACTTTCTATCACATGAAAAACTTTGTTACATCCAGAAGGAAAGGAACCGAATACTTAAGAGATGGTCCAAACCTGAATCTCTTCAACATCATGGAAAGCAATTTGACCATACGCTGAGACTAAACGGATATCCGGACGATTTCATCACCAAGTCAAAACACTTAAAGAACCCAGAAAAAATCAAAACAATCGAGATGTCCTTTTCCGCTTTCCGTTCATTTCTGAAAAATTTGATCGGGAAATCAAGACAATATTCAAGAAAGAAAAGATAAATGCCCGAATCGTAAGAAAAACTTAATCATTGCGTCAACAATTGAAACAAATTCAAACTAGTCCAACATGCTCATTGCAAAATTGTCCTGTAAAGAACAATTCTTTTTGCCACAGGAAGAATGTAATTTATCATCTAACTAATGTGAAAGGTGTCAGAAAAAGTACATAGGAAGCACGATACGCACTCTGCACGTTAGATGTAAGGAACACATAGCTAAGAAAGACTCATCCATGAACATACATCTCAACTCATGCCATACGAACATCTTTCAAACTGAAATGCTAGCACATGATAATGCTGACAACGCAAATTTACGTCTTCGTGAAGTTTACTACATCAAACAATTAAAGCATGAAATTAACAACAGGAGTGAACGTGAACAGTTAAGTGATTTCCTTTTCATTTGATTTTAGTTTTTCTTTGTGTGTGTTTCTAGTCAGGTTAGAGTTATTCCGCTCTACTACTGGTAAATTGTAATCCAGTACTACCTGTTTCAATTGTTCTATGTCAGTCAGATCAAAACTATCCAATTGCTCTAGCTACTGGTACAAGGTAAACCAGTGCTATCTGTTGCCTATACCTTTCATTTCTATGTTTATACATTACCATACTTGAAAAAAGTTTCGAGTTACTTTGAATGATTCACTTGCCTGAAGATGATCAGCAGTCGCTGATCGAAATATATCGCACATTTTGTATTTTGAATATCGAACAAAACTTGGTTCTTCACAACTCAACATAATCATGTCAAACCAAGGCATTTTCACAACGTTATATACAGTAACGACATCCAAAATGCATCTTTGAATGGGACTCAGGGATGCGGAGTCCGATGACTTTGATAGGATTCCGACTCCGGTGGTAAGTCTAGTAAGTAGCATAAAATGTAAAAATTACGCAGGACTTCTAGGCCTGCTCTATGCGTATTTCTAATTATATCAAACAATGGTCTTCATGTCCTTCTACAAGTGTGGGTGCGTTCATTTTGATTCGATGACTGTTAGGAGCGCCGGAAATTGCAAGGGACAGACCACCATAGTATAGGTACATAGCGTTCCATCAATGTACCGGTAAATGTATAAATACGAGTAGTTCTTTCAAATTATTTGTATATGAGAAAAACATTCGGTTTTTGGAAGTTGATTTTTAACAATATTCGACAAAAGTCAACATAGTTTTTAAGTTATTAAAAATTTATGCAGGACCAAATCAGACAGAATCTTACATGGCAATTTTCAATTATACTGGAAGCAGTCCTTTTGACTGTGGTAACTGGATTAATTGAATCACTTGTTCGCTATCACTGTCCTTTCAATATATTATCGAAATCATGATTACATCTATCAAATACTGACCTGGAAAATTTCGTGAGGATATACTGAACATGAAGACAGTGGGAGAATGAACAGAATATAGTGCAATTGTCAGACCATGCTAAAAATAATCACAATAATGCTTTGACGATCGATGATTTTCACTTTCAGGTAAATTCACGAGTCTGATCTCAAGAGGAATTATCAAATAGGGCCGTGGTCCACTCTTTATGATTTAATGTCTCATTTAGTAAGCCTTGGAGACTCGAGAGGTCACGCGAAAGCTTGACAAACCACATGCTTTGTCTTTGGGACATCGTTTGTTAAATGAGGGTTCTCGATTAAGAATCCAGCTTTGTAGATATCATGCATGTAACTGATCTGCTTGTATCCTATTGCATCAGCTTGTATATCTTTCAAGGGAAGAAAACGACAGGCTTCCACAAAAGAGCATAATATTCGCTGCAATATATTTGATCGATAGACTGTACTTTGTACAATACACATTCAACGATTTTAGTCAGGGTTTTAGAATTCCTATTGAATTTCCGATTTTTCCATATATTCTTCAAGAAGATGGCATTTGGGGGGGGGGGGCTCTAAATGTTCCTTTTCTTGTTCAAATTTTACCAGAAGTATACTTGCACGAGAGATAACCGGGGCAAGACACGAGTTTGCGAAAATAAACACATTTGTTTTAATTGGGCTACCCTTCTGAACAGCTTGAAACAGAAGGAGAGTCTCTGAGAGAGTCCTATCCGATATGTTGGGGAAAAATATGAATCCGGAAAAGAAAGTTTGAAGCATTTTGTTGATACAAACATAGGCTGCTAGCACATGAAGTCTCGCTGTCTTGGACGTAAGACGTCATATACATAAGACCTGATGAAAAACAGACAATGACATTGTTATGGGTCAAGTGCATAATTCAATCCATTTTATTCTTATAATATTTCAATATGAAAAATGCAATACCTATAATAATTGAAGATTCATAAATGACTGGACAGCTTCAACGAATATGTTATCTTATCCATATTGACAATGTAGAAATATTTCTCAGGGAGTCTACGAAAACGGTCTTCCTCGAATTTAGTGATGAAATTGACAATTTTTTGAGATTGACGCTAATATGTAATAAAATAAATAGGCATAAGGTTAGGGTGTATAATTACAGACGATTGTCCTTTTTATCAGTCAATGTTTTGAAGGGAAATAGTAGTGAAAACTGTGCCCTACTTGCGACGGATAGGTACATGGATGGGTACATGTAAAATTTAGTGTTATCAATAGGAACATGTATAATTCAGTGTTATGAATAGGAACTTGTATGAGATCTGTTTTACCGGATAGGTACATGTGTTTGGTACAATCGGTTGAGTACACTGTGTTTCGGAACGTCTATGAGCGAACTTGTGTGACTTGTTTCTGAGCACTTGGGTACGTACCGATAGACGTCCGTTGTTTGATTTTGAATGGGTTTGCTCAATTGCGACTATTGTGACTATTGAAACCATTGTAATCAAGATGACACATTGATTTTCCTTTTACGTAGACAAACTATGCTATAAATATGAGATAGTTGTTTGATGACATACATAATGATGACTAGTATCCCAACGTCGTGGGTTGTCGCAAGAGACCTTAGATATTCGTTCAAAGCTATAGAATCTGTAACAAATCTCAGTGAAAATATCAACGCTGGTGATTTAGTTGATCGACTAATGGATCTAGATGAGCATGCTATGAATCACAATTTGGATCGTAGGTGGATAGAGGATTTCTCCATGCTACACTGCAATGATAGTGAAATTAGGAGGATCAAATTGGAACGATATGGAAAGAAGGAGACATCTGACAGTGTTTTAATAAAAAGTTCTCCCAATAAAAGTGACTTCAGAAGGAAATTAGAAGAAGAGACATTTAAATTATTATGTGAACGGAACTGCGTTAAATGTTGTAAACAGGAACGATCCCTTCTCTTTTTACCATGTTCTCATAGCGTTATGTGTTCTACATGTTATGTACCCTTTGAAACTTCATCTTGTCCCCTTTGTGATCAAGAAATATTTTCAACAGTCACTGTATATCGTGCATGATAAGTCATCATGCACGTCTGTGATTGGTTACTATTGTGTCTTTGTGTGACTTTTCTATATAAGGAGGACATTGTACCGTTCTATTTCAAGCATAATTTGAGGCTAATACAATGTCAATCAGCATGTCGTTCACTACCAACATTCCCATTTCAATAATTTACCGAAGTCAACTCTTCACCGGCAATATATTTTATTCTGCCGTAAATATAACTGGCTATAAAGCGGATTTGGTGGATCTGATGGAGGAAATAGTGAAGTATTTCCGCTGCGGAGAGGACGTTGTGGTGCAGAGAATGTTAATGAGAGTCGTGAACAACGCTCTTACACGAGTTGCAAGATTTTGGCTCAATGAAGTATTTCGCCCACTAGCTCAAGCGGAGATTGTACCGGAATACTCTCGCTGTTGCTGCAGCAGTATCCAACGGAAACTCAACACATGTCTCCATGACATTATCACCTCCAGCTACTTTGACGAGAAGGGTGAGAAATGTAAATTGGACTTGTTCAGTGGACCGCCATCAATAAGCATCAATGTGGCAGCTCAAGGACATTCTGAGGTAATCAGTTTGCGGGCATACTATGCCAATATTTTAAAGACTTTCCATTCAAAGCCCTGCTGTATGTGCTGTCCAATTTCAAAACATCTAATGAAAGACATTGAGCAGCTCATAACTGCTACAAATCAGACTCTAGCCGATGTGAGTGTGTATCAGTTTCCCTCTACAACTTGTTAAGTGTTTTATGTAATTTTATAAGTACTAGCAACAAACTCTGCGTGATGTGTGAATGCTTGTAAACTTTTGTGTATAATTTTGTAAGTACTAAGCAAAAATTGTAATTGTATTATCTATTTCCATATTAGAATAAAAATGTCTGTAAAACGGAAGGCATCTTCTCGTCAATCGAAACGGTCCTTTAAACCTTCAAGTCAGTTTAAAAAGGCGTTGCGAAAGTTAAACAGGATACATGATAATAAGAAGAAGTGTAAATTGATTCAAATTTCATTCGTGATTTAGCTTTTGCAATACACACATGTCTACCTATTTACAAGCCTCTATTGAATTCTGACTCTTTGAATAGCATAAAAAGGTTTTCAAATCCAAGGAGTAGTGATAAGAAAAAGCGAAACTTAATTCAGCGCGGTGGTGGTGGGTTTCTAGGTATGTTAAATGATATTGGAAGCAGTATTAATGGTGTAATCAATAGTCCGCTTGGAAGGATTGCAGCAACTGCTGCAATGTTAATATAACGTTAACGAATCATAAAGTGACACGTAATCACTTTGATCGATGAGTCATATATAGGTGTATATAAGACGCTTTAATGATATTTTATCACTTTCAAGTGACAATTCATTTGCGCTGGTTGAAAGCTCCGAATTAGTACTTGTTGAAACATGACTCAGAAAATGTATACAATCAGAGAGGAAGGTGACGCTTTTGATCAAGATCTCTTGAAGCTTCGCCCGACACGAAAGGTGCAAGGGATTGGAAATACATTCTACTTTCAAACCTTGAATTATGGTGATGATGGCTTTTATCTTCAAGTTCCATTCTTCCACAGTAATGGTATGTCTACATCAGGGTATAGCAATATGAGACAAATGCGAGTGACTTTTCCAAAATGGCAACAGGTGATTCTTAAAACTATTGACTCTTTCGCGAAAGAATGTGTTGAGCTGCCTGAAAGTGCTCCCACTCATTGGAGAAAGGCATTAGAGGAAGGAGTTGGTTACAAGGAATTGCCGGAATTCGATACACTGTTTTTAAAACTATCGGATCATTTTCAAGCATTCGATCTCTTAACAAACGCGATGGAATGTGAGGATCTCAAACGGGGTCGCTATATGGGCTTAGTGCACGTTACCGGACTTTATATTGGCTCACATGGTTCGACTGGTAAAGTCGCATCTTTACAAATGAAGGTTCTTCAACTAGTCTATGAACCACTACCAATTGATAAATGCTTAATTAACATTGATAAGACTGCTTCAAGTGATGGGAAGGAAGAGAGCAAAAAGCGAGGGCGGAAATCTAAAGATGGTAATCCTAAATTGAAGTTGAAGCGCCAAGATGCTGACTTGAAAACTTTCTATAATCCTAATTGTGATGAGGAAACACAAATGTTTTAATTTGTAAATGTAACTTGAACGTTTCTATTCTGAATGTAAATAAACGTGATCTGGAACATGTGTCTGTTTTGTTGTTCTAAACAAAATTAGCGGGATGATGAGTTTAATGTTAATGGAATTATAAGATGACAGATTTTCGTCTATTCACTGATCGCACAATGTGTGTCGCTGGACCAAGTCAGTCCGGTAAAACTTTATTTGTAACTGAATTGCTACAATATAGAAATGAAATGTTTAACAAGGAAATTAAGAGAGTCAAATGGTATTATGGAATATTTCAACCACAACTACATTCTGCACTTCGCCAGAAAGGTTATGAGGTGAAGCAAGGGTTGCCATCAACTGAGGATATCAAAGCAGGTGACTTACTAGTATTAGATGATCTATTACGTGAAAGCAAATCTTCAAAGGATGTAACTGAAATGTTCATTCAAACTGCACATCATAGGGAAGCTTTTATTATCTACATCACCCAAAACATCTTCGATGGAGGGAAAGAGCAAAGAACTAGAAGTTTGAATACACATTATTTGGCAATATTTAAAAATCCAGCAAGATAGCAGTCAGATACATCATCTCAGTAGACAGATATTACCTCAACAACCTAAAGTACTTTCAAAAATATATGAAGATGTAACAAAGAAACCACATGGCTATCTATTTATTGATCTAACCCAGGAATGTCCGGAACGACTTCGATTTCGAACAAATATCATACCTAATTCCGCTGAACCAATGACAGTTTTCTCGGTTCACAGTTGGTTTTAAGCAATGTAATTTGTTGCCTTATTATTTTCAAACATGTCGTATTCAAAGATGGTAGTCATTCCTCAAGAGGAGTATGTACAATTGACTACATTACAAAGTGCACAGGAAGTCAAAAATATAGATCAACCTATTACGAATCAACTTAAGGAACTAACACAAAAGGATATGGAAATTCAGAAGATTAAGGATCCCTATCCACGAATGCAGTTAGCAGCTGAAAACATTGATGAGAGGCGACAGATTCGTGACAAGTTGCGACGGTTTATAACCTTGTCAACACCTCGACCATATCGTGTGCGCGCTGAGCGATTATTTGACTTCATTGATCCACATGTGAAGTTCAATGAGAGAGGGGAGATAATAGATGAAACAACTGGTGATGTTAATAGAAATAGTCACATAGATGACCTTCTACAATATGCTGTCAGAGATGTAAGGCGAAAACTAGGTGCACCACAAAGGTGGACATATTTTCAGAAAATTTTATCTGATCAAAATGTACCTCACAATATTATTGGAGGACCGACTGTAAATGAGATGGACAAGGGTCACTTACAAGATGAAACAAAAAGTAAAACACCCACGATGGCGGTCCCATCATGTATAAATTAATAGATTACCATGGCAATCCAATTGAAGGAAAATTTTACTCTTATGAATTGCAAGTAGTAGACAGAAGTGAAGAGGTGTATATGATTGACAAAATAGTTAGGAGGAAAGGTCATGGCAATCAAAGGAAATATCTAGTTAAATGGAAAGGATATCCTGATTCATTCAATAGCTGGATAACGCACCAGGATCTACAAAATGTGGAGGTGGGAGACACTCGTAACTTTTAAGCTAATATAGCATGTGACTTCTTCCATATATGAGTTTAACATGTCTACTAACTTCAACATCATTCTTCCAAGCAATAGCAACCGCAAGATATTCCCAAGTAACAAACCATCTCTATACTCCGTTGAATTCGCTAATCCAATTACTCTGCATGGACCCCATGAAGTTGCTCTAACTGAAATTACTTATTACAACGATATCAGTTTGCTAAAGAACAACTATTTTGAATTACATAAAGAAGTGCGAGAGAAGGATGATTGCTTTCGCATATTTCAAAATAGTCTACATGGTACATGGGCTTTTCATCATCTAGCTTTACATCCTTTTTCAACATCTTTACCATCTGTCCAAAACATGAATAAAATTCAAAAGGCATTTGCAACGTCAACTTTTGATTCTAAGGTTCCCACAATGAGCTTGCAAGATACAGAAAAGGAAATCGGTAGAATGTTTGAACGAATAAATGATCTCTTCAAGCTGACTTAGAATAAATTCTACAAACCAGTCATAAAGGGGTCAACAAAATTGATGAAGGAAGGGAAGCATGTTCTTCTTGTATTAGGTAAGGATTTGAGTCATACTTTTGGGTATTCCAGAACAACTTTCTCATCAAGGTATTGGTACAATGGACGTCGGTGGAATTCGGAGAGGAAAGTCACTGATTTTCAATGTAGAATTGTGCCATTGTATGCATTACAAAAAAGGAGCATCCGAGTAAAAAATCAATTTGAGGTCATTAGAAGTGTTGAAGACTGCAAGAAAGTTTCAAGGATCAGTGCCAGAAACGTTAATGACTTGTGAATATAAGAAAGAGAAAGTAACTTTATTTACTGTTGAAACGGAGGCAGAATTTATTGTTTTTACTAAAAAGACACCATTGGAAAAGTCTGAGTCTGTTGTTATTGAATTCGGATCTGAAATGATTGGGATGTTTAAGGGCCTTGAAGGCGCACCTTGGTTGGCAGAATTAAATGATACATTCAAGGTTCAATTGTCCTCTTCCAAACTCAAAGCATCAACAAATGTTTCATGGGATATCCACGTATACAGCGAAGACATATTGGGTGATGATTTGTCTACTTCCAGTGAATTTCTAAAAAGAGTTAATTTGAACATTGAAAGCTTGAAAACGCCATCTGAATTGTGTACAAAGTTAAATGAGTTTGGTGTAGATTACCTTGATGCAGATGAATATCACTTTTCTTATGATCCACATAAGAAACGCATGATTCTAAAGGTAGGGAAGAACTCTCTTGTCAAGCTGGATAGCGTGTTAACGACCACATTGGGATTCTCAAAATCAACTATTTATGAAGGCACATCAATAGGCGATACAGCCCCATCACTAGAGCGTGATATAAGTAACTTATACGTCTATTGTAACATTATTGAATATACAAGGGTTGGCGACATTGAGGCCCCACTTCTGCGCACATTTCCTCTCTCATCCGTAAGGAAGGAACTAATCAATCGAGAATTTTTTAACACAATGTATCTACCAATCAGCCGAAATTACATCAATAGAATTGACATATCAATTCATGATGACGCAGGAGAAGTAGTACCGTTCTGTGGTGGTGTTACTGTTTTGACCCTACATATTAGGTCAAGAGAATAAGGCTTTACGCTATTGTGACTTCCATAGTTATTCAATAGTCATAATGACAGGCATTTACAGTAGACCATCATATCAGAGCGGTTATCCCGTGTTTGTTGGAGGTAGACGACAAGTTGGAGGAGGCATATTTGGTGCACTAAGACGTATGGTTCTTCCAACACTCAAAAAGTATGGCGTGCCAATCATGAAGCGTGTTGGAAGCAGGGCTTTAGATTTTGGTGCAAATGTTGCAGCTGATGCGCTTCAAGGTGAGGATATCGGTGAATCTATGAAAATGCGCGCGCAGCAATCTGCCATAGACGCATTAGATGATTTAACAAAGACGAGACGTACAGTTCAGAAGAAGCGTAGGAAGTCAAGACAAGTTGGATCCGGTCGAGTTACTAAGCAAAGACGCAGGAAAAGTAAAAAGCCGACTAGAGCAGCACGTTCTAAATCTAGACGTCGAGTGAAAACAAGCGCAAACGAAATTCCACAGCTACTAGAAACAAGTCAAAATGAAGGAAGACAACATATTTATAGAGCTAATACGATGCAGAGTATCAATTCGGCTTTGTGTTTCTTCGATTCTCCCCCTCATCAGACAGACATCATCTCCTCAACAATTGTAGACATAGTCCCCACAACAAATATCGATGGTAACCAACAGCCTATTCAGTTTGATATACCTGCCAATCCTCAAGATTATATTGACTGTCAATCCATTGATTTAGAGTTGTGTATACAAATTAAGAAGACTGATGGTACAAATATTGATTCATCCAAGGATAAAGTGGGATTGGCAAATCTTCCTATTGCCAGTCTGTTCTCAGATGTGTATCTAATATTGAATGACAAACAGATTGAAGGAGGGGATCGAGCATATCCATATGGAGCATACATACATACATAAAATGGCGCAATTTCAAAAGCAAGCTAAACAGTCACACTTGCAAGTTTCTGGGTGGTCAGCTTTGATGATGTCTCAAATACAGGGTTAAAAAGACGAATGGGTTTAACAGCGGATTCAAAGGAATTATACTTGAAAGGACCTGTCTATCTTGATTTCCTTCGTCAATCTAGATATCTGCTATCACAGGTTAAAATGCAAATAAAATTTATTCGTGCAAATCCTGAGTTCGCGTTAATGGCTTTTGGAGCTACAAACTATCAAGTTAACATAAGTAATGCCGTGCTCAATGTAAGGCGAGTAACAATGAACCCGTCAGTCATCAACGAGCATGCGACAGGATTGAGGAAAAACAATGCAATATATTCAGTTAATCACAGTATGTTGACAAACTTCACAATTGGTGCGGGATCATCCTCACATGCCTACCCAAATCTTTTTCCCACTGCAATGCCAAAGGCGGTGTATATCACATTTGTGGAAAATGAGGCATTCATCGGTGCTTTCGAAAAGAATCCATTCAATTTCCAACACTTATAGTTAGCAAACTAGCACTCTACCAGGATGGGAAATTTGTATCTTGCAAAGCATATAAGGCTAATTTCAAAGTTGGTAAATTCGCACGTGAATATGGTTCTACCTTCACCGCCCTCAACATGTTTAATACAGATGATTCAAATGGAATTACAATGGATATGTACAAGAATGGCTACTTCTTCATTATGTACCTCACAGCAGATGCAGATCTAGGTGGTGAAAGCGTAGGAGTTACAAAGCCTGGAAATCTACGACTGGAGGTATTATTTGAGTCACCTTTGAAGAAAACAATTACTTGTCTCATTTATGCTATCTATGATAGCAAAGTTGAGATAACAAGAATGAGAGACGTGACTGTCAGCTATCAGAGATGAGTAACTTAAGCAACATAGAAATCTTGAGGAAAATGAGGAAAGCTCATCCCTACTCCAAGACAATATTTCTCAATGTCTTTTCTAGAGATAATTTACCTGATTCAATTCCTTTCTATCCTTGTTCGCTTATCATCAATACGGATACCAACAATCTTCCCGGAAAACATTGGATTGCTGTATATATCAATCGTTATAAAGTGGCCGAATATTTTGACTCTCTTAATCAACCTCGTTTACATGATATCGCATTATGGATGAACAGGTTCTCCTGGACTGTTAGGAAAGTGACATCGTTCCCACTTCAAAGTAATACATCCCTAATGTGCGGTGGCTATGTACTCTATTTTGTCAATGAGAAACCATTGAAAAATAACTGTAAAAGTGCTTTAGAACTATTTTCAAAAAACTGTGATAAAAATGATGTAATTCTTACTAAATATGTCGAAACAGTTTTGAAATAAAGTTTTATGTTGTATCATTAACTTGCTCTCTTTTTTCCAAAACAAGGGTCTATAAGGAAAACAAAAATATGTTCATATTTCATTATCTATTCACATATATACAAAATCTACAATTTGGTTTTCATGAAACATTTTTTCAAATCACATATGATGGGAGGCACATCACTTGTCTTTAATGCCGGTTATCACAATCTTTCCATTATGGAACACATGAACATGATATGGATGCCAGTTAGTCAATTGAGCTGCTGGAAATAGCTCCACTTCATAAGTTAGATTATGTGATGATGTAACTTTACGGAAGTCATAGTGATAGTGCAATTCACATAACACGGTCATTGTCTTCACTTTCCAATCAGATAATGACTCACCAAGTAAATGTTCCAAAGTAAAGTGTAGATATGAGAGATCACCTTCCATGACCCTTCCAATACATTGGATTGTTCCATTTGGAAAGAATAGGATAGTGAGAGATTTATCCTTCCTCTGAATCCTCCATGTTAACATTGAGGGTCTTCCAAGATGTAACCTCGTTGTCGGCTTCAATTTGCGTTTTATCAGCAACCATTGTTTTCGGTTGGGTATACTCCTCTCGATCTCTTGTAGATTGAGTTTTGACTTTGCTTTTGTAGTTAACATCCGGTTTACAACTTCCAACCGTTTGATGTCCTCCATCTTTAATGAATGACGTTATCTGTGGTAGTATCTCCCTTGTAAAGGTTTCCCATATGACGTCACTGAAACGAAAAAATCGATATTCAACATCTTCCCGCTTTGGTGAGCAGACGTATAGTTTGACTGTTGAATCACACTTTATCCATACCTTGTCATCGAGAGGAATCTTGATCCGAGTCAACTACCATCTTCAAAGCTTTATTAAGTACTAGATTAATATTTGACAAATCTTAAGAAGAAATAAATTCATGGATGAAATAGAAACTGAGATTCGAAAGTTCAATTTCATTCGAAAGGGTTTGTTCATAAAAAGACATGAAATTTGGAAGGAGCTGATTAATCATTATTTAATTTCGAAATAATAATAGAATGAAAATGAGATTTCAAAAATTTGAACCACTTCTCAATTGGTTTAATTAAACAAGCTTGAATTTTATACATCTGTTAGAAGATGACAGACTGAATATTTAACATGGATGAAGGCTTTATTTAGGTATCTTATATTTATAAACAAACTGTGAAAATCTTGTTGATTTAAATACACTTACATTTAAACTGATATATTCATGTCTCTCGCTCAATGACTTGATTTAGGATGAAAAATTAAAAAAACATGGTTAATAATGTAACATAAAGTGTTCCTATCCTAAAACCCAAGCTTCTATATTTAAAGCTATTTGGTTATAAGAACTTAATAATGTTTCTACTCCCGAATATCCTATAAAGTAGCACAACATGGTAGTGAAACTCACTTCAGAATTGTAGTATGAATCGGAGAACGGAGGAACGAAGAACGACGTCTGCTATGGACACTGAATTATTTGAAAATGAGTGAAAATTCGTTGTGTGCAACTTCTTTATATATGAAATTGACAAAGCAACTATGAACAAAAACCTTATGACATCACATCCTGGAATTGGTACGGTCAAACAAAATTGATAACTCAAACAAAAAATTAAACAGCTGGTTTATTTTTAAACTTAGAAATGGAAGTGCCATCAAATGTGTTGAAAGATTTCTACATGTAAACAGTATAGTGAATTCAAAGTAATATGAACTGATGGACTGATATATTACTTTGATATACATGTTATTATTAATAGTCATATAATGATTCATATTTGAAGATATAAAACGTGTGATTTGAATGGAACATTAAAATTTGAATTAAGCGCTAAATTTCGAAAATTCAAATTTCGCGCCAAAATTTAAATAATCAAATTTAATGATGTGAATTTAAAGATATCAGATGCTTGAATTGTTTAAGATATTGTAAATTTCAAATTGCGCGCCAAATTTCGAAAATTCAAATTTCGCGCTAAAATTTAAATAATTAAATTTAATGATGAGGGTTAGGTTTAGGGTTAAGGTTAGGATTAGGGTTAGGGAAGCAATTTTGAGGCCCCCCCGCCGTGTATGAAGTGTATGAAGGTCAAGGTCAAGTGTAGAGGTTTGTATATTATGGTCATTTTTAGTTGTAAAACTTGAAGTTTGAAAATTTGTAAACTTAGTCATTTTTGTAAAAAAAACTTGGAAGTTTTCAAGTTGCATACAGATGCATACAACTAGGATTTTTTCATCAAATGGGTGCATACAATATATCATTCGAATGCTCTTTTCATGCTGATTCTAATGGTGTATTGTATGACACATGTATGACATATAACTATAGAGCTACATGCCTTTAAAGAATGGGCTAAAAACTTAGTGAATTTAAAAATCTAACATTTGTCTGCTTGCATACAGTTGCATACAACTAGGATTTTCCCATCGAATTGGTACATACCCTATATCATTCGAAAGGTCTTTTCATTCTCATTCTTATGGTGTCGTGTATGACACATTTATGATATCATCCTGGACTGCTGCAAGCATTTTAAAATTAACAACATAACTGTTTCTTTAAAAGTTATATGTTCCTATTTATTTCAAGTTGAAGTCTTCATATTTGATTTTTGTTTCAATTCAGTTATTGAACATCATTAATTGTAGATAGTTATTCCCCTTTCCCATTCAGACCTTAATTGAAGACCGATTTGTGAAATGATAAAACAAGTCTGTTCATATATACAAATGAATATTAAATAAAGAGATTAAAAAAACACACTAAATGTCATCAAGGTAAGGAAATGGTACAAGTTTTTTCAAGTCCACTTGCACATGGATCCTGGTCTTCTTGGGCGCACAGGGACAGCGACGTGGTGTGTCAAGGTCGATGACCGAAAATTCGAGAGCGGTTGTGAGGTTCCGCTCGTTCGGCTCCATTCGCATGAAGACCCGTTTGGTGTGGTACTTTTTCGGGGCGTTCTTCACTTTGACCGTGACCCTTCCATAAAGTGGCGTTCGCATGGACTTCTTATCCATGTGACGCATCGTCTCGATTGATACGTCACTATCTTCATCACTCGAGTAGTCGGGCGATGCAGGGACTTGGGTGAACACCACCGGCTCGTTTGGTGTTGTCGATCGCTCCATCGGAGATTGGGGAGGTGTATTGGTACGTTCCACTGGCGAAGTGGTACGATCAGCAGTACCGTTCTCAACTGCGGCTTCCTGTTTGCGATCCATTATGACTTGTAGATTTAAAATAATTGTAACTTGTAAACGTGAGGATTAGAACCTTTGATAAGAATTGGTACAAACCTCGGACTTATATACTTTTTAAACAAAGGAAATCCTAACAGCCAATCAGAGATGTACCGAACTTCCCTAAAGTTTATTAACATATAAAGATGTAATTGTACCAAACTTTAAAGTTTATTTCCTCAAGAGATTATAATTTCCAACTTCTTATCCAAAAGCATGTCGAAACTCTTCTTCTTTGAAAATGGAAGTGAAACAATCATGGGTGGACGATTGGACATGGACATTCATCTCTCATGTGACTGCAAATTGGCCCTTTGGAGGCTATTAATCGTAACAGCACTTCAAAGGCGCAACCAAATATCCGTCAAGTGTCCGCTTCATCGAATAGAACACGAGTTCACAAACAATGTAACTTTTTTTTAGAATGGAGCGACGATTTCTTGAAAATAATAGAGTCCCCTACGGGAAAAGACTTCTACACTTCACTTGTTTTTCAATCTTAAATAATATTTACATCGTAAATCTCTTGTCTTTTCACTTTAAACATAATTCCGGAATTGATTTTCATATTGGGAAGTAATAAAATCATAAATGCACATTAAGGTTTCATATTTTCAATCATTATTACAATGGTCACAATAGTCGCAATTGAGCAAACCCATTCAAAATCAAACAACGGACGTCTATCGGTACGTACCCAAGTGCTCAGAACCAAGTCACACAAGTTCGCTCATAGACGTTCCGAAACACAGTGTACTTAACCGATTGTACCAAACACATGTACCTATCCAGTAAAACAGATCTCATACAAGTTCCTATTCATAACACTGAATTATACATGTTCCTATTCATAACACTAAATTTTACATGTACCCATCCATATACCTATCCGTCGCAAGTAGGGCACAGTTTTCACTACTGGATATCTCTTGTGTCATCACGTATATGGCGAAATTAAAAAAAAATTGTGCTCTTTGCGCGCTCTTAGTCTTCAGTGCTACAGATTTCTGGCCTTTGTATTCTGCATTTTATGTTTCACTATACAGCTGAAATAGCCACCAAAACGGTTGTGAAGGCTGAATGAAATGAAACCAAGAGAATCTCGTACAAGGTAGAGATAGAGCTCCATCTGCAATTTGTACATTTGCTTCTTTGGACAATTCATGGTGACTGAGGTCAGTAAATTGTCATTTGAGCTTGTGTCAGTAAAATGTCAGTAAATTTATGTTTGTCATTAAAATTTGAAAGACTAGATTCTTTCCAAAAGAAAGCCAATAATTTTTCTCTGAATTCTTTATTTCAGGACTGAATTTCTTAATAATTATCTTTAATGCATTTCTTATAGAATCTAACTAATAAATTGTAATTGTGATGTAGCGTCTGAATGCTGAACCCAGCGCTTTTTTACCATTCATTTTTGTGAAGGCCTCAACAAGGTCACACAAACAAACCAAATGGATCTCCACATGAGATACTTTGACACTGACAGAAAGATAGTTTTAAACCGCTATTTGGATTCTCGATATTTGGGTCACTACGCATCGAACGGATTGATCACAGGCTTTCTTGCAGGACTGGGTACACTATCTCTCAGGAAGGTTTACCAAATTTATATGGATGGCCCAGCGGTGAATTGGAAGTTCTTCAAAGAAATCCAGACTAGGACCGATGAAGATGATAATAAATCGCATCTTAGTCCGGGAGCTAGCGTGAAGTTGTGCAGGGAACGAGGTAGTACATAAAACTTTCACATAGCATAGTACACCTCTAATCTACTTCAAAACTTCGCGTCTGCCGGATCAGATCATTTGCTTTTCAGAAATATAGAGGATAACACAATCCTATGTATTTCCAGTGGTAAAATTGTGACATTTAAGGTGTTGACTCCATTTTTTCGAATTTTTGCTCATAAAAGTTACACAAATTGGTATTTTGTTGAACTGGTTATTATAGAAATCATCTACAGATCATGATCTTTCAAATGAGTTATCATTCAGTGACAGAGGATGAAGTAAAGTGTACAAACAGACACTTTTTGTTCAAGTATATCAACAATTTTCCTGAAATTTCTATGTTAAAATTTGCAGTTACACCAACGAAAAGTGTCTGTTTGTACACTTTACTTGACTTTACTCTACTTGACTTTACTTGACACTTTACTCTACTTTTTTGTGTGATTCCGAAAAAACTTTAGCGGTCTAAAAATTCTGAGCTGACGGACTACGAACACTGCATTCAGCATTCTGTGATCTATGGTCAATGATGGAATAGAATAGAATAATGCTTTATTGTTTCACGGTGGTGCGGTGAATACATTACAAAATGATACAGTTCATAGTTAAAGACGATAAAGTAATTCCAGTGTCTCGGTTATGACGCGAATGCACGCTTAGCGCGAAAATGGGGATTTTAGGCGCGAATGTTCAGATCGAGGCGCGAATCTGAAGCTTTTCATTGTAAACATAACATTATATGATTTGGTCCTAAATTGACTATTGACTATATCAGCGATTTTAATGTTGTCAAAGCATATAGTTTTGGAAACGTACATGATAAATCTCCATTATGATGGTTTCTATGATCTGTTAAGCCGACTAGACTATCGAAACCTGTTTGGAAGATCGATGTAAAAGATAAAACATTTGGCTAGGTCCCTACATCTCTTTAGGATCAGATGCTCGGAAATCGTTTAATGCTCTTTCACCTAGCGATCAGTCAACCGTCCTGAAACAAGTACACGCTTTCTTCGAGAAAGGCACTGCTAAACGTTTGGATTACTTGACATTTGGAAATGACTTCATTACCTCATGCAAGCTTCTAGCACCACACAACCAAGCGAGTCCTGACTTTGAGCATTGGGTTAATGCTGCTGCTGATCTGTTGCCGAGTGTCATCAGTACTGAAGAAAGAACTTCATTGGAAGTTGAGGCTCGACTCCGACAAAGTTCGGCTCTCACGGATGACATGGATTGTTTGGATGTAGTGGGGCTTTGGAAGAAGATCGATTCTGAGAAGAGCTTCCCCACATTGGTGAAATTGGCACGAGCGAGGATCATCATTCCACACGCAAATGCAGATGTAGAGCGGCAGTTTAGCATGTTGTCTGACATAATTACGAAGAAGAGATCAAACCTCAGAAAAGAAACTTAGGGCTTTGGTTGTCAGCAAGTTGTGCGAAGAATTGGAAAACTAGAACTCTCTAGTAGTTTGATCTCTAGCTACCATCTCATATAGCTATATATATATATATATATATATATATATATATACATAAAATTAAAAAATAAAAACCAAAAGTCAGATCCCTGTGATGTGCGACCGGTTTCGATGTATTTTTAACACCTACTCATGCACACAGGATATCACGAAATCATAACAACTAATGATTAAATCATCAAAGGACATGTAGAAATTATACACGACATATGGAGTTTAACAGAGGTTTGAATTTAGAATTAAAATAGCTTTGAACTTTATCGGAGAATTCTTTGCACAAATAGCTACGTGTATATGCTTGCTGACAGGTAATGGGGCTTGTAAGGGATTATTGATGTTATGTCTATGAACTGTCAATCTGTTCTTTAGTTGGTTCCCAGTCTGTCCAATGTATTGTTGTTGACAGCCCAAACATTGGAGCACATAGATGACATTGGATGAATTGCAGTTCATATTTCGTTTAATTGCGAAAGTAGTGTGCTCGGAGTCGAAAGATGTACCCTCTATGAGATGAAGACAGCATTTATATTCACCATCATTACATTTTGCAACCCCTTTATTTTCTTCTTTCTTATTTCTTCTGAGTAGTGACAATAATGTTCTTGGTTGTTTTTATGCGGCCTGAATCACATATCTGTCAAAAGGTCTCAACACTTTTAAATTGTCAAATGACGGCTTTATGACGTTTGCAAAACACTTTGGGTTATTTAGATTATACGTATGAATAAACCGAATTATCTTGCCATTTTGAGTTTTGTTTTTAGTTTTCGAGTTTGAGGTCAGCTATATATCTATATCTATATATAGATATATACAGGGTGAGTCAAAAAAAACGTTATTTACCTTTTGTGGGATATCTATTATAAGTTACAATAAAATGCAACAACAGGCGGTTATGAACATTGAAAAAGCTGCTCCTCACAAGCTGTGGTTACAACAGCGACTCAAACTGAGCACCTTCCTGCTGAATGCAAAGAGAGCATCGTCGAACAAATGAGTCATAGGCCTTCATGCAGGCGTTAGATGTGAAAGAAGTAATTTCCTCTCGAATGCAGGCTGTCAGTTCTCTCGTATTTCTTGGCAGTCGCGCATACACTCGGTCTCTTAACGCTCCCCACAGGAAGAAGTCGCAAACAGTAAGGTCTGGAGAACGGGGTGGCCACTCAACTGGTCCTCTTCGACCAATCCACCGACCCGTCAGATTTTCGTCGAGGATTCTTCGACTTGCGTTGCTGTAGTGGGGAGGGGCTCCATCCTGTTGATAGAATCTGCTCTGGTTTTCGTTTCGTCGCAAGAAGGGAATAACATGCTGTTTCAGAACATTGTAGTACCGATCGCTGTTCATCGTTAGTTCACTGATGTCGCAACTCAGCACTCCAGTATGGTCTATCATGGCCCATACAGTGACAGATCTCCGGTCATGAAGCTTTTCGACGAAAGCTTTAGGGTTCTCAGTGCTCCAGTAGTGCAGATTGTGCTTATTTACAGTTCCATTCACATGAAAGACAGCTTCGTCGGAAAAAACTATTCGGAGATGGAATTGAGGATGCTGAAGTGAGGAATTGAGGATCCATTGACAGAATTCGAGACGTCGGTCGTGATCGTCATCTGAGAGTTCCTGGACGAAGGTTGGCTTATAGGGATGATACTTTTTCTTATGAAGACAGCGAACGACGCTACTTTGCAAGACTCCAAGCGTGTTGCTTATGCGACGCGTAGAAACGTTCGGGTCATCTTCAATTATCGGCTTGATGGAGGTAAAGATATCGTCACCTGTAGCCGTCACTGGACGACCACTTCCATTTTCACACTTATTCATATCCCCATACGTAAGGAATTTCTTCATCCAACGATGGACTGTCGGTGGAGGTGGGGCTTCCTCATGAAATTCATCCATGTATTTTCTCCTTGCTTCGGACACATTGTTGAATGTAACCGCCCATGCAACAAGCCTTGCCTTCCTTTCCATCATAGTTTGGCATGAATGAAGCACTAAATGAATACTTGTACATACACTTGTATAAACTATGTACAGAAGCCATTCGTTCGATGATATGAATTCGAATTTTTTGAACTTAGAGCATTGATTTGGTGCTTGGATATGGAAAATAAAACCATAGAAATTCAATCAGTCAACTTGAGAAAGAAATCAGAATGACAATTCAGATAGATTTTTCACAAACTTCAAATAACGTTTTTTTTGACTCACCCTGTATATATAGATATAGATGGTCCTAAAATTCTACTTACACATCTAGAGATGTCGCCATTAGTCTGCTTGAATTGAAGAACGTGATTCATAAATGTACCTAGACTTAAATTACAATAATTTTCAGTTAATGCAATATCCACTGTGTTTTTTAAATCAATATAGCTTCACACGCATATGCAATAAGCTTCTAGAAACTCATAATTGATAATACTAATCCATTCAAGTAAATTGACCAACATGAACTAAGGCAGTTTCAGTTTGCTATTTCATTATTTTAGGTATAAGTCATGCAGCCACCGCTACTGGCCATGCGGGTCAGTGGTCTCTATGGCATGGTAGTTAAGTGCTTGGCCTAGCGATCCTTAGGTCCAGTGGTCGAGCCCTGAGGGTGTCACAGGATGGGCATCCGGGTTAAATGATCACAACACTCCAGATAGAAGTCTGACTATGTCAGCACCGTCTAAGCTTTCAAGAAGGGGGGGGGGTTAGTGACGTTAAATAATATTTTTTTATAAATCATACGAAGATGTATTATATAAATCTTCAGAAGCCTAAACATTCATAGATGTATATGCACATGTAGATATACAAGTGTGTATAAACCACTACGTGAATTTTGCGTCTCTGCGTGAAAAATGGGAAATTTCCGCGCTCGACCACTGGCGAGCAATCAATAGTAGAGTTGCGATGCGCAAATCCAAAAATCTGATTTACGGTGTCACTCAAGGAATTTGTGCAGTGTCGCTCACGACATACAAAAACTGAAATAAGCGATCAATAACCAATATAACCAATCCGTTTTCTAGAAGCAAGGATGATTGAATAGTAGGTCTGCTTTATAACCATCACATCAAAATGTCATTTTTGCGCCAGTCATGGTAAACTGCGTGATCATTTTCTTGGAGAAAGATATTTTGTAATGATATTGTACCGGCAATCCAGTACCGCTATATCCAGTTCTCTCCATTATCAGCCCATGGACTTCTATTTTTTTATACTATTTTCTTCTATGCTATTTTTAGCATTGTTGCTATTTTCATGGTGCTTTAGTTAGAAAGGGATGTTTATCAGAGACTGAGCGTTTGGTAAAGAGAATAAGGTGCATATGTGTACACTGCATAGGTAGGGTGCAGGCCTGCATGTAAAAAGATGAGTCGATGCGTAGAAAGCCATGTGTGAGAGAAAGCACGAATTTATAAACAAATACATGTAAAATTCTGTTTCAAATGAAGAAATTTTTTTTAAATTAATTTTTAAGCTTCGAGTCATTGTTTCGCAAGCATCCTATTCATAGAATTGTGTGTGCAGCGATGACCTACTAGTGTGCGCACTAGCTCAATATTTCAAGTAACTGCATTAAGTGTCATATTTCGCCATACTACGTTGGAAAAAATTGCTTGTCATGGTAAACAACGGTTGTTAAATATCATCACAGCACATCATCAATTATTATTAGCGTCATTGTTCAATTAAATTTATTATCATCATCAATCATTGATATTAGTAACAGCTATTAATCATAAGATGATTAAACTGACATAATTGAAATTTGCCATTTTTTAGATGGTATCATGGCGTTTTAAGCCGAGCCGATGCTCGTCAGTTACTGAAAAAGGATGGACGACCTGGTGCATATCTCATACGAGAGCGTGTCCTTACGCAGGAACCTGCTGGATGTGGCGGTGGGGACCAAGAAGACGCTGGCTGTTCCGAAGACGCAAGCAGATACGCCCTCTCATTTCTATCACCAGACTTCAAACCATATCATTTCAAGTACGTTAATATTTATGCAATTTGATACATGCTACTAATATTTGAGTCGACAGCAGTATCGGGTTTATATACATGTGCTGTTTCGGAATAGAAATACTGGATATTATTTCCTTTCGGAATATTTGAGTGACAAAAACTCATTAAATGCGCGCATTTCACCAGGGGCGCCGGTACGGGTGTGGCAGGTGTGGCGTTACCTCACGAAGCGTATAATAGGTGTGTCAGCTGTAGAGACATTGTCTTTTCCAATCTGATAAAATGTTAAACATTTAACCTGTTTTAATCATTACTTTCATCAGTAAATTAACTTGAATGCATTAACGTTCAAATATGGAAATAAAGTTCACGTGTGATGTCATGCCAGAAGTCTGTAGCTCAATGAAGGAAAACTATTGATATTTATTTTTCTGTTGAAGCAGTTTAAGGCAACTTTCAGATGATGGTGATTGTATATGGTCAAAAAATTATGATTTAGTACAGTACTACTTAAGTAGAATGAAAATAAAAGTTTTGAAAAGGTTGTAACTTAGTTGAATAATAAAATTAGAGAAATAAATCCATTAAAGAATGCATAGATCGGTCATTTCCCATTTGTATGAGGTATGGGTTGCTGTACGAAATGTGGATCCAAGTAAGCGGGAAATGTCCTCCGGTTGAAAGTGATAGGCAATCAAAGCCACAATCATCCGAGGATTCTGCATTTTCTTCAATTTGTCATTTTGCCACTTGAATATGAATGCAATGGTCATTCGAAGCATCGTGTTGATTATTTGCCTTTTCTCTTTCGAAAAAAATAAATACTTTTCGTGTTTTATCGCATGTTCATGAAACAATGTCTGAAGAGTGTGCCTCATATCGATCTTCAATATGGAGAAACTTCGAGAAATGGCAGAAGAAGAGATAAAAAACATAATTATGCGAAAATTGCATCAGAAAGTGATCACTCCGATTTGTGGCAACGAAGGTCATGAAAAAAGTGTAGCGAAATTTTAAGGAACGGTTTTTAGTACACAACAATGATGAGTATTCCAGCAAATAATGGGCTAGTGATTCATATTTCCGGTTGAGGGAAACCCAAATAACATTGTTGTTGACTATACTTTAATGAGCGAGGCCTTTCGACGGGCGCAGCCAGTCATTGTCAGGCGAATGACAATTCTTGATAGAAGAAATTGTACGGATTGCAAAATACAGTTTACTTGGCATGCAGCATAGAAAGTCAAGATCAATCAAAGTTACTAAAGAAATAATTCGTTAACAAAAAGTAATTCAAAAGCATACTACTAGCAGATCAGGAGAAGAAAGTTAAGTCATGTTTAGTTGAGGACATTCTTTATTTTCTCGGAGACGCGTGGGATGTAGGGAATTGAGCCAAAGAATATCCTGCCGACACTCTTACTGTCTTGCTGATTGGACAGAGACCACCACCTCTTACATTTGGCTTTGGAGAAACCGTTGGCTCGCAAAGTTTCGACCACTTTCTCTTCCTCACGAGGGATAGTGATGCCGGAACAAATGGTGCCAATCCTACCTGATAAACAGCGTGTAAGACTCTCAAAAACACCAATCGGATGGGCCGAATCACGCTGCACGTATCTGTTGGTATGAGTTGATTTACGAAAGATTGAAAATACCAGACCGTCAGAACTGCGCTCAATACATGCATCCATGAAAAGTAGGACACAGTCTCCAATTTCATGGTAAACTGAATTTTTGGATGAAGAGAATTCAAGAGCTCCACAAAATTCAACAGATCATCCATGGATCCCCTCCAGTGAGCCACTACATCGTCAACATACCGCAGTCGATGGAAATAGATTTTCAGAAGACAGGGCTCTCACCTTGGCCATTCTTTCCAAGTTCATCATAAACAGGTTAGCAGCAATAGGCCCCAAACTGTTCCCCATTGCGACTCCATCTGTTTGTAGATATAGTCCATCATAGTGGTTAAAGTTACATGGAGTCAATACTAAGTTGCATAACTTGAGAATCTCCGTCACGGTAAGTCCATGTCCTCCCTGTATGTCACCATCAGTCAACAGAACCCTGAAGATTTAAAGAGTCGCATTCACAGGGATATTTGTGAAGAGTGACTCAACGTCGAAAGAGATATTCACACCATCGCTGGCATTATAAGTTCGCAGCCTTTCAACAAAATCAGGTGAGTTGATAATTCCAGAGTCGTGGCCTTTCATGAAAGGAGCCATAATATTGGCCAGAAATCTCGAGATAGGAGCCCATAGACTACCAGACATACTCACAATTGGCCACAAAGGTATCCCATCTTTATGAAGTTTGGGAAGTCCATAAATGTGGGGCACTTGATAATGAGTAGGACACAGGTACAGAAGATCTCCTCCAGACATTCTCCCATCTTTCACTGCAATAGAATGCTTGCGATAAAGGGATTTGCGTAAACCATTACCGGGATCAGATTTGCATTTTTTGTGTGGACCAATGGATATCATGGAACGGAGCTTCTCAGTGCAATTGTCTTGATCCATTACAACGGAAGAGTTACCCTTATCGGCAGGAAGTGTGATGATCTTCTCATTTCGTTGAAGACTGCTCAAAGCATTGTGTTCTTATATGGAAATGTTCGACTTCGGAACTCGAGCTCTCATTATATTAGAAGATGCCTGTTTACGAATCACTGATTTCTCCTCTTCACGTTTGCCATGGATCACAGCCTCAACAGAAGCAATTATTTCAGTCCGAGGAATTGACTTTGGAGTCAAAGCGAAAAATATCCCTTTGTTCAACACACTTAACTCCACAGGACTCAAAGTAACTGATCTCAAATTATGTATACAAAAAAAGATTCCAATTCTGGTGCCATATCAGACGTCTCCACACCACACAATTCTTGTAAATGAGCAAAATGCTTTTCAAAATGAGCCGTCATCTTCGTTTTTAAAGAAATTCTTAATGGTGCTATATAATCAACCATTCGATCAAGCAGTTCCGACTGCAGGGTTGCCATACGTCCGGATTTTATCCGGACGTCCTGATTGTCCGGATTTGTTGACAGAATCTGCTGAAGTCCGGATTTTTTGTCAAAACCATCAAATTTCCGGATTTTTATCGAATCCATACTAATGTTCGTCAGCTTTTTCTTTACCCATTTAACATCATTCAACTACTTGCTTTGGATTAAAGCTGATTCATCCCTATCATTTTAGCCAACTGCTTTTTTCACAGACTACTAGGGTCCAATTTGGGTAATTTTATACATGCACTATGCTGTTGTCATAACAGTTTACTTCTTGGATTTGCATAAATATATTTTGACTTGTCAATGTGTTTGCAAATTGTATTGTATAGAAGTATTCATTCTACCGTAACTGTTCTTCAGAGGCAGCGCGGCCAGAACAATGAAGCTCGGATTTGCATGTTTGTTCACACTTTGCCTAGATGAGATGAACAATTCATCTGGGTACAAGCAGCTCGATTTGACTGCTATTTTCTGGTGCTCCAATCAGCAAAGAATCCGTGTAGAATTCCTGACCTCGATTTACATGAAAATAGACCGGAAAGATGTGATTGAGGCTCTTGCAGGAAACCGAGCGCCACCCAAACTTTGTAGTGCTCAGATAATTCATGCTGAAGTAATGAATTTTCTGAAAACCGTGAACATCTCAGCCAAAAACGTACTTGCCATCAACCGCGACGGGCCGCATGTTCTGACAGCCTTCATAAAACTGTTCACATCTTCTAATCCGGATGTTATAGACTTTGGTTCTTGCAAGCTACATACATTGCGCAACTGCGTGGAAAAAGCTATGGGCAAACTGAAATTCAATGTGCTTCAATTTGCACTCGACATGAAGTATTTCTTCAAAGGGCAAGCTCTCACATCCGAAGAATTCGCTGCTCTGCGAGACGAGCTGGATTTACCGAACTTGAAACTAATTGATCATAGTGTGACGAGGTTTTTGACCTTACTTCATTTTGTGAATCGAGTTCTCACACTCCTTGATGCTCTTCGAACCTATTTCGTCCACTATTTGCCCAAAAAAGGATTGGCAGATTTGGCAAAGAATGATCGGTATGAGCGACTTCGCAGCGCATTTGCATCAAAGAAGACAGACATCTACCTCCTTTTTCTATCGGAAGCACTTCCCCTATTTCAAGCAATGCAATTATTTTTACAGAGAGACGATCCTATTGGGCCGGAGTATGTGTATAGAATTTGTGGTATGATGGCTTCTCTAGGCGGACGATTTTTGCTGCCTTCTGTCTGTGAAGACATCGTCGTGTCGAAGATTTCAACATCAAGCACGGCCCCTGAAAATCACTCATCAGACGTTGACATTGGCCACCGAACCGAACGTTTATGTCTGAAAAATTTGCAGTCTGCTGAAATGACCCATTTCAAACTCGAAGCGAAGGCTTTTTATTTGGAGGCTTTCCACGCAACCATGAGCAATCTCAAACTTGATAAAAAAGAACACATGCGTTTGTGGCGAAAGTTGACATTGCTGTGTCCACAAAACCGCACGTTTCAGTCGGATAAGGACAAGACAACAAAATTGAAAAACTTGACGTTTCTTGCAGGTCTCATTCCCACAATAAAAGTTGATGACATGCAACCATTAATAGAGGAATGGAAATAGCTGGCAATCAACAATGATATTCAGCCACTCAAAGAAGAACGGCTAGATGCTTATTGGAGCAAGATATTCGAAAAGCACAAATATCCGCTGATCAAAGTTCTTGTGCAGGCATTGCTTTGTATTCAGCCACACAATGCTGCTGAGGAAAGAGGATTTAGTGTAAATGCAGCTGTAGTCACAAAGGAGAGAAATCGTCTCCAACCCGAAACTCTGAACAGTATCCGGCGAGTACGATCTCACTTGAAAAATATCGATGGATTACAACATTTTTCAGTAACTCAGTCCCTCATCGACTTAGCTCGAAGCTCATCCCGGCGATACTTTCAATCATATGAGCGCGATAGTGCTAGTGATGATGAAGAATCATCAACGTAAATTTTTAGACTATTTAAAGAACTGTTTTTGACAAAGACGAATTTTTTATCGGATTGTTTTTATGGACAGATTTCAGTGAGCTAGATTGTTTATACTTGACGTGTTTTTATTGATAGTGATCATTTGTCTATCAGTGATGTATTATTATATAGACTTGTTTTCTGGTAAGCAGCATTGTAATTGCGAGGCATTCAAGACGCGTGGACATCTCGACTCTCAAAATACTCATTGCTTTTGTTATTCTACGTAACTCCGCACGAAGCATATGACGCTGAATTCTTCGCCTCAAAACATGGCCATAATTGAATTGTCCAAGAAGTGAGAACCACAGAGATCGGGGAAGCAAATTGTGATTGATGCACTTAGAAATAAAATGAGGGAGATCCTGCATTCTGGCCAAGGATTTGTTTTCTTAAATCAATCGTTGGAAAATCACTACGTATCTCCCTCCAAATGCGGCTTTGATTCCAGCAAATAATGGGCTAGTGATTCATATTTCCGGTTGAGGGAAACCCAAATATCATTGTTGTTGACTATACTTTAATGAGCGAGGCCTTTCGACGGGCACAGCCAGTCATTGTCAGGCGAATGACAATTCTTGATAGAAGAAATTGTACGGATTGCAAAATACAGTTTACTTGGCATGCAGCATAGAAAGTCAAGATCAATCAAAGTTACTAAAGAAATAATTCGTTAACAAAAAGTAATTCAAAAGCATACTACTACAGATCAGGAGAAGAAAGTAAAGTCATGATACCAGAAAAAATAAAAGAGAAAGTCATTAAAACCAGAAATCACTCATGTTGTGCTTGTTGAGATTCGACGAACATAACTTCTTACTCCACCTGGCCTCCAGAGCGAAAGGGTTATCTTTTGCTGTGACTCCGAAGTCAATTCCTCGGACTGAAATAATTGCTTCTGTTGAATCTGTGATCCACGGCAAACGTGAAGAGGATAGATCCGTGATTCGTAAACAGGTATATTTTTAGAATCAGTCGGTATTTGTCTCACAATGACAACAGGAGAATGGTGCGAGTCTACGTGGCTGATGCAGAGCATTAGTCTCAACATCCATCGAGGGAATGCGGCCGGTTTGCTAGGAGCTGGGAAGCAGGACATTTTCATGATTTTTTTATTACTTTTAGTGTACATTCTTTTGTAAAACGTTTATTTACTGTAAATAAAAAAGTTGTAAGAAAAAGTGAATTATTGGCATCGTTTACCCATCTCACATCTCTACTTCCCATGCTATAATGCATGGAAATAGATTGCTTATCCGAAGTTGACTAGTATGAAGAATGACTCAAGGTCGTGGAAAAGCCGGGAGAAGTATGTTGGGACATGGATGACCAATGAAAAGCTCTGAATTAAGCGTGACTGGTGCCAACCCAATCATGCAGTAGTCGAAAAGTAAAAATGTGTGCGATTTTTGTGCCGTTACTGTGTACTAGAGCCCTCGTTTGATAGGATTTCTATATCATCTAGAGGCTTTATTGAGAGCAAAAGCATTGATGCATCGGCCCATAAATCAGACAAAACTCTAGCACAACTCATCAATTTATATCATATTTTACGTACACCCAAGTGTCTATATTTTATTAATCAATAGGAAGTTATCTCATTTAGCTGGCATTTCCGTTTTGTTGCATCTACAACAGTCATAGTATTGATTCTTGATTGATTTAACAGTGATTGATGAATTATGCAAACTTCAGGCTCAGCATACCGATGATAGTTTGATTGATATTTCCGCCGATCCAGGACAGTGCCTGATCATTCATGCTATCAAAAATTAATGGAACTCGCAGAATCTTGTTTATTGGTTGTAATTCACAATATGGACGTTGAACGCAGTTTTTTCTGTAATGAAAACCGCTGAAACAGTCCAACAGAACAAGATGAGACCAATTTTGTAAGACTCCTTGCGATTTGTAAGAGATCAATTCGATTGGTCAGACTAGGAGTCGTGCAATCCACCGAAGTCCTTATTGAGTGCATTCAATCTGCTGGTTCGAACTATAGGAAAGTGTCAACGAAATTGGCCGCAGCGAACAAGGAATGCCTTACTTAAGAGTCCTCCTTCCGAGAAACCTTGAGTGTCTTCAAAAGACACACGTCAAAAGAGCTGAAAATAGATATTGACCAAGTGGAAATGGAGATTTCTGAAACGCTGAAATGGATGCAGGATCTGGAACAATAAAGGCGCAGGTTGCACTTGGAGCAAACAAGTGAGTCTTAACGAACAACTATAATTTCTAAGAAAATCATAGACTCAATGTTTTCTTCGAACTGATACCCCTATCGTTGTGTTATAAATCGCTATCATTGATGAACTTTCAAGCATGTTGTTTTGTTAATGCTTCAACAAGTTTTCTTGATAAAATCACACTTCAGTTGCTTTTCGTTTTTCTATCATGTACTTACTTATAGGGGTCAGTTATGTGAAGTACATGTATATTGATAGGGGTACCATCCAAAATTTAATAAGCCACTCTTTAGGCACGAATCTCTACCTAGGTAATTTCTAATAGCACTCAAAGATGCCCTTAAAATTTCAAGCATTCTTTCGGCAAGTTAAAGAATAAATTTTATCTTAACTGAGTTGTTTTCTTTAGTGCCTTTGCCCTCTATATCCTCTTAGACTACTTGGTAAAGGGGTCATTTTCATTTTTGTTGTCTGTTTTAATTTGATCTATGCTCATGCATGCTTGTGCAGCAGACTTGGTGAATGGAGACCATGATGCCTTCGCCCGAACTGCTCTTCCGTGAGGAGGACACGACACCGGTCGTCGACGAAGACATCAGTCATGAAGTCGGTTTCGGTGTCGTCCTTATTTTAACGATACCGCAGCCCTGGCTCTAACATTGTCCGGGTCAGACGTAGGATTTTAAAAGTAGGTGCTCTCTACATTCTTGCTTAACATGTAAGCACAAAGAAATGGCAGCGGGATGAATAAAACCCGGTCGCTTTGAGCAAAGGGCGCTCGATTTCCGTGCCTCCCAGTATATTATACAATGTTCTTTTATTACTTTTCTATTTCATTTATAATTGTAATTCTGCTCTCATACATTGGCGTATTTGTTGATAAGGTTAGTAAAGTACTTCCACATTTGCATTATTTCCCATGAGGAAATTTCGTGAGGAATTCGGACTTTGATTGGAATTAATGATGATGATATACTCATGTGACTTTACTTCGCATTCTCTTTAAAACGTTCCTCTGAAATAATTTCAATGCATTTTCATAACGAGTTGTTTACAGCTTAAAATCCTTTGACAGTTGGTTGTCCTGTATTGAAGTCGGAATTTCAACAGAGAAATTTTTATTACAAACTAATAGTTGACACAATTGGCAGGAGATATTTAAGTTAATTGGGAAATGACAATTTGTTAAAATTTATTTCAACTCAGGAAATGAAGATGAATCTGAGATGAATTGGCAGGAACAGTCAGAAGAGCATGCCAACACTGGGGTGACGCCCAAGTTGCACTTCCGCAGTTGGAAGAAGGTGTCCTGGCACGCTATGGATGACATGACAACCGATGGCGTCGCTTCTTGTGGTTAAGGATGATAAAAGTTTACAGGGAAATTACATCATCGTCATGCATTCAAAAAGTTATCTCACATGATCATCCCATCGTGAAGGAAATTGCGAACATGACATTTCATAATTCCTTCAGCGATTAAAGCTACAGGGAATATCTTTAAAATCAGTCAGAACTTGAAACTTTGGAAAGCTGTCATAGAGACTTTGATTGATTTCCAAATTGAAGATGATGAATTTCACTGTTGAAAATGGACTGTGACAGGCCGATGTTCTTGATTAGTGGTAGACAGATAAGCTAGCGGAATGCTCCTTAATTATACGGTAATTTTATCGAGTGAAATTTCATCACTTTAGTTGACATGCTCACCATCCTTATTTTAATTGTTGAATTTTCAATCTATAGTCAATGTTTCGAAAGTCAAGTGATATTACCAGAGAATAAAAATTCGGCAAATCAGCGAAGCGCTTTGACACTATAATGGAATTCTACTTGGCTTATTGAAAAAACATAATTATTAAAAGTTTTAACGTGAATCATTATTCAAATCATGGGGTAGAATGATAAAGAAATGACAGATTTGTTAGTCAAGATGATGTTGGATGAAAATAATTCTGTCAATTCTTCGGTCTGAAAGTCATTCGTCCTGCGATGTATACAAAGTGCATGCTCATGTGATCGTTAGCTTTGTATTAGTTGTTGACGGTCATCAGAATGAACCGATAATTTGTCAATTTCTTGTGTATGAAGTAAAGCAAGCCAATTCTCGAGGAGTAGAAATTGGTCGCTAGATGACATGTATAAAAATTTCGAATTTCTATAGTGCTACAACATAAGAAATTTTGTTGTAGATATCATGCATAAGATGATATAATTATTGATTCATACTGTGTACATTCCTCACGATATGTGGCTGACATCGATGTATTGTCATTAGATTTGCCAAAAATCTCCGAAGTTAATTTTTTGATTCGTAGGAAACAAAAAAAATCAAATACTTCGCGAAGTTTATCGAAGTTGTTATTTTTAGATGAATACAAAAGAATTCCCTCAGTGTAATGTGTATGATCAGGAACTGTTCGAAGCTTATTTCGCCAGTTATTCTAGATGACTTGTAAACTAGAAACAGTCAATATTACGCATGATTTTTCGACAGCGTTTGTACAGAATATGTTCAGATTATATGGCCGGTGCAACGATTGAGGTTATCGACAACGGCATCAATTAATCAACAATAAGATTGGTATATATTAGAAAACAATTTTATTTATATCTACAACAGCGCTTTAAAAGTCATCGTCATCCTCCTGATTCCACTCTACCGTTGCCCCATCTTCCTGCACCAATTCTGGTCCCACTGCCATCTTGCCACCGAAGCAGAAGTCCGTCATCTCAACACTTGCTGTTGTGTCGGCTCGCCTGGAATACAGCAGTAATCATCATTTTACTATTCATATATAAATCTAACATAGACCTGAAATGATATTTTCATTAACTGGGTGAATTTGCGCATAATTACCCAGTCTACAGGAAGCAGTGTGGTGTGCCTTATTAAATGAAGTAATGAATGATTAGAAGTTTGTTACTTCATGATCATATTATAGCTGATAATGTCATGTCATAATAATTGCCCCTCTCCTGTCATCATTGAATCAGTTGCTAAATGTCTTGTCGATTCACTTATCGGGCGCCGCAACTACGACGTGAAGAGATTGTTATTGCTTGTGAACAGGTGCCTTTGTGTGCGCGCAGATCAAGGATTCGAAATCTTCTGACCTCAACCGAGGGAAATGATGACTCACCGAATGGCTGACTATGGGAACAATACAAATTTGAAGTTTGTCAGTGAACGGATGGACCGATCCTGATAAAACGTACATATTCTTGGAGCTGATCACCAGAATTCTTTTAAACCCAAACTCGAAAGCGCCAGCGTTAATACAACCTAAGTTATTAAGATGTGTGCAATTGACCGTTAAAAACATTTTTAACCCGAAAGCAGTGTAAAATTAGGTAAATTAAACGTTTAAACTGAATGAAATTGGACAAATTTTTGTCCGAATTCAAAAAAGTCATCTGAACGCTTGACACAAGCCTGATTGAATGGTGCGATCTCAATTTTCTGTTTTGCGTAGTCTAGTCCGTAGGCATCGGTGAATGAATTGACCAAAAATTCATACTTTTATGTCTGCTGATCAGACACAACCTAATCGCTCTGCCAAATCAAAGTACTAAACACATCCTTTCACAGGGCACAATGTTTATTGAAATTGAGCATCTTCATCAATAAAAAGTCAAGTCAGATTTTTTGAACTGCATTTTTTCGGTAAAACGTATTAGCACGGTATCTTTTTGTACATTCAACGAATCTTAAAATCTTTACATTATGATGAAGCTGAGTGATAGCTCACACTGTCTTTCGGTTTTCATCAAAAAATTCTGTCGTCGTTAAAATCCTGCATCAAAGAAAACGCTCAATTTTCTTTCAGAAGACCTACTGACCACAACTGACCACTTAAGAAAGTAAAATATATGTCAGAATAATCTATGGGACATAAGGTTTCATATGGTATATCGTTTATTAAAATTGAACCAGGACTTAAACACGAAAATTACATTTAAAAATAGGTTAACTTTTTTGTGCAATTATTTATGTAATGGTCTGTATGTATGACTAAAACTAATTCTAGAAAGTATAAGCTATGTATTCAAGTTAAAATTACTCAAAATAGTAATCTGCTACTGTAAGTCACTTGTTAACTGCAACTCTAAAGCTGAGAATTGTAAACATTGTTGTTTCGCAATTAATAAATAACCTATCGACAATGAGCAGACTGGCTATTGACTTTCATTTAGTGCATTGAACTTTGATAAAAACTCAATTCCGCTTGTCTTTTGAATATCATTAGTTACAGTCTGAAAAGTTTCCCCCTTCTTGTCTGCTGCCACACCCCATCCCTTTGATTGCTACGGCTTTACCACACAACACACGACAACATTCAATACAAATGTACTAACTACATATTTGTACACACACAATATGATTACAAACGCTTGGAGCACATTGTGAGATGCGATTGTAACCTAGATTAGACTACTATAGGAATAAGCTCTTCACCGAAAATTTTAGACTACCGAATAATGGTCCTCTGCTATGTATGTACTGTAAATTGAAGAACGGAATAATCAAATGATGATTTGTTTGCTCACCGAATCATAGGTTCCTTGAACGACGGATAAAAAGATGCGGACGTTGCAGCAGTCTTATTTCCGCAACTGCATTCCTGGTAACCGGGATATGCCTGTATCTTGATTTGATAGGCTCGTGAAGAAAAATCAGTTAGTTTATTGATGAACACCTACTTATCACAGCATTTAAAGTAGTAATTAATTCTTAAAAGATAAATTAAAGTGTACCTTTCATATGCAGAACTTCGATATGATATCAGTGTATGAGAAAAACGACAATGCATTCGAAAAAAAGAAACTTCGATAGACTTCGGAGGAAATAAATAAATTTCGCGAAATATTTCGTGCCAACCCTAATTATCATAGACTCTAGGAGCTGTAGATTGATGCTATATTGATTTGTATGTAAAATACTGACTTTAAATTTGATAGATTCTTGCATGCTTATGCACGGATAATTGCTTTTGTGTGAGATATTCATTAATGCCTTTATGGTGAAATCGTGCAGAACTACTATCGATATATCATTTAATTGATAATCTCCGTTAAATCTCTCGCTTGAGAAGTCCGTTTTGCTGTGAAAATTTGGGCATGTATACAATATTGCATTTTATAGCATATTGGCTTATAACTTAAGAGCATTTTTAGATTTGCGATGCTGCATAAAATTTATTACGGAAGGAAAGTAATGAGATTACTTTGTGAAAGAACAAAAGGAAAAAAAGATGTTCGATGATTATGCTAGAATTGCTAGCGTTTCGTTCTTATTCAAATTATCTAGTTGTCCAAGTTTGTTTCCGGTCACAGCATCGCTAGGTACATCACTTAGTTCCGTCTTCCTAGTTCTCAGATGTCTTGCATTTGAGCTTTCTTCTCAGGTGCAGCGTTTCCCAATAGCAGGGTCGTGCACACAGGCCTAGAACCGGCCTAGATAGTCAAAATCGGCAGTTCGTGTATGGATCGACGGCCGCTCCAGTCCTGATATTACTATCAATTCGCTTAACCAAAAACGGTATCCATTTTTACCGGTATATATTTTCGACAGAAACTCATTGAAAGAATCTATCCTCTCCGACCAGGAATAGAACTCAGCTCAATGAGGTGCAAGAGCGAGAATGGTACCTTAAGTACACTATCAATCACTTGAACATTTGCGTTTCTCAACACTCCAGTTTTCTCTCACACAAAGTTTTATCTCAATGTCATGTCAATCTGATCGATCTCTTCTTTGATGTCATTTTATTTATGCTTGGCATTGCACTGTGATGGATTGACACAATGACTTTGTTTCTAGTCCTATGCAACGAACAGGTTTTTGGAGCGAACTTGTGATTTTATATTTACATGTAGGCCAACGTAGGAGGCCAAATTGAATTAGCATATCAATGCATACTTTAAAGTGGGTCGCAAGATATTTTCCATCTCCAGTTTTGGATCGTGAGAGGGAATTTGGTATTTAAGTGGTGGGCCTAAATCCAGTTGCTGGACTCTCGTGGATATGGATACCCTTATCGTAATTCTTGAAATATCCATGGATGAATATTTCCTTAAATAGCTTCTGCAATGATTTCTATGTATTGTCGAAGAAAACATGCTTTCTCAAATTATAGCTAATTTAATGATTAAGTGAAATGTCACAAAGCCTCTAGTGAGCTCAAATTGAAAAATGTTCCACCAGTCGTGATGAAAAAGTATATCTTTAAAGCAAAGGTTTCAGTACTAAATGTGGGATTGCTGCAGCCAGTGAAGAGATGACGAAGGCGATGAATTGTGATGCTGACAAAGACACATTTTAAAGTAGAAGTTAATTCTGACGAAGAAGGGCTCGAACTTGTTTTGATTGAGCATGCATCGCTTTGGATACATGCATTTTTGTGTGAGCTTTTAGCCAGGGTGGAGCATTTCTGCTCTAGAATTGGGCAGTTCCATCTCAGGAAAATAAGCTTTTGAGTTTTCGTATAATTTCATTGCAAGCACATTATTATGCGTGAATTATAATTGAGCTGTATGGGGTGTATTCATTTCTTACAATATTCCTGAATATCCAAGAAAAGTTTTGTGGATGTGCGTAGATATGGATTTTGATCTGAAATGTCCTTTCCATAGCACCCCTGAGCGCTTTACCGTGCTGCCCTGCAATGGACCACTGTAGGGCGAAACGCAACGTCAACCGATGCCAATGACTTCTCTTCTATGCCCTGGCGAACTAGCGGTCTGCAATATTTTATGATTGTCAGTATGAATAAACAAAGATAAGTGTTGATATTTCCTCTCGTTGGCAATCCATGTCAAAGCAGTCAGGAAATGGGATTAACCCTCTTTTACTATTCTTTTCAGTAAATACTCTATTCTTAAAGGGTTTGTTCAGTGAACGTGCATGCACTGCAGAATCATCCGCAAATGTTAATCTAATTTAATAATTCTCGTACGTAGATAGCTTTTTATATAAATTAAACCTCCTTTAAATGAGTCGATAAGTTCACGTGATCAGATAATCAGCTGCAAAATTCTTCAAAACAAAACGAATCATCGATAGAATTCAACTGAAGATTATTGATTCCATTTTTCTAAGTCTAGCTACAACAACCAAACTTTTGTCACATTAATTTACTGAAACTTGTCTGAACTTTCATCCGTAGGTGTTATGCACGCTTTCACGATAACATTTTATTTGACAGACACTTTGTTGAAAACATTTGACAGTCAATAACAAGAAATATCTGATTGTTGCTGTTTTTGTTTAAAAAGAGAATTGATTGAATTGAATATTTTGACAAGAAGCATCTTGAAAGGAAAATATCTCCTATTCTCCAGCAACTGTCACTTGTCGCTGGTTCACAACATTTTATATTTTCTATGTTGTATATAAGAAGTTAAGATCAGTCCGAGTGAGTCCTTCTAATTATTGTACAAACGAATGGAAATCCATTTAATGACGACTAAGACAATCATTAGCTGAATATTGCACAAGTTATGTACTTTCGGACAACTGCTCGATAATCAAACAATGCAATCTCTCTGACCTTGTGACTACATGGTTACTGCATATCACCACAAGATCACAAAATCTGTGGAGTCATAGTCCCGAAACGCTGCAGGTAGGTCTACTGACCAATTGGTACTATTCTAACCATCTGTTCGAGAATATAACAGCGCCATCTTGCAATATCTCGTGATGAAAGCAACACGCGGCTTACTTTCATTAATTTCCTAAATTCAAGTATTTTTCATTGTTTTTTTATGACCAAACTATAGAGGAAATCAACAAACCCAATTGACTGTTTTTATAAATGAAATAGAGCCTGAGATTCTTCGGCGTTTGATATCCTTGATTGCAACTTTCCATACTCGTATCATAAATGCACATGACAGTGGCTCTAGAAATGCTGATATTTCATTATTGGAACTTAAGTGCATCATAAAGTTGCGACTTTGATGTCGCAAATTGGATAATAAAGCACTCAGCCATGGCACAGAATGAATGATTAGTTGAGCAAATCTTTCGAACATGCAGTCGAAATTGTATTGCTGAATTTAGAGAAAAAGATTTCTATAAATTCAAAACTAATTTTTATAATAAATTTTCATCTAGTAGCTGAAAATCAAATTTACTAGGCACTAAAGCAATGTGCCTGATTGATATTTCATCAAAGTTCAGTTTCCCATCTGTCGTCCATTCTGTTGCACAGTCCCATTCAGTTGCACATCTGTCATAAATGTGGGAAACATGATATTCGGAATCAAGATTTTATGCTACATGTTTATGTCGCACTGTTGATATCTGTTGGCCTCATCTCACTTTCTGGATATGTTGTCATTTATCTCATCCTAGTCTCTAATGATCTTTTGATGGATAATAGGTAGCAGCATTCTTGTTTCAATGCAGCCATCAACTTTCGCTGTTTGATACCGCAACACTGAATCTCGCTATTAAAATTTCGTATAAGTAAACCCATTATGGCTTCTCGTATTCTGAAAAGTCTAATACGCGAAAAATGTTTTAGGTTCATTTTCTCAAATAGCCAACAGAGCAAGGAGTACGAGGGGAACTATTAAAGTTTTTAGCCTTGTATAGAAAAAGCAATTGATGTTAAACAATAACATATACTTCTTTTACATTTGATCATAACTTAACGAAATATGCACCGTTGGCGGCAATGCATTTGTCCATTCGCCGAAACCAGCGACTGAAACAATTGCAGTAAAGAAAATCTTTAAAAGATGATTCCCCTTTACTCAGTTTATAAATAAATAAGGCCACTAAATTCATTTTGATAAAATTAAAAACTAATTCTTGCGCAATGCATTTCGTCTCTCTTATTCAAGTGCAAACATGGACTAACTATAAAATAGAAAAATCGAAATCATATACTTCTACAGTAATAAATCTATTAATGAAATTGAGAGCATGCAAACCTATAATCTAGTAGACTTAATAGATATGAACTAATAACAATTGAGTAAATAACCTAGATATTAGAATAAGCAAAACAGAGACTAAAGCTACCAAGGTAAGTAAAGGGTGAAAATAAAATCTTTTTGCGAACACAAGTCGGCATTCTCGCACAAAATGACGATAGACTCTGTGATTCCTAATGTGTGTTTGTTGTTGATGTGGTACTTAATGCTAAAATTATTCAAAGCAGTTTGTCTCTCGTTGTTACAGACTTGCAAATGTCTTGTGATGCTGCTAGCTGGAATTGCAGTGGACCTTGGTGGACATTTTAAAAGGGTTGGCTAACCACTTTGGAGGGTGTTCTGAAACTCTCTCATTCAGACATCTTACCGTCTTCTTAATTTTATTGTACCTGTGGAAGCAAGTACGTTGGGAAGACGGTAAGATGTCTGAATGAGAGAGTTTCAGAACACCCTCCAAAGTGGTTAGCCAACCCTTTAAAATGTCCACCAAGCATTGCTGACTTCACCTTAGGGAACAAGAAGAAATCGGCTGGTGACAAATCCGGGCTGTAGGTAGGCTGGGGGAAAAGATGGACATTGTTTTCATCTAAAAAAAGCCATTGCATGTGCCGACTTGTGGGCCGGTGCGTTGTCATGGTGGAGGAGCATTTCTCGTGCTCTTTTCTTTGACCAATTTTCTCGGACATTATCCAACAATTTTGGTAGACCAACACTGCAATACCATGAGGAGTTAACAGTTCTTTGCTCTTCCAGTACCGACGTTGAAACATGGCCGCTAGAGGAAAAGAAAGGACCATTTGCTTGCTGCAGCTTCGAACTCTGCGAAACTTGACGGGAAGTTCATCGCCAGGGAACAACCAGATTCGTGGCTGCTGCTTCTTTTCCGGCTCGAACTGGTAAATCCAAGTTTCATCACCGGTTGCAACATTGGCTAACTCTCTCGTGCTTCCATCTCTGAACTTGCTTTTCATGAACATGCACCACTCCACCCTAGCTGTCTTTCGTTCTTCAGTAAAATGGTGGGGTACCCACCGAGCGGTTCGCTTTCGCATACCAAGAATAATGTTCAGCATTCATGTGAAGAATCGTGTCCTGTGGCCATGAAATGCATTCGATCAATCTGCAACTGGTTGTTTAATTTAGATACATGCTATAGTTCACGGAAATGAATTTGTGTAACTATCAAATTATGGGAAATGGTCAAGGCTAAAAACTTTAGTAGTAGCCTCCGTACATGTCAATCATGCTCAATGTATAGATTGTGTTCATGTATAGGCTTTGCTGATTTGATTTAGACTTCTTTCAACACTTGCTTTGACTCAATCACCAATTGACGTGCAGTTGATGTAGTGGTGGTGTCGACCCTTGTATTGGTAGGGGGCCGTCAGGTGTTGAGTGAGCTCCGCGCCCCTAACGGGGGCGTCCCAGAAGTCTCAAGATGTGAGTGATGGAATGAACCTCTGTTAATAATGAATCTAGGGCAACCCAAGTACTATAAAGTATTATAGAGTACCGCAAAGTTATAAAGTTTAATATAAGTATTATATCATAAAGTGGGTTTTTTTAATTGAAGGTATTTTCTAGGAAACTTTGTCTTCTGCCTGTAAATAATTTTTTTTCATAGTGAACGATCAGCGCAAATTGCCGAGCATCAATTCAAAGGAAATGTTTTGTCCTGCTATCCGACGCCGCACCCTACACGATTGTTGCAGGGAATGCTGAAAAAATACTTTAACCAACTTGTTTCTTGTAAATTGTCTTGCACATCTTCCAGACAACTGTGCTATGACAATCAGGAATTTTCAATTCGTTGATCGGTTGACGCTAGTTTTCGATTGAAAGTCACTTTAGCAGTGTTAAAGCCGCTGCTATCAAGAAAAAAATATGAAGAAATCTATTTCACAACAGGTTATTCGAAGGGCTAATTGGTTGAAAGCTTCGGAGTATTAAAAACTCGAGCATTTGACATGCTTGGCAGAAACATCAGATTCCTTCAAAAATTATTATTGAGGGTAATGTTGAGGCTGTGGTAAAGGATAGCGCCTAGTAAGAGGAATTGTCAACGATTGTACCTATCCAGCAAAGTATTGGTTGAGTCTTTAATTTGCAGCATTGTGTCTGCTTCGGAAACTTTTGTAAATTGAGCGACAGATAGATGTCTGTCACTTGAAACCTGAGATGTTATCGAAAAAAAGCAATCTTTTGTGTATCATTTATGCTTTTCAATGATCCTCAAATGCCTTAAGATGTATTATGTTCCAAAATGAGACAAGTTAACAAGTTAAGTCAGCATCTGCTTCTGTAGAAATATCACGCCTTAAGTTGAAGAAATGCCGAGAAAATGTTGCATTTTTGAGTGATAATTTTGAAACAGACGTTGTTTTATCACATTCTACAAAATGATGAGAACAGCTGCGAAGTGGAAACTTAGATGTAACGTCTGTGGATGGAGCATGATACGTGTATTCTTCATTGCGTATTATAAGGTAGTAAATTTCAGGTCAATTAAATCATAAATATGCATTCTAGTAAGTAATATCTGGGTTGCACTAATGAGTCTTCGGAGTCTATCTCTCCCGAGCACTAGACCGAGAATGAAGTTCCATGAAATTCCTGCTGAAGTAGATTTTATCGAAAGTGGCTGAAATTGTCAGCATTATAAGTACTAATTCATCAATTTTTCCGAATGTACTTTTCTGTCCCAAATTTGCCATCTGGCTCACGCTGTAGAAATTTATAAAACGTTTGAATTCGATCTATCATATGAATGAAGCTAGCAGTAGTAATCTTCTCATGAAAACGAGCCATGTTTTTTGCAAATGATCAATACTTGTCAGAAGCGTGTGTGTGTGTGTGTGTGCCAACAAATTATACGCATTCCTTTCAACTTCAATTTGATCTCAGAGTAGTGTAATTATTGACTTAAAGCAAGCCATATTTGGAACATGTTGCATGTGAAGCCGCATGGATGAGAAGCGTCAACTCAGTGTAGGTTTTAGAAAAATTAATTTATCATTAAGAGCAAGCTCAAGTCTATCCATTTTTCTTAAACAATGCGTGACGTTCGGTCTATAAAAGTATTTTGTGCATTTTGAATATTAAAAATTAAGGTTGCCTCACCATTTCATGACACCGAAACTTGCGATCCGCAGGTGTCTAGATGCATGCGCTGTTTGACGACTCATTTCGAACGGGCTTTCAATTTTCTGCGATGATCAGCCACAAGGCGAAGTCAGAATATGGCAGAGTCTGTTGAAGAGTCCGAACTGAATTAGACGAAATCTAGCGACCTGTAAACAAAGGAAGAACTTTGTCATTTTCTTCGTCAGAATGGTAGTTACCTCATCATTCACAATGTTTTATAACTGCTCACATGGATGTTGCCGGTCCATTGATCCCTGCTATATTCATTCAAGGTGTTGGTAAACCGCGATGCTTGTTGACGATGGTTGATTCATATTCTACTTGAATAGAAGCTACTCCAATTGGCGATATTGATACCGACAGTTTTAGCGTGCACAAGTCAGGAACAGTATTCTACAAATGAAGAATAGCATCTGCTTGTCTTCGCCCTCGGTCGACGTATGGTGGTGTGAATTTTTCTCGCATGGTAGGTTCACGAAACTCAAAGAACTGTCGTAGAGGGTGCTCAGAGTGTGTTCTCATTGAATAATCTCTTACATATATTGTCACCTGTATCAAATGCAGATCCCTGAAAGCATCATGGGAAGTTCGAGGAGGATATTTGCTTAATCAGTTGCCAATAATAATCGTATTTGGACTCCGAATCTCGCCAGACGACGAAGTACTCAGAGTATTTTCTGTTCTTACCGGTGACTATTCTCTTATTCCACTAGCTGTGACTGACAATGGCCAAGCCTGAAAGAATTATAAAGTCATTTGTTCTTACCGGATGACGAGTAAAAGATAACAAAGATAACAGTTTCGGTTGAGAGGACAAAACCTAGGATTGTACCACAGCAGCTATGCCCTAACAAAGAAAATGGCAAAAAGTCGAAGAGAACAAAAAAAAATATTAGTTCCATTGCCAAGAAGCAAAGAAGGGCCAATCATACTTCGGTATTACTGAATTGAAATTGCACATCTATGGGTTTTGCTCTTTGTATCGCTGATGATGATCCACACTTGTATCGATTTATATTGTTTATTGACCTTGTAGCTTTTAGAATGAGTATTCACATGAAATCAAATATCAATGTGCTTGTATAAACGTCGAAAATCACAAACTAGATGTTTGAAGTCCAAAGCAGACTTCCTTCTGAGCTCCTACGAGTTACAAAGACAACAAATTACTATTTGGTGCAGCACACAATTACGCAGACTGTGTGAAATTACACGTGCAGAATAAGCTGAATCAACAAACCGAAAAACAACATTTAATGCTTCGGTTTAGCACTTTTAAATACTTTTAAGATATTTTTCTCTTTCATGGAAAGTGCTGTCTTGCAGTCGGAAAAATAACACCCTCAAACAAAATCAGAATTCAGTTTTAGCATCTGATTGCTGACGATGAATTTTAGCGTCAAAAAAACATGTTCGGCGATCAATTGTGTGACTGGAGGCGCACGCAATGTCTTCGTGCTGTTTTTCAATTTGGATGGAAAGAATTCGACTATGAATAGGTATGCTACTCATTATATGAGTAACACAAGATAAGTGAATTATGTAGAAGAGTCAGCGTGCACGAAAATATCTGATCAAGTAATCTTTGATCGAGAAAAATTATGCGCGACAAATTTCAGATTTTGTTCCAATCTCAATGAACCGAAAATGAAGTGAATGGCGAATCCGGAGTTCGGTTCCGCAACGTTGGATAAAAGTCTTTGCTCGGCGAGTCCTAAACCCGTTTCGAACCCTTATCATATTTTATGAACTTTGCATCTTGTTACTATTCATGATTGTCTTCACCATCTTTTTTCTTTGCATGTGATTGAAAATTTGAAAATATAATTAGCAATGTGTCTTCATATACATGTAGATTGTAGATATTTCAGTAGTCATGGCAATTTGAAAAGGACAGCGTTGTGAAAGTTATGTACCAGATTTGGATATTTATCAGTGCATGTTTCCGATTCAAAGTCTTGTATCCTTAGATTTTGAAACGAATTGAATTGATGAATTGATATTGATAATAATGTTGAATTGATCAATAACATTAGCATTGAAGGCATCGATATTGACTGGCGAATCAATTTGGCAGCTATGGCGCACTATTATTATCTCGATTATTTACTCTTCTTTTGATGTTGATAATGATGGACTTGAAATTGACTGACCTTATAGCTGATTGGAAATTCTTGCAGAGTAGAACAAATGCAAGCGCACTACATACACGCATGTACGAGTATAGAGCTAGATGATAAATCACGAGTTTAGGTGGAAAACTAGCTGCTATTTATGGACCGGGTGTCGAAAGGGCGAAGATGAAGCATTGGGTTCGAGTCTGTTCACCTCTCCAGCCGTAGGTGCCATCGCCCAGACCAGGGTGCAGAAAATGCAGCCCACGGAACACCATCGATGGTATCAGTATATGAAGGTTCCCACTTTCAGCTAGCATAGCTTCGTGTCTGGAATGAGACCGGAAGAAGTAAAATTCAAGTTTCAAGTATTTTAGAGCATTCAATAGTGGTACATGCGAGATGTCGGTGGGTAAGTATTGGGAATGTACCGGATTTTTTTTTAAAAATTGAAGGATAAAGTGAATCTATAGATGTGTCACTTTGTATTATTTCTCAATTGTATTCTTCAACACGTTACTCGCGTGTCGAGGAATTAAAGAAACATGCAGCAAACTTCGATGTAATCTACTTTCGTTGGTCTTACATGACCTACCAATTGATAAATCTAAATGTTCGCCAGTATGACAGCCTGTTCACAGAAAAGGGATCATGCAAGACATTTCAAAGGTGAAAGACAGATCAAGGTATCAATGTTTGGAGTTCATAGTTTTCATCTTTATTATTCAGAGTAGGTTTTAATGATTTTATATAGATAACTTATATTTCCATCATGGCCTCTGACTCAAGTATCATCAACTTGCGTTTGGCCATGTCCATGGTTTAACCTACTCTTCAAAAATTAGAAGTGATCTTTGACTTTCGATTTTTTGTATAATCCTTTTCATGTGCACAGGTCGTTATGCCGGCGAAAATTCAGATAAATTATATTTCTGCAGCAATAGCAATTCATAATCGCTTTCATCAATAAGACAGGGATGAGAGTTTCCCGCGGATCAGCGGAGGCATCATAAGTCTGCAATGCATTATATATTTTTTCTATTTGCTGCCCTTTGAAATATGAAAATTCGCCCGCAAGCTAGCAATGGATAAACAATACATCCTCCTTAATTTTCCTTCATCCAACGTAACCAAGCTAATACAGATTGATGAACACTCCCATGTGCAGCCTCATGAGGTCGATGCATATGTGTTGCAGAATATTTCGATCAACAGGATATCACAGGTCGATCAACTGACGCAATGCCCGTATAAAAGCATAACCTAGGATCACCGTTGCCCCTCTGACACGTGAAGACCTTGCAATTATTGTATCCCATCGACCGTTTGTAGGCGCTGGACGCCGAAGACCCGTCTGACTTTACTTTAAATTTAAGAAACTATCGACCACATATCCTTTTAAATAAATAGACCTTGTTTACATTCGGAAATCAGGCGAACGGCATTCTTCCAGGTGGCCGAGTTTTATGTTTTCCACTATCATCCTTTTGTGCTGGGTGTTTAGCAAGAAGGCGGAGCTCATTTTCTTTAAACGTTATAAGTTTGACACGACCAAGGATTGAGCCCAGGTCTCCTAGACGCAGAGCGTGTACTCTTCCACAAAGCCATTATGCCAGTCAGAGTACCTGCAACATGAAAACCCAATTTGTCATTTGATGTCGTCTACCGGAATGTCAATGATAGCGGCTAAAGTATGTTGTTTTGGCATAGCTGCTGATGCACTGCTACTGAATCATTCGCTTTTGTTGATTTTGTTAGTGACATATGTGATATCTGACATATTAGTCGAAATATCTAGTTGTGATCACTATTTGAAAAGAAAGCAAATCAAAAATATTCGGTTCAGTCTATTCTACACATGAAGATAACTACATTGTTTTCTTTGTTATAAGGATTGTAGAATGAATTATCGTTAGAGGAATAAACAATAGTACTACATAGAACAGCATTCTTTTCACATTTAAACCAATTCTGGCCAAAGTTGAAATGTGCACACCGCAGTAAATATAGCAGAATTTGGTGAAGCTAGCAATACGATCCAGTAGTACGTCTTTTATAGATTCAGATTTTTTGTGAAACTCTGATGATCATCCTAACATACAGTCTATTAATGAGATTCTTATGCCCTAGGTACCATGCAATTAGATTTTCCGCCCAGGGGAAACTAAATTTTGACTGGATCTCGGAGACCGTGATGTTGAAATCTGCGGTAGAAACCTGACGGCTACCTCCAACCATCAACAGATAAACTCAGGAATTTCTGCTGAGGAAATGTGTATTCAGCAGGGGATTGACACAAACACCAATGGAAAGATGTATAGTTTAGTACTTGATAATACTCACTCTAGATCCTTCGTACATACATGTGCTCTCGATCGTGAATTGCTCGGATGAATAATCTGTAGCTCTTGTAGAATTTTCATCCACAAATATCTATAAAAATCGCATGAAAACAATATACTTTGATAGACCAAAGAATCTTGCTTCCTCGTAAACGGCAAAACATGCTAATGCTAATTTGTTCACATTGTCTCACCTTTGCCGGTCATCTATCCCATATTTCAGGTCTTGCCATACTGCCATTTTCCATTCAACGCACTTCAGCACCAGTTTGTGGGTGATTATTTTTCTCTTCATATCTTTACATGTAACATATGTTTTTAAATTATAGCTCGAGGGAAGTGGACGGCCTGCACACCAAAACTGTCCTTCAACAGAAGATCAAAGTCAGAGAACATTAATGAGATTCTTGTGCCATTGATAACAGAATAGATGTCCTGGAAGTGAAATTTGAATTGCATAAATTCTGCTTTCATGTGTGGGGCAGAGGAACTAAAGATTTTATAGAATGAAATGGCCGAGCTTTGATTGACTCTGCGATGAATTGCACTGACAAATTTCATTACACGAACTTCCAACTACCTTCTTGTGTCAGTTGCCAACTCTCATTCTTTCTATTACAGAATTCGCTCGTATTACGGTACATATCTGATCGGCGGAACAAGTTTTGAGTCTCTTCAGAGTCTAGTCGGTTATTATACGAATAAAGGTTACATTATGAGTGGTCGCCGTCTACTCTACCCAGTGCCTCCTTCTGGTGAACCCGTTGAAGTCAAAGAACGCCTGGTGGCTGTACTTCCTTACAATAAGAACCCCGATAGTGACGAACTAAGGTGAGCTCTGTTTCTTTCATCATAATCATCTGAATCTCTAATCGGCAATTCGAATTGGGTTTCTGTTCATGGGTATCCATCAAATCAGTAATTAAATGAGAACAGTATCTCAAGCAGGCGACCATGAAAGCACTCTTCGGTTATTCTTCATTTTTCAGGTCGCTTACTTCAATAGAAATTTCTGATTATTGTACGCGGTGCGGTGCGGTGTCTCTTAAACAGTTACGAGTTTCAGCATCATCAAGTCATCGTGTTGCCTACATTAGATATGTGCAGTATGCCAGACCAACACAACAAAAGCATAAGCGGAATAACATGCTCAACTGATTTTTTTCTTTTGCGTAGTGGTATATTAAGCTAACTAGAATGACCTGTGCTTTCCTGTGCTTATTTGTATCCTGGTCATGATATGGTACACATTTATTTAATCTTTAGACTGCGAAGTCCGTGATATTTTGATTTGGTCATGTACAGTTTTGTGCGATTTTCCTTGAAATTGTCGTTCTAGACTTCTTTATATTAATCATGAGTTTCTACATAAAATTCAAACCAAGAAATCGAATGGCTCGTCCAAACTGATTGATCTATTTTCAACAAATTTGACATAGGCACTTCACACAATAAAGAACTTAGAAAATGAGAAAGACATGCAGAAAGACATAGCTTCTAGAAATACGCTGGAATTGAAGTAGTTCATACAGAAAAGACAGTGATTTCTTATAAATAATACGAGCGTACAAGCGTCTAATATTTCAGCAACAATAATCAGATGACATTTTCAGTTTGTCTGTGGATCCAGTGCGATCGAAGAATATTATGCTCTAGTGCTGTATTTCATCACAATATTCCAGCCGAACTGAAATGTATGTTTATTTCAGTATTAAATTGCCACTGCAAGATGCCTTCTAAAATTGTTAAATGTTGCTTCATGTACAGTGTAAAATTACACATGTATGCATTTTATAACCAGCGGCTAAAAATAGGACGAAAACAGATGATGCACTACTAGATAGTTGTTTATTAAAAGTGCAAATTTCAAGTTTTGAACTCACAGGAACATGATGCGTTGGCAAGAAAGGGGAATTGCTAAGAAATCTTAACATTTGCTTCTCTTCACTTTAGTGCGTGCTTCTCCGTACTTCCAACTTATCGTGAACCGCTTACTGCAGTGCAAATATGTAAAGCTGCATCTTCAATCAACCTAGCGTTTGCACCTTCCAGTGTTTCCAGTCTTCACAGACCTCATATTTTTCCTACTATGTCTTATTTTTCGGTTAGGATTTCATATCTTCAGGATCTCTCCTATTTTTTTCTTTTTACCGTACTTAATTGGTGCCGAATGAGAGATAGATGCGTGTATTGTGACGGCAGATATATTGGTTATAAATATTTGCCACTGGCTTTCGCAGGAATATAAAGATTTTTTTCTCAACGTTGAGTAAAAAAGTCTTTTAATCCCTGCGAAAGCCAGTGGCAAATATTTTTAATCAACATCATCCAAGAATAGCCAGTCGAAACCTTAACTGTCTCTATAAGGATATATTGGTGCCTACAAATATCATTTTTAGATCATCACATTTTTGATCACACACAGCGTGTATACGCTTTAGGGAAAATTCAGAGATTAGAAAAATTAATGTGGTTAGAAGTGTTAAAGTCAATGTCATAAACTGCCAAAAACTACTTAATGTCAAAGTTTATAGGTGCATGTACTAAGACTATATTAGAGAAAAAGATACCATATTTCTTTACAGTCGTCGAGGAAGCAAACGCAATAAGTGCTAGAAATAACGAAGGGAAAACGAGAATCGTTGGCAGAATTAAAGGAACTGAAAACAAAGCGAGAGAAATTGAAAGTGACACAGAGAACATAAATGAACAAATTAAAGCAACTATTTCTAAACTGTCCTAAGTCACCTTTATTCGTATATGCTAATTGCTGTTTTTTTGTTCTTATTGTTAGATATAATTATTTGTTATCTCTTTTTTTGATTGCTAGTAGATTGAAAACCAAATAGGATCTTGTTTTTTCTGCTTTTATGAATACAGATTCAATGTTTGATCTTGAACGATAGTTTTATCAGTGCTGACATCGTTTATTACTCCTTCAAGCGTTAGCTTTGTCTTTTAAATGTTTAACTAATGATTTGATAGAGATGAGGAAATATGATGATCATGATATGACGTACTTGGTTTAATTGAAAACTTATAACAAAAGCAGCTATCTTCATTCAGTTATCAGACAATAAATTATGCAGTTAATGGATTAACTACAATTGATATCAACTGATGTCATCCTTTTTTGCGTACTGTATCACTTTTTCGGTCAAATTCAGTTCATAAAAATGTTCAGAGAAAATTCAGGGAATTTTTTTTCAAAAAGCGCATACACCCTGTTACAGTCTCTACAATTGGACTTAATTGGGCACAGTGAGACACGTTTCGGCCATCTAATAGTCGACTCCTTCTTTTACCTACTCCTATTCTTTCGGAATTTATTAAATTTACTGTGCGTGCTTCATTGGTGCCAAGTGAAAGATAAATTTTCGAGCTATATTCCGGAGTTTTCTTTTTCTCGATCCCAGTTCTTTCGGGGGAATGAATTTCACGAATTTATTTCATCTGGATGGAGTGAGAGACTTGTCATGAATTTCTTCAGAATGCCTTGGTTCGATCGATCACAACAAATATTAACATTTTCTTTTTCCGCTACTATAAAAAATATCTTTCACTTTTATCTGGATTTTTGGAAATATGATATCGATTTGATTTTATTACATACATGAATTATTGCCTCTCCTCCTCTCTTTCACATGTTAGTTTTATAATTTGTAAAAAGCAATGTCTATGTGACGCTATTTTTTTTAATGTTACCTACATTTTGCTCACTACATGTTTATGCAAACCTTTTAGCAAATAGACCTCTGATGTTCTAATATATTCTATCTCGATCGTTCAACACTTGACATTTTCTTTTTTCCAGCTCCCTTTTTTAGTATGAATCTTCAATTTACTCTCGCTGGGCAGAGTGAAAGAGACTTTGGCGGAAGCATCACAAAATTAAAAGGTTGGGTCTTCCCACATACATGGGAATTTCTCCACTTTAGTCCATCTGGATTCTGGGTATCATGAAAGACTTGTCTCGATTGTAACGTGATCTGCGCTTTCTTTTTCCCGCTCATTTTTTTGGGAATTTTCTCGCAATTGGTTAAACGCTAGTAGGAATGAGTTCTGCCTTTCTGTACCTTTGTATCTGCCAGGAACTCCACCTCGAGCCTTGAATGACAAAAAGTGACATACATATCAATTTCATGTAAGAATACAAGAAAGGTTCATCTGTCTACACGTCATAACTTCCAATCTGAAAATATGTTTTGCACCCTGTGACTGCAAATGGACATGGATGCCTCAAGAAATCACATTAGCATCAATGAAATAATATCCTCATTTTCTTCAATGTTGTTTATGGCGTAGATCTTATTGGAGTTTATGCCTAGTTTGATCGATGAGATACTTCTCTTCTCCCTGTCATAAATACTACTCGAGTAATGTTTCTATCTTCGATTGAAGAATTCGAAATTTTATTGCCATTAATCGAATCCCATAAAGCTTCAAGAAATTCATGACACAGCTTTCGGCATTTATCTTTCATGAAGAGAAATCAACAAAACATAGAAGATTTTTTCAAAAAGAAACAAATTATTCAAAAAAACAGCTTTAGCTTCCCCATTTTGGAGGATTTTGTACTGCTAAGTTCATCCTCCTATCCTTGCATGATTGCTTGCTGTGAAGCCTGTTTTTCGTTAGCATTTAGTTTTAACCCTGACATTGGAGTTTGGAAGCCTCTCTTCACTCAAATGAATCACAACATTGTCGTTCAACCATCATCGCTTCCGGGTCAGGGACCTCGCACTCTATAAATGCTGGACGTTTTCTTAGTTGAGGACGGAACCGATTTGATGAGTCCCACTCCTACAAGGCCTTGTAGTTGGAATTTGTGCTTATTTTGTTGGTCAACAGTGCCTTTTTCATTTATATTTTCAATTTCCTTGTTCGAGTTTCCAACTTTATGAAGAGCATAACTTTAGGTTGACCTGATGAAGGCGAATTTTTATTTTGATCAAATGTTGCTGGAATGGTGTATGCAACTATGCATGCATGTAATTACACGATTATATCAAGAAAACCATTTTTTTCAAGATTTTATATCAAATATGTAGTAGCCTCTTAAGTCTTGATAAAATACAGTAGTTTCGAAGGAAACGTGACAATTTATAAAGAAACAAAAGTATTAAGTGAGATGCGAATACAATTGAATGAGATCATTATAATAGTTATCAGAAATGAATCAAATGCAGAAAGTAGTGACGTTAAACTATCATTTCATGAGCACCAGCCGATTAAAAACAGAAAGAACAATTTTGCATAAATTGAAAATTATAATTGAAATATTTTAAGAAATATTAATTCAAAGGGAGACAGATATTAGTAGGGGCTGATTGTATAACTGCTGTCTTTATACAATCCATATTCTAGTCTTCAAATTCACTTGTTTTGATCCAACCCAGGACTTGTCTGGATCAGAAATTCGAAAGTCCACGCCCTTCACCGCAGATCAAGGCACATAACGTACAGTAACTGGGAATTTCTAAATAGCTTTGAAAATTGAGAATCGTTTTTCTTAGATTTCCATATTTCAAGATGAACTTTCTGTAGCATTGGATTGAGATTAGATCAAAAGTATGTAATGTGACATGTGTGTTGTGTTAATTTGTATAGTAAGAAGATTTTCTATTTAATAGAATTTCGAAGAGATCTCGTGACAATTCCTGTAGGTCGCGCAAAGAGAGAACATGTGACTTATTTATTATTTATTTACTGGTTGCTAAGGAGTAGAATGAAGGAGAATCTTTACGTGGACGCAGCAGTCGATGAGGGAGCGGTTTTTCTCAAGAAAGTACATTTTTTGAAATTGATGGTGACTGCTGAGCTAAGTAAGTGTCGAGGCACCTAGCGTTATTATTTGAAGTTAACGATGACGAATCATTTTCTTGTCATCTACTTCTGTGTTAATATGTGACATCTAAACAAAGCAATTTTATCATTCAATAGTAAGCAGTGAAAAAAATCGAAAATGGCGATTTTACAATAACCTTTTGTACACGGGAAGCTCCAATCTCATGACAGATGATGATATTTAGATATTGATTTCTGTGTTGGTTTCTTGTGTAAAAGTGTGACTGCCTTTTGTGGGAAGTACGCATTGGTGATGAGGAATTGTTCGTTTTGTGCGATGTGTATTTTGAGGTATTACTGTTCTACTGTAGGTGTTTGTATGAAGACAGGGTCTCAAGGATTTGGAATTTGAGTTGTTTATGTAGGTGAAGAGTCCGCCACCTTCGTTGTGTTTTCGATCTTTGCGAATGGTGGTGTGATTGGGGATAGTTGGGTCTTTTGTTTTCGATGAGAGTTTGCTTTCTTGTATGCATGTGATGTCGTCTTTGTTGTCTAGGATAAGCTGTGTTAGTTCGGAGATTTTGTTTTGGATGCCGTCGATGTTGACTTGTATGATAGTAAGAGTGTTGTTCTTGTGTTTTATGCTGTTGGCTTGTGTGCTTGTGGCACCTGTGGTAGGCTGTTGTCTGGCTGTGCTGGGTTGGGGTGGGGGAGGGTAGTGGTCATGATGTGGTTGGGAGTAGGGATGAGGGGAGGGTGGGGGTTGTTGGGGGCGGTTCGCTTTTTTATTGTTCGCAATGGTGGATCTGTGTTTGGCACAAATCCAGTGTGTGTTGTATTGGGTGAGTGTGATGTTTGTGCAGTTGAGGTGTAGCCAATATGTGTTTATGGTGTTGCACCGTATGGATGTCTGTCTTCTAGTGATGAGCTGTTTGCATGTGGTACAGTTGTAAGTGGGAGTTCTATTAGAAGATATGCGGTGGTTTTTTTGCATTGATTTCCAAGATTATCAAAATGATTAAGCCAAGACTCGTTTGCTCGTGGCTGATTTCAATGAGAAATAGAGAAAAAACATTAATCAGAAACATGAACGCTTGGTCTAGTGTCTGCCGTGGTATATAATTGGTTTCACAGCTGTGTATGACCCTTGAAAAAGACTTCCATGAGTGGGAGCGTTGATTACCTTGTACATATTTTTACCATATCTTTGATGGCTTAAATGAAGTCGAGAGAGCAGAACTCTAGTTTTGAATCAAATATATTCTTGTTAAGTCTCTTATTCTACTTCAAAAACTGTGCAATAGTTTAGAATAGTAACAATTTTGGAGTATGTTGTGGGAAGAATCAAGTAAGCTGATGTTCAGTTCAAAATTAATATTTTTCTTTTGGTGATGTGCTTCGATCTATACTCATAGATCATCGTCAGACAAGTTAATCATAGCTTAAGTAAACAAAAAATTTAAACATGTAAACGAAGTAACATAGAATTCGTACTAGTGGCAAGCAAAGGCAAAATCTATAGCTGAGAAAGAGATGAATACCACAGAACAATTGAGACAGATTGTACAGGATTACAATTTACCGGTAGTAGAGCATGAACTCTAATCTGACAGGAAAGTTAACAAATTTGACAAATTTAAATGAAAAGGAAATCACTGAATTGCTCAAGCTCACTTCTGTTCTCTATTTCTGGTTTGAGTTTTTTGATAAGATAGGCTTCTCTCAGGCGTAAGTTGCTATTGTCATAGTCACTTCCTATATTGCTGGCTTCAAAATTGTTGTTGTAACATGCTTTAAGATTTTCATTCATTGTAGAATTTTTATTTATGTGGTGTTCTCTGCATCGTATGTACAAGGGTCGGATTGCACTACCATTGTAGTTTTATTGCAAGCAGTACAGATCATATGACATATTTCTGCATCATTAATTGGATGTTTGAATCTTCGTTTACTAAATCTATGATTCACTTGTCTGACGATGAGTATAGATCGAAATATATCACCAAAAGAAAAATAATAATGTTGAACTGAACATCAGCTTACTTGCATTCTTTGATGATGGTCATCGGTCGGTTTAGTAATTTCAAGAAAAAGAAGAAAATGTTTCACGACCGTATAATTAAAATAAAAGTAAGTATGTACAAATAAAAATCAGCTTACTTGATTCTTCCAACAACATACTTGCAATGTCAAACCAAGGCATCTTCACCAAATAATTTTAGAATTGAGAGCGCGCTTAGACTTGGAGCCTGTAAGTAACATCATCCGCAGAAATCGTGTAAGATGATTTGGACATGTGTGCCGAAAGAAGGAAGAAGACTGGGTAAAGAGAGTCTAGAAGTTAGAAGTGACAGGGAAAAATGCTGAAAGGGCGTCCAATGAAGACTTGGAATGACGCGGTGACATCTGATTGCCGTCTGCTTAACGTAACAGCTGAAGCAGCCCTTGACTATTAGGCTTGGAGGAGACCCATAAGGAGAAGCAGTCTGACCCAATGACATTGGAACAAACAGACTCAAAGTGCGGAAGTAAGAAATTAAGTAAGTCGTCGTTTGATTGAAAAGCATCACAGTGGAGTTGCATCTTTTTGTTCAAGAAATGGAATAGTTATCTCTTCAAAGACTTGTCTTGATCGTGCTGAAAATTATCAGATTTGTTTAATATCAACAGCACTTCAGATTATTGAAGGAGTCGATCCTTAGACGGACTAGTGTGGCAATAAACTTCAGATAGGGAAATAAATAAACAACCGATTAATATTGCAGAACAAGCTTGCAAACATTAATATCACTGATTATATGCTGCTCTGTGTTTGATGTAACAGACGTTGTTTTGATTCTCAAAAGTGGCGGTGGTGCGGCTCTAATGACTGCTTCTTGTCTAACTGATGTCCTCATATGAACTGAAAACTTCGAACTTTGTTAAAAATTGAGAAAGTCACATCAACGGTAATTAGTTATATTGCTTGTCTCCTCGACACACACACTTAATGAAATAGTTTCTTGCATCAAGATGTGGGATGACGCCGTCTACTCATTTTAATAATGAATCATGTGATGATTTTGAGAACACAATTCTTCAACTCTTAATGAAGCCTAAAAGTATATGACATTGACCTAAAGAATGATATGTTTTATCAAAATCAATTACCTGAATGGACCATGAAAGCATGTTGTGTACAGCCGAAAGCACACTAGGAATTTATATAGGGCACTACTTAACTACTAAAGTTTCTGCTGATTTCTGTTAGTGGAAATCTTATGAGTCTCGGGAAGAGTTCAAAAACATGGCTTGTTTTAAAACTTATTTGTTAGCTAAAAATGAATTAATTGAACAAATAATTTAGAGAAGCAGTGATGAAAAAATGTTATAATGTTCCATCCGCTATATATTTGTTGACGCTGAAAATTACGAACTTATATAACGAAAACGAAAGAAATGCCTAACACTTCTGTGTTCTCTTCCTATATGTAGGCTTACCGACTAAACCACATTAAGTGAAGCCATTAAACAATTTTGCATACGGCGCAATATTCGACCTTAGTTGATATCCGTTTATCTGATTTCAAAAATAATGAATTAATCATCATTTATAATCTTATTTATTCCATTAATTTGGGGCCTATCTAGGAAATTATCATGAAAATATTATGATACTTCTATCATGTCTGAGCCTCTAATGCGAATTTTATGTCCAATGTGGCAGGATAGCGTAGCTCACCAGATTAAAGATCCCATTTCGGTGCGGATGTGCAGAAGGTCACAGGTTCGAGTCTTCATGCTTCGGAAAGTAACACTGCTCTCACGAGTGAGTTGCTGACATATGAAGGCTGCTATACCCTTAACGTGATGGCAGCTAACTGGAGGTGCATTTTTAGTGTATCAGCGGACGTTTCGGGTCCAGACCCATTTCATTTGCGTTGATTAAGGGTCTGGAACCAAAACGTTCGCTGATACAAATAAGGAGTTTCATTTTTTTGAATTATTTGGAATTAAATAAGAGGGAGAGTCACCTACATATTTTCAACATCGAAATAATTGCTATGCCCTTGGCTTGTTAGTAGTATGCCTTAGCCTTGGTTGCAGCAGTGATGTAAAACATTTCGTTATGTATCAGAAATCATTTCGGTTGTCGACAATTGAAGCTATCCGGTAAAGTTGACATTAAACGGAAACGCTAGCGGGATTGAGATCACCGACATTCCGCTCTTTATTTCGCTCGCTAGAATTGAATTTTCTTCTGTGCGAAAATTGTTGGGGTAAGTTTTGTAAAAAGTCGATATTAATTGATGTCAATAATTGCAATTTTCTTTCTAGCCTGACAGTTTCAAACTGAAGTACATCGATGCTTACAAATGCATAAGAATTGATCTAAATATCAAGTAATTGGTGTCCTATCTTTACTAAAATTCCGAAATATTTTTCCAACTTTTACGCGAAAACTCCTTGTGAGTCATAATGATTTTCATTCAGAATTTACCAGGTGAAGCAATTCACATTCGGCAGACAATCTATTTCAGTCATTATATTGGGCACTACTTTGTTTCTGAATTTTCTGCAGATATCTTTTAGTACAAATTTAATGGGTTTCTGGAAGTGTTCAAAACATGGCTTGTTTTCTTTGAAACATAGGGAATTGAATGCACTTTATGTCAAGTAGGGGCTTCCCCAAGTTTTGCCGATATATAACATCTCTTTCTAGCGCGAGATTTTTCGGCCTACGTCGTACAAACTTAATATTTCGACCATCCGAAGTGGCCAACGTCAGAAATCTTTTTACACTTTCAAATACAGATGGTCGAAGAATTACGTTTGTACGATGAAGGCCGAAAGATATTGGGGAAGCTTCTACTTGACATAAAATGGCTTGTTTTAAAACTTGTTTTCTTTAACGAAAACTGAATTAATTAAACAAATGATTTTAAAAAGCAGAGATGAAAAACATGTCATAAAATGAATTTCTTCAGGGGGAATTTTCTTCAGCTATTTCATTCAATGCTATTGAGTCTTCATTGTCCTGTGATATTTTATAGTTTTCGTTTGAATAATGTTGAAAGTTTTACATGGTTGTTGGTCTTAATTGTTTCGGATGAAAAATAAAAAGCTTGAATGGATTAATGAAAATGAAATGTTAAACTGCTTTTATTTTCGAGTAGACATGTAGCTTCCATCGCTGTAAAATTGTCTCGAATCAGCCGAGAAACTGAAAGAACTTTTGGTCAGTCTTCCCAGGTGGGTCAATGGTTTAAACAACATTTTCTCAAAGAAGACTACGGACACCGGGTGACATTCCGAAAGCTATATGGCGACATTAGATAATCTTAACTTTCTCCACAAACATGAGTCACATCAGGAACCGCCTCAGTTCAAAGGTGTTCGACCCTTTAAAGCAGTGTTGCCACTCGTGGCAACGATGATGATATTGTGAGAAGAAATTTTTGATTTGATGGGCTTGTTTTTGAGATAATTAAATAGGTCTGTTGAAAAGAATTACGCGAGTCACTCTAATAGCGAATATAAAGCCTATTATTCATACAACTTGATTTCTGGTCTCTGAGTCTGTGCCACATTACTACGAGACATCATTATACTCGAGTCCAACATTCCCACATTCTGGCTGTGAAAACTGCTAGATATGAGAGGAAGAAAGTCGGTATATTTCATAAACTTTTAAACTACGGTTCCAGTAAAATTTTGTGCTAAGATTTAATAAATGTGTTAAAATAAATATGTTTATAAACGGCACGGGCTATTTTTTATACTCGTATATAGTTCATATCACCGGCTTTTCAAGGACATCCTCTGAACGAAGTTAATCCTTTTTCAGTTGATCGCTCAGAACGATGACTCAGATCGTTCAAAGAGATTATGTCTCACTTTGAAGGATCTGGAAACTGAATAAAATCCGATTCTTCATCTATGTTACGCAGATGTCGGAGACGTTTGAAAAGTTGTTTCAATAGTCTTAAGTCATCTTAATTTATCGTTTGAGGCCCCAACTCATGAGCATGGTGAAGAAGATCGCAGTACAACTCTTGAAACCAGAACATTGCGACAGTAAAACTGTTATGAAAGTAAATATCAGTGACGTCGATAATCAACTTCCTGTTGGCGAGATCCTCATCAGTCCCACGAACAAAGAAGTTTCCAATGTACTTCGATTCAGGTGCAAGAATAACTAAATAGAAATTTTTACCTATCTTCGAAAAATCTCACTCTGAAAAAGAAGGTTCTTTGTTGCCTAAGGAGGATTCCGTCATTTTTTTTGCAAATAAACTTTCTAATGTTGTCTCTCATGATGAAATCGACCATCTTCGGACATAAATACAACTTTTAAACCTATGGGAGGATAAGCCCAAAACCAAAGCATCCGACGTTCCTTCCTGCTGTAAAGAAACCAGCGCGTCATTCAAATTGGATAATGATATGATTAATCATGGATCTAAAGCTCATGCGGAATATGCGATTTTTTGGCAAAACAGAAAAAGCATCAGAGAGTGAGAAAATTACGAAACTGACTGCTTTAGAAGCTGAGGAAATAAAGAAGGCGGTACAAAATGATCCACAGTCCTCACGATTTCTTTTGCTGAAATTAACAGTGCTGACTTTTGTGACATAAATACTTTTGTAATTGATCTTTTGCTGAAAATTATGAGGTCATTCCATGAAAACAGCATTTTTGTAATTCAATTCAAAATCAGCTTACACTAGAAACCTATAGCATCTGGCGATAGCCTACTATAGTTTTTAGGGTTTTCACGTTCATGGTCAGTTGTTTTTGGAAGCGTTGTGCTTCTCTATGTTTTCGTTGTTCGCACGTTTACCTGTTAAAGTATCTGATAGGTCGCTTACCTAACATACAATTATTTTCCTACAATTGATCACTTTTTTTGACTGTTCATCTGCTTGTAGACGCTTTCCCCGAGAGCATTGTTGGCAATATTTTTATCAACTGGCAATAATAATCTTATTAGGTAGAGTGGCAACACTGTTTTAAACAGCATTCACTTCTCCGATGTTATGTATGAAGCTTGTCTTTTAAACTGAGATTAGATTTCGAATTAGTAGAAATGTTTCTGTGTTTAAAAGTTCGAAAGAAAAGTTCGTATTATTCCATTAAAAAGTATAGTTTGAAATGCACTGTTGTGTCTGAATTGATTAATTGTCTTTCATTAGATACTGCCATGAATTCGGAATTGTTTGAGTATTTCAGAGAAATTTTTGCCATAAGCATGTTTCCGCTTGAAAGTACTACAAAAACCAAAATTTAATGTTATATAGTCAAGCCCTATAATGATCCTGAAATTCGACAGCGTTCTTTCAGGTCTCGAGACTTTTTGAAATGCAATAAAATGGAGGGTAAAGGGGTTTCCTTTATTTTTCATATTGAAAGTGCATTGCACTCATTAAAATAACAAGACAGCATTTTAGTCAATTACTCTGTTATTCTAAACATTACCTGCTTTTAGAATGTAATTCATCTGTAGTATCTAAATGATATCATTGATTTGTTCTGTACTTGACAAATAAAGAAAGTTATCTAAATAATAATAGTGTTATACGAGTCGTAACGAACCTTCATTTCAATACCTCTATATTTACTAACGTAATTCATGTGCAAGTGTTGTATGATATCATTGATAGAAATAGTACACGATCTCGCAAAAAATCGTTATAATTCATCGTTTCTTAAAGCTCTGAAACTGTATCGGATCACTTCCGAACAATTACACTTAAAAAAAATATCATTTGAACATTGATACATGTAATTCAAAAATAAAGAAATAAATGACCACAGATTTTCTCCTCCAAAAGAACAAAAAGCGAAATTCAATTGATTTCATTAAATAAGTGATACAGATAATTATTTGCTTTCTTTCTGCTGTTCAGCATGTACATCTCTATATTTGTATAACGCTGCAGTACACATGTATAGATGACAATTATGAGCACAAAAGAATAACGATTTTGTAATGATAAATTACTGTTGGCCTATGAACTCTAAAAGAAGATGAAGTAAATGATATCTTATGTCAAAGTTAATATCCAGTTTCCTCTATAGATCTACTGACTACTTGTGAAATCAAACCAGATGTCAAAATAATTTTCAGATCACAAACTTCAACATGACATATGGAATTTCGCGATTGAACTTCAATTTCTTTATGAAAGCTGCACTTGAAACTGTGCCACCTGTTTATGCAGTATTTCATTAAATCTGCTGTATATCTTGTTAACGTAAACATTTGAACCTCAGTCAAATTCTTCGATTCTGAAGACATTTAAATATTCATTGTATGTAGTACCGGTAGTGATGTATTTCATGCACTACATATAATACTTATAAATTTCGAGCGTCTAGCTGAGAACCAACTATCATTGCATCTTGACAGCTTTTACAGCATGTGGTGAAGACTGTGACAGAATTACTTCTCTCTTTTAAGACTGGTTCAAACGTCAGACTATTGGATGGTAATTCAGATACAATAGGTTTCCGTGTCTTAAACAAAAAAGGTGAAAGAAACTAAATTCCACAAAATCTTCTTTGTTCAGTTCGTAATAGAGTGCGGAACTTTTCTAATTGAATGGTAATCTAACAAGCCCCCTCTGCCTGACCGAGCTCATAAACGGGTAGATTGGGCGCATGGACAGAGGAGGTGCATGCAGGTAGGCAAATTTGTTTTCATCAGATTTCATCCGTGGTGTACCAGGTTTTCCGGATATTCAGCGGAAAGGCGCTATCATCCGTGTAAAGCTAAAGGTATAAGTCATATTTGATTGACGCCTAATTTAAATGACATCAAAATGTGTTTATTCTTCATATTATCAGTGATTTGAATTTTGATAATTTATGACTTTTCTATAATTTCAGCTTTGCAAAGGGCGACATTTTTCTACAGGAAGAAGAATTATCTGGTGACTGGCTGTGGGTCACTGAACTCCATACAAGGGCTTCGGGCTTGGTCCATTCAAAATTGGTGAGACCGTTGGTGAGTCCGATTGATGAAGAGTTTTCCGGTTGGACATTGCTGGAAGATATGTGATTTCTAATTCCGCTTAATGAAAGCGGCAAGGACTCATCTAGATGTTGTATTTCTGTCGTAGCTTTAGTGCAGTTCTTAGTCTTCCGCTTCGTGAGTGAGCCGAATAATATTTTATATTCCAATATAATTTGAAGCTGAAATTTAGCGAGTTTTATAAATGAAAGTTATTTAGTAATTAATGCAGTTGTGCATGTAATCTGTTTCGTTAGTTTTACTTGTTTCTTTGCATTTGTGGCAGCATGCGTACAAATCGATGCACGGTGATATTTGTTTTATCTCATGATCTTATTCGATGCAAAAAATGAAAGTGGATATCACTGATTAAGGTGCAGTCTTACGGAGGCAGAGATAGATATTGACCCAGCTGCTTTTTAAAACCAAGTTCAAATTAACAAGCTGATAATGATCTTATTTTAAAAGAAAACTACATGTAGGGTAATTCAGGTTTAGGCAGGCTATGTCGCACCGGACATACGACGATGAGATGAATGGTCATAATAAGAGAGCCGAGAGCAGAAATGATAGCACCGTTTGGACTATATGTAGAAGAGGACGTTTAATACCCGGAGGCGGATGTTTATCCTGCCTTGTGCTTTCTTTTTTTTGCTTCTTTTTTAGAATTGATATTTTTAGTGTCATCAGGATGCTTTCTTGAAATGTCTATAGCTTTGGTCTATCATCTGATTCATTCTATACGCGAAGTAAACTTAAAAACTTTACTTAAGTTTTCTTTGGCTACGATAATAATTATGTAAGATTTGAAGGCTGTATCTATTTGAACTACTTTTTTCACTATCCTATGCATTTGCATCACATAATCATTTTCGAATGTTAGCTCTTGATAGAAAAGGAGGATTTTTTAGACCCCCAAGCCACTCCTATAACGATTCTTATATTTGCAGTTTTGATTTGAACCCGTTGCCTCATGTCACAAACTTCATGGTATCCTGTACAATGAAACAGTTATCAGATGTTAAGTTTCGTATATTACGAGCATGAAGAATCGTCATCGGAATTTATTGCCAGTATATATATACCATGCACATGAAAATTTCGGAATTATAAGGAATCCTGTGGGATGGAATACATCCCATCCGCCATATTGGCGTGCTATGCATTTTTTTGTTGGATAAGATCCGCAAATCTGCACACGTATGGAATCTACTTCATTCGGTTCTACAAAACTTTTTAAACCGTCCTATATGGGGATTGTCCAGCCAACCGTGTGATAACTATTTAAAGCATACATTTTCCCTTTGTGTAGATCTGACTTTTTTCAAAGTGTTTGAATTATCTAAGATGTGTTCCTTGTGATTTCTCATGGAAATCAATTGTAACCGACACACGTCGCTCTCTCTCTCTCTCAGTACTTGTGAACTAATCCCATGATCGATTTTTCCATGTCAGTTTCCGGTCTAACTCAAGCGAGAAAGTAGCGCTATGTGAACTATTTTGTCTGTGATCTGGTTTGAATAACCGTAGTGTCATAAAAATATTGAGATGTTCTTTACTTTGAAAACATTGATAAGTAGCACTAGACTGTGGTGCCCTTTACGTAAATGAACTGGATGCGGGATACATCCAAGGTCATCATACTTTAACAAATCGATATTTTTGTCGGATTTAATTACTTTAATCGTCACCACTGATACTTATCGCGTTTTGTAATACATCGCCTTGTTAACCATTCTATCTCAACAACTGTTTCGATAACAGGAATTGTCAATTTCAAAACATCTCTGATGTCATAAATGGCATTGCATTTCAAATAAATGCGAAGTATGCTAAGTGTGTTGAATGAAATTGAATCTTTTACTGTGGATGGTCGCGAAATCTGAATGCCTATTTGTGATGCTATTCCATGTAATTCACAGTTATTGGTAACACTGTAATGAACTAAAAAATAACTCAAAAGATTTCTGAAATTTGAATCTGAAGCAATTATAGCTTCCTAACAATTCGATATCTGTTTCAATTAAAAGACCTAAAAGGAGTGCATTAAGCAATGCATTCTTACGCCACTTAGGTGATGAAATGCCACAAAGATAGTCTTTACACTTAGAAAACCCACGTTCATGGACTTCATGTTTCAACAACAAAGATTGATTCATCCATTTCTCGTCTTGATATCTTGCGATGTTGAGACAAACTTCTACTTTATCAGTAGTCTAATAGATTGCAAAAGTGTGTTGATCATTGGGATATTAATAACGCAGATGACCTTAAATACGATATTCAAATAATATGCGTGAGATCAAACAATGAAAGGCATTTTTTATAATAGTGTCGGCGCGTGCCTCTGAATTCCGCGTTTCCTTAATGTTGCTTTTTACGGATTAATGGAGTTGCTGAGCTTTATATTGTTTTTTTGCTGCACCTAGTCACCAGAGATTCAACGCTTTTAACATTGATAGAGCGATGAGAAATATCAGGATTCAAAACTACTCAATTGCGGTACCTTTTGAGAATTATTAGCATTTTACTGAAAATTTCAAACTGATCTTTCAATGACCGCATTTTAATCATGAAAATGAAGTATAGCATGACTAGATCAAAAACAATGTGACTCTTGTACAAGGAATTGTCATCCTAGCTATGAAGATCGATAAGCCGATACTAACAATTGTTTTTACTAAACTCTGGAAATGTGGATTGAATAGTCCCATTTTTCCATGAAGTCGGTATCTAAGTGTGAAATGCTACATTTAACTCATCTGAATACTACACTGCCTCTAAATATCCTCGAGAGGTGTTTGGAAACTTAGTTAATTTCGGGTCATGATCTTGCACTTTCGATTTCTTAACCATGCCACTGAAGAAGGCGGGAGTGGAACTATCTTATCGAATGCCCGTTTAGTATTTCATTCTTTTTATAGTTAAATTATCCGTGTTCCAATAGATTGCAATTTTACAATTATTTGATAGTTATGCTGTCAGTTACTTATGTGTCATCGAAGCTCCGTGGTTATAACCACATCATCAAGGACGATCTCAGTGTCTACAGACATCTTATCTTACCAATCCTAACTAATAACTAATAATTAACCTTAGTTAATATCCCTAACTTGGCGAGGGGGCCGGCGTGTGAATATTAACTGGTGTGGCTGGATGCCTTGGGTGGAGAGCAATGTGTAAAAGTGATTCACGTTCATGTGATACTAATGGATCTTAAAAATAATTAAAAAAAGCCAGAAACTGCAATTTTTTGCAATTAAATTTCGGATATTTCGGCTTCACAGCCTGCGTCAGGGATACAAAAGGGAGAGAAAAGCTATGAAGACATGGAAATATAAAATTCAAAAGGTAGCGTATTCAGTCATAGAAATGTCAAAGAAATATAAAATCCCGAAGCTCTTCACTTTCTTATCTTGAGTTTAATGCTGGACATAGATTTTGTATAAAAGTGGCCTCTCGTAGTCTTAAGTTGGCAGTGTCTGAATCTGTGGCAAAGATCTTTGTTCTTATTGCATTCGTATTACTTATTCATAGATGGCGATATACAGACGACTCGGGACGAGTGATGTGTTCTTTCATCCTTTGGCGTAGAGGTCTGATAGAGCTGCCTATGTATGTGGAAAAGCAGTTAGAGCACTGAATCTGATACACTGTGTTTTTTGTTGCATATTTGGTTGTTGTTCAATGCGCAAGGAGGAGGTTCAGCATTTTTCCAGAGATAGCTCCTGAGGGTTTGTGTCTGATGGGCGATTCGGAAGCTGATCCCTTCGTGGCGAAATATCTGTTTCAACTGTCTGTCCGCTTGATCTGATAAGAATAGTGCTTGTCTAAATCTGATAATCTTATTTAATCTGATACTTTAATGCTGCTAAAAAATAATTTTTATATTTTCCTTAATTGATCTTTGCAATGTCACATGACGATATTTGCAGAACTCTGATATGGGAAGAAGCATCAAAAGTTGATTCACATCTTTTTCAATAGCTCTGGGTAGCGTTCATTCATCGCTTTTAATTTAGTTGAAAATTTTGCTCGTTCAGTCGCTGAGAATACCTTAAAGCAAAACTGCGTCCTAGAACTTTCGCACAAAATTTCAAGACCTAATAACGTTGTCATTGTATAGATGAGAAGCATTTAAAAATTGGCCAGATTCACTTGTAAAAAGTTAAGAACCAGTAAGTTTATGTTAGAACCAAAGTTGATTATCTCTAAAGCAAGTTAGTAAACGGGATATCAGAAATTACACATCGGATTTCTTGCTTTCAAGCTTTTCTTGATGTAACTGCCTCAAGAAATTTGCATTTATTAATTTATGCAGTCAACAAACGTAACCACATATCACATCACAATTGATTGAAATTCATAGTCGGGATTAGTTCACTGTTTGGTAATATGCAATGTTGCCATTGCTTCGGCTGTAAATAAAATTAATCTTCTGAAATGCCTACTCAATTTTTTAAAGAACTAGCTTGTGACTTATCGTGATTTCTGTGATTTTGATAAAATCAGCACATTTGTTGAGTAATTCGTAGGGCTGTATGCCACTATAATCACTGTTGGTAGAAGTATGCCAACTGGAGATGTCGCTAAATTTGTCACAATTTAGGCAACTGCTGCTGTAGCTGTAATCAGATTCTGTCGTTCACTTATCGTCTGTTCGAATTTCGGAAAGCGTGACATGATTGTCGAATTTTAGGTGTACGAATTGCTTTACATATATTGAATGATGAATTGAAACTCACGAAACTTGAAATGCCGCATTAATTCATGTTAATTTCGATTGCATAAGACGACACTCTTCATTGTCACTGCAAGTGTCCAAGAAAGCTGAAGATCACCCAATGCAAAATTTCATGTTCATGACATTTCATCATTTCATTGCTATTTTTTGAAGTAATGCTATACAGAAGTTTTCTTCCAAACATGGGATTGAAATTTTTCAAGTCAATGAGGATGCCCTTTTCCATTTCTAAAATATCTTCTAGAATGAAATAAAGCAAGCCCTAGTCATTATTGTGAATTGTAGATCGGCCACCTCCGTTCTGGGGCCCTCAAGGCCTCGCCGTGTCAGTTCGAACTACTCGTTTGACAACCGAAGATAGACTGTGGTTGTATAATTTTGTGGCAATGAGCAATACCTATCTGTGCGAACAGCTCCTCTCTCAAGCGAAATATATCAATTCTCGCCAACTTGGTGTACATGTATACGTGGCAGCGTTTCCTTACTTGCTGTTTACTTACTTGTCGTCATTTGAGTGACATCTTGAAATAATTGTTAATGAATTCTTGAAGACTTGAAATTGCTGGCGATTCAAATATCATACAAAATGGATGGAAAGTGGTCTATTTCCTGTCATTCATCAGTTCCGCTGTACGATTTTCAAGTAACTGATGACCAACTCCTTCAATGAAAAAATAATCGTGAAAGTGTTTCACTGTTTTTTTATGTTTTTTTTTATTGTTTGATGATCTTCAGCAATTTGGCACGAAAAAACCTTTGTATGGAAAGTTTGCTTATTTGGCTACCTAGATAGATGTGCAAACTATCCCTGCGACCGACCAGAGATTACCAAACTTTGTTGTTAACTACATTATGTGGTCCCTAACAATGCCTATTACACTATTACACAACAAGCTGATGGCGTGAGCAAACCTTCCATTCCATACAATTTCGCCTTCACTTTCATTCATGAGTTATGCTTCAAATATGTTACTCGTACATACACGTAGTATGTCTAAATCATTACGTAGCTATTGCTGGTTAGTAAGTACCTGAAGAAACGCTCCATCCTCCTGTCGGTATTCAGTGCGCCTTCGTTCTACTTTATCAGGGTGTGTGAAAAGGACCCTCGATATTTCAGGTTTCTGCTTCACAGTCAGAACATCAATGGGATGAAAAACATTTACAGTTGTTTTCTGAAAGATTGCAGCATGCCAGAAATTGCTCTGTATTATTTTATTATTATTGCACATAACACTCTTAGAGAACAATTGAAAATTAGGTGAAAGACATATGCACATATTTCATTCAGACGGTTATCATCTACATGTAGCTTTGGTGGCAGAATATTTTGGTCCGCATTTTTTTGAATATTTCCGAATATTTTGGTCCATATTTTGAGCATGCAAGGTTCAATGTTCCTCAGCTTCTGAATTCACGGATATTCGTGTGGGCATTCATTTCATTCTTTTAAAAGTCTACGTCAGGGTGCAATTAGAACACTGACGCCAAAAACCTTTCACTGAAAAAATGCAGTTTTCCCTAATATTTGATCTAGACGAGAAGTAGACTTCCCAAATGTGTTGCAGATTAGAAACTTTGACATTTACAAAAAGTCAGACAAATTTTGCAGGAAAGCTGAAGCAGAATTTTGTTTTCAAGTCGGAAAACAATTGATAATATTAGCTTAAAGTCTTAAAAGGTGACAAAAATACTGTGAGTGCATAAATTCTAAGAATTATTTTTATAAATAAATAGCGACAGAATTACATTCAGATTGCTATCAAGTTCGTCTTTATTACTACTGTCAGCAAATCAATCAATGACAATTTGCGGTATAATGTTGGCAATTTTCCAGTTTTTTTTTTTTGTTTCATGAACATTTCAATAATATTTGCCTATTTGTTTTTTGCTTTGTGTTGCTTTAGTTAAAGTTTAGCCTCACATGCCGTGAAAACTATCTCATATTAAAGTAGTTAAATTGATAAGCATCATTCCATGAAATATGTCATGAAATAATTGTTGCTTGAAAGACGTTAAGGTAAGCAGAAATTGGACTAACTTTGTCTTTAAGTAATAATTTATGTTAAAAAGAGAAAAGCTTGATAAGCATAGGTAGGACAAATAATTCTGTCTATTGATGTGTTATGAGAATATATTATCCATTCGATTATTGTCGAAAATCAATTTGATGTAAATACCAAAAAAGCAGTAAATTGTGTCTATATAAGTATCATGCTGAATAGGTGGCATAGTTACCAATCAAGCGTCCCTTATCATCGTCAGATAGAAATGTAGGTGATATAGAAATGTTGCTGATAGTATTCTAGCCGTCCATGCCCTTATTTAGCCAGACTTTATCTTTCGCCGCAAGTCGAGCATGACTGCAAAGTAAAATCTTAAGTCAAAATCATGCCTGATACAAATTGCGTATTGAAATTTAGATACAGGAGTAAACCATATAGAATTACATAACATCCAATAAGAAGTACTGATAGCTTCATAAAATTACAAGTGAAATATGTTGGGTCATTCTGCTTTATACTAAGCCCCGATATTTTTATAATCCCGAGCAATCACTGACTCTTTAGTTGGATTGGGAGAAGTGCAGACCTTACCCAGTATTTCAGATCATAATAAAGTCCCTTCGTACTTCTACGGAATTTAGCTGGTGACGTCTTTCGAAAACTTTAGTCCGGTCAACCATCAAGAAGGAACAATGAATTCAATTTTCATTCAGCAGTTGCGGTTTGCAATGTTTGTTCTTATTCCCTAAGCAGCTGTTTTAGCACCGAATGGAAAGCGCTTCAAATGACACACTCCACTTTTTTTCGTTCCCAAATATTACGAGTGTTGGACGTCGGTAAACGTCTATCCGATCTGACAGCGGTTCCACATGCATTTCGATTTTGAACGTCGATGCTCCCACAGTTCAACGTACTGAAGTCGGCTGTCTCGTTCTCGCACTACCTTCTTCGACCGATCTTTTTTAATTCCTTTGCACATGGCCATACCAACGATTCTTTCCCACTGAATTTTAGCAAGGAAAATAAAACTAAACTCATAATAATAAATTTTATCTTAGGCGCTTTCGATGACTCTAATCGTAAGATACGTCATTTATAAGAGGATTCTAAATAATCTTGCACTAAAAGTTATAGGCATTCAAATTACATAGCTATGAAAAGAGATTAAGTAAATAATTGTGTATAGGTACATACTAAAATATCAAAGTTGATATCATTGGCCGGGACAACGATAGCGCAAATCTCAGACTCCGTGAAGCTGTTTATATAGATTAGCGTAAGCCTAAGTTAAACTGCCGGGCTGAGATGGAAAACTACAGAGATTTCTTATTTTGCTAAATGCAATCTGTAGGCCCTTCTCAATATCATTTTGAAATTTGTACTAAGTTAAAACTATGAAGTCATCATCCTTTTTATACTCCCTGATGATATTGACCGGTGGTCAATGAAATGCGTATCGGAGTTTACTATAATTTGTCTAATTCATACATTTTTTATATTTTCTATCAAAATAAACGCTTGAAGTCCATGTGACTGAAGACCATCTTTCCAGGCAGTGTATCTTTGCGCTCAAGGTGTGACACTCAAGTGTGTCTGTCCAAATAACCAAATCATTTGCATGCAACAACTCATGCGGATATACTGCTCGAAATTCGTTAGAAATTACCTCCATGACAATTACAAAAAGATGGAGCTCAAAAGTGATTTCTGTTGTACACCAGCTGCACCTTCGAATTCAGCACTGAAACCAGCACTCATTCTGACCTTAGATACTGTGTACCGATACATGGTCTGAACAATGCGGATAATCCATTCCTCATCACCTACCATGACATCTCTCTCGGAACCACTTTCTCCAAGTCAACCAAAATGAAAAACTGATCCTTTCGCTTCACACTAAACCTTTTCCTGGAGCTGTTGCAAGGTGAAAATTGAAAAAGTTTTCGGGCGTCCCGGTATGAAGCCGAATTGCATTGAGTAAATTGACACCTGCTGTCTGATAAATGGCTCAAGTACTCTTTCCAGAATTTTGAGTACTTGATCCAGGAACTTGACGCCTCTGTAGTTCCCTCTTTCTAGAAGATACTGATGAACGCCAGAATCCAATAGGTATTTGTTCCTCTCGGAAACAGACTTTGGCTTGCAAATCGACAGCATCTCCTGTAGCCCGAATAATTTTCACCACCACGCCCGATGGGCCAGCTGCTTTTCTCTTCTCATGTCAGCAACAGATCTTTTGATCTTCGAGGCATCAATCTAAAGGGTAGGAGCTATAATCGTAGGAACACGTGTAATGCAAGAGCTCAAAGGAACTCAACATTTAGCACGGCATCATAATGGTTCCTACATGTAGCTAATTCGTCAGCATCAGAGTGCACGATGCTACCTTCATCCCCTATGACACAATTTTCCCCTACATCATCTTGATTTTCCTCCTTTGTCTTTTGGGCAACTTCTATTGCAGTGTACTATCACTTCAGATGACTTTTGCATCGCGAACTTGTTTCAGGTCTGCTCTTCTAACCAGCACTTAGTCACCTTCGATGAGAACCCACATCTGTAGGCAAATAGCAGGGGTCACTTTCTCAAATAATGTTTTGACTACCAATGTCAAGAGCAAGACAAAGGTTCCCTGTTCCTTTAGCATTCCAGAATCCGAAACCATGATTACCATGAACGGCATAGAGTCATCAGAACCCAACATGCCTATTGAAGTCACCAGCAGCATCTCCCCGTCAGGTAGCGCTGCAAGGTTGTTGCAACTCATACAACAGGAGGGCGGCCATCCTGAGGAGCACATGCGCTGAAAATGTTGATCGTTTCATTCATAACTCAGAGACAAAAGATACCACTATTCACTCGAGCGACCGACACAATCCTCTCAATCCAGTTTCAGGGCGTCCGCGCTCCCTGGAAAACCTGGAAATCCTGGGAAACTCCTGGAAATTTTGAGACTAATTAAAACACTAATTGCAAGATGTTGAATTCATAATTACTCTATGGTTGAAGTGTTTTCTATTTTTCCAGATTTTATTCTTCATGTCTCTACTTATTTTTTACAAATATAGCCTTTATTCTCATACAATTTTTTTGTTTTTAGAATATTTCAGTGACTGGAATCTCCTATCATAGCGCATACAACATGAATGAGACCGAATTGCGTGGTGTGGATGACTATGAACGGTTTCGAACTCCTAATCGTTGTACAGTATGGTGAATTAGTAGCTGTGAATTCCCTCATTAACGCTGCGCGGTATGGTGAACTAGGAGTTGTAAATTCCCTCATTAACGTCGTGTGGTATGGGGAACTAGGAGCCGTAATCTAGGACTAATGCTATTACACACTTGATTGCCGTGTGGCAGAATCTACTGACGCAAAATGGTGCTAAACCTATAAAATTCATTTAGGCACCAGACTCGTTCCGAATGATTCGATCAGAGGCTAATATCGAATATTTTCAAACACATTTCAAGTAGGTTTCAATATGTAGATATATTATTCCGGACACGTGTGCCAATGAGCTTTCCTCGGTCAATTCTTCTCAGTGTCATTCTCTTAAGCTGATTGTAATTACTCGCATGCATATGCAACACATCAACCATTATGTTCCTCTTTCTGGCTCTTGGTCTTCCACCTTCCACGGATTAACTCAGCAATGCTTCAGTTCAAATGATCTTATCTGAATGACAACGCTCTGACGTTCACCGTGTTGCATTTTATTATAGAGTGGTCTTTACAGATTTTCCGTTAATTGTTACATTTCATTGTTAAGTCTTATATTTTTCGTTTTTGATTGTTATACTCTTCCTCTATTTTGTTCTCCTCAATTCGCAATCTTTAAATTTGTTACGATCGATTTTATTTTCATTTCTTTATAAATATAATGTAGCCGTCTGATGCATATATTGGTATTTTTTATTTGGAATCACCTGCAACTTTAAAAAAATCCAACCAATTTCACGCCACTTTTCAATTTTTTTGTCAATGTTACTTTTATGATGTTTAAGCTCCTTAGCCACAGAACTTTGGGTAGATTTTTCCCGGATTTTTTCTTTTAAATTTGACGTGTGCATTTGAGTAAAATTTCCATGCAGAAAGTCAGGAAATTTTCGTTCAAATTTGACCCCTGATTTTTGGTAAATTTCCCTGGAAAACCTGGAAAATGAATTTTACCCTGGGAATCCTGGAAAACACCTGGAAATTTTCATTCAAATTTGCGCGGACACCCTGCAGTTTTCAGGATTCCAACATCATATCCTTTCTAGAAAGCCTTGAACTTACTGTTCCTGCACATTTTGATCCTCGCAGAGGCGCATCGAGTCTCTTGGAAGCAGCATCTGTTGATGCCTCTACGCCTCAACATTTCCACAAAGCACTAGAGGTGTGCAGTCGAGATCCGAACCCGATCGGGCTCGTTTTGGGCTTGATTATCTTGTCGGTTGTACGGGGTTTTTTCGGATTAGAATTTAGAAATTTTTTCGAACACAGGCCAAAAATGAGTAGACGATATCATGGAGGAATCTGATGGAAAAATTTCACCAGCTAATTTGCTTCGTTACATTTATTATACGCAAGTATTGTTTTAGTTATATAGGCTATTTGTTAAAGTTTCCTGTCAGAATTGAAATATAATTGGTTTTATTCACTGTCAGAATTGAAATGATCAAAACTAACAGTTTCTTGATGATATTATTTTAAAATATTATTGTCTGAATATATTTCTGTTAACATGCAAAGTTAACATCATTTCCTTAACCATCTAGTGTGCACAATTGATTATAAAACTACCTCAACTTTGTTTTATATACATTTATACAGCAGACACTATATTTTTGCCAGTTGTTTGAAGTCTTAGTTTGATTTGATATTTCGATATCACTTAAATTTTCATTCTTGAAATTATTGTTGACTTTTGCAAACTATTATCATAATAAGATATCCTTTCGTATTTCAGTATTTCTAAAAATTAGTGCGTATATATTTGATAATTATATGTTGTTTGACAAGCTAATGCGTCTGTGCTTATATGTACGCTTTAAACAAGGAAGAGAATCTTCCGGATTTATCCGGAATTCCGGATTTTTTGACGACCATCTGGGTCTTTTCTGAGATTCGCCAGAAAACGTAAAAAACAGGAGGGGCAAGGGGTAGGACGAAAGGTATGTGGTCCCTAAGATAGAATGATCTTCGTGAAGTAACACATGTGTCCTGTCTTAAGACAAAACATCTTCATGATGGGTTACATAAGACCCTCTGATCACCAGTCATTACAATTGATGCATGTTATCCATAGGTCTCCTCTGACTATCAGCGGCCCCTTTGACTAGCTGTGGGCCCCCTCTGACGATCAATGGGCTCTCCGCCAGAAAATGCAATAAAAATATGGGGGAGTGGAAGGCAGGGTAGTGGAATGCCATCTTCATGAAGTACGGTAACGCATGATCCCGTCTTAAGCCCGAAACATCATGATGCGTTACATAGGACCCCACTGATTACAGGTCATTACAATAAATATTTTCCATAGATCCCCTATAGCCACTCATGGGCCTTTCTTTGACGATCAGTTGACCCCTCTGTCGACCCATGGGCCCCTGTGACGATCAATGTGCCCCTCTGACGATGCATGGGTCTTTTTGGGGATATTGGAGATTTTGACTAGGTTATGCCTTATTTATGTTTTATACCTGCTGCGTGATTTATGTTTCCTTGTTACATTTTTGGCCCTTTATTAGTTCCCCTCTCCTATACCGTACATACTCGTACTATATAGCCGATCGCCATAAAATTTCATAGCAAATTACTCGACTATTTTCTCCATTTAGAGTTTTTTTAATTGAAACGGTAGTTTCGGAATAACAGAGGTCTACGTACCAATTAAAGACTGTGTTGCAAAAAGCTCATGACGATCGATTTATATGCATTCTAGGAGAATGATGTCTGGCTTGGGGTTATTTGAAATTACAGGCCGATTAGAGATTGCTTGTAGAAATTCTACATACCGGCACATTCAAAAATTCTCTAATTCTGAAACTGCCCCTCCAATTCAAATGAAATGGATTGTAATTGATCACAGTTCTACTAGTTTCACTCATAAAGGCTGAAGGTTTCGCCTGCGGCGCTTTGTAAACATCAAAATTCTTCGAGTTACACTCCCAAAAGGTTTGAGGTTTTTTATACAGTACTTTGCCTCAATATGGTTGAGATCTAATTAATTATTAACTGTGGCCCTAATGCTTCATTAACAATGCTTTATAGTCGCAGCATAGGGTATATAGTGTATAGGCGCATAAAGATTTATAACTTTTTAAAATTGATACTTGGATTGCTTGCAATCATATCAAAACTGAAAGTTAGCCCCAGTAAAAGTAGCGCATGGGCCCCCCATAGAAGCGATCCTCCGGATTTTTTATGACACAGCGTTCTCATCCCTGTTTAAAGAGAAGTAGAACTTATGGATGTGGAAAAATTAATTTTACATTGTGGCGTTAATCGTCGGGTCAGGTTCTGGTCTTTCATGGAAAATTTCGGATCGGGTTGAGTCTATTTTTTGACGACTGCACACCTCTATGAAGTACCAACATTTGAAATGGCTGGACGGAGCTTAGATTTTGCGATGGGTTTGCAACTAGTTTACAACTAGGGCTACAATTAGTGGGACAATGGAATGAGAAAGTTTGAAATGTCTAGCTTAGTCTGCAAGTTCAGTAAACTATTCAACTGCACAGCTTTCTCATGAAATTAGACAATTGGTCTTTCTCTTCAGTTCCTTTAATGTCATTTTATGAGAGCAAGCCGTCTCGATGGGTATGGCTCAATTATGCGGCTTTGGGTATTAAAAGTTCACCATTTAATCTCACATTGTTGTTTTGTTACAAATATGGGATGTGAACTTTCTGACATTTTTTTGGACATATCAACAACTATCATTGAAGTGGCAGTAGTTGGGTTTTGAATTGGTCGTCGCGATATCGGGTCGTGCATTATATTTCAGACTGACAGTTTTCTTTTAATTTCGTTGCAGAAGTATGAGTTTGATGCTGTTTAAAGCCCTTTTCATTGTCGGGGTTCAATTCGTCATCGAATATTCCAACTTCATGGTGTCCACGACCTTGAACTTCTTTGAATTTGAAGGGGGAAACATGAATAGCTTTCAGAAATGTTGTTTTTCGATGCGCAACAATCAAGATATCTCATGCCATTCCAGTTTCATACAAATTTTGTTTTAAGATGTGGATGGAGAGTGGTTGCTTGTAGACAAAAACTAGTATAGTCATAGATGCATTATAAAGCAAGATTTATATGTTATTTAAAACTACTCTTTCTTGTTGACTGTTTCTTGGTCAATCATATTACTTTCATATTTAAAAAATTAAAGACTCATCTTAATTCAGCAGAAGCAGAATTACATGCACAGCACAAATGCTTCCTAATTGTAACTCGTAGTTGAACATTCATTACATCAGAGAAGTGAGCTCTACTCTCACAATCACATCAAATGAAGGATAATGCAAACTACATAAATAAATGCAGGAAAGTTAAATGTTGTCATAAGATTTATATTATTAACTATAATAAATCTTGTATTTGTATTTTCAAAATATTTCAAAGGAATTTTAAAATGTGGCATCTAGGAGTAATGGTAGACCAAAAATTTTCAGGAAGTTGTATTTGGATAACAATTATTTTTTTTTATAATTCAATGCTGGGAAATTTGCAGAAGTTTGACTACTAAAATCGCGAATTTTGATCTTTTTGAATTTTGACAAAGGAAAAACCTTGAATTTTGCGGTTTATCTGGCGCGGACCCCCAATACAACTTTCAATGAAACGCGCTGATTTTCAGTATGATTAATGTGAGTTCGCAATTAGCATTTAAAGTGAAATTTCGACGGGTTTTCATTATATAATACTTTTAATACATTATTGACATGTCGCATAATTTAGCGTGCCTGCAGTGATTAAAGAAATGCTGCTATATTTGCAAACACAATGTAAGTAGAATAGTTCTATATTGAGCGGCATCCTCACTTGAAAAGGTACAAAATGTTTAAGACATTGCCTAAAATGCTTCTGAGAAAAGTTGCTCCATGATTCAGAATAAACGTAGAAAACAAAGGGAAAACTGAGCGAACCAGCAGTGGCCGCGCGAGTGTTGGTTCAATGGAATGAAATACAGTGTGCAGTTTGTCGGATTATCACCCTGTCTTCGTTTGTTCGAACCTATAAAAAGACGTGTATTGTCATTATTCGTCACTATCTCCCAGAGCTATATATCTACTTGTTGAGTAGCTCAGTAGTAGTTCGCATCGTGTTTAGAGTAAGTAGTATAAAAAATGGGATATCTGGAGCTTTCCGGAAATGGCGCATCGCACGAATCACATGGATGAAGTGACTGCTCAGCATTACAATTAGCAATCATTCAGTGTTATATATATATAACCACAATCTGTAAAATTGAAGCTGTGAAATGTTGAATTCCTGTGCATGACACGAAAAGTTTCAGCAAATGAATGCAGCGATTTTTGATTGAGCTATTCCGCCAGAAGGCAGAATTCACCCACTTTTCAATTTGTTGTCAAAAGAGGGCGTTGATTCAGAAAGTGAATTAATAGAAAATTTGTATTTTTGTCGAAAATAAGGATTACTGACCTTCCAATTTTCATAACATTTTAAAAAGTTAGTTTCGTTAAGTCTCCATTTATTTACAATCAATTTTAACTACAATCCCATCGCCATTCTAGGAATAGTTATACTTGCCTACTTTCCTTTTTTTTTAATTTCCGTGTTGAACTGGTTAGACTTAAAATGAAGCTTTAACGTCACTACTGGAGCCTGGACGGTTGGAGACATCAGCTGTAGATTTTTTAGTCCGAATGCCCTTCCTGCCGACTTCTATTGACAACTTCCGGTCTCGACTTCTGAACCAAAGGGTTGTTTGACCAAGCACTTAGCCCTTGCCGGGAGACTATCACTTTTGGAATATTGGTATTTGTCAATGTGATTAGCAGTAACCTTCGTAGTTACAATGTGCCATTGGAAGATAAAATAGATTTCCTTTTTTCGAAAGTACATGAAAAAATATGAATATTTTTATATTTTTGTGTCATTTGGTGGTTTCGGCTACTTCAATTTGTTTTGAAATGTAATTTATTGATCATGCGACTTCATATCAATAACCTACAATGAAAAGTGTGGATATTCTCAATACAGGCGTTCGACCATCATGCGCACGCACGTCAATAAAGATTTGGAGTAAGATAAAATTCCGTTCATGCCCTTACCTGCATAGCAATAAAATATATGAATGCCAGAGCTGCAGTGGCACTGTATTTGCTTGTTCTTTGAAGTAGCATTGCCCATTATTTCGGTTGTCACAGCCAACTTCAGGGGAACAAATACTTTTTCTCTGTTGTCAATAATTTTAGTAAGCATCATCCATAGGGTATTCATGAAGTAGTGTTTCATGCTATAACCCGCATATTTGCTGGCGTTCATGCAAACGTGGATAAAATGATATCAATCTCCAATCTCGCATGAGATGCATGGAAGAAAATTTAGTTGAAGCTATCACGTTCCAAACCAAAGTAGATAATAGTTATATAAGTAACCTAATAAAGTTATGCAATGCAATTTTACGTGGAATAGAATATGTCACGCAAATTCAAGTATAATGCAAATTCCTTTTTGCATTATCGGTCATCAAGTGTTTTCTTAGACAAATGAACAGCCATTAGCATGGCGCAGGTTGTTTGCTTGGTATGATCCTAATGAGAATAAAATCAATTGTAACACAGTAGCACAAACTTGTTTCAAGACAAAGCGTAGGTGGTTGATGGGACTTTGTCTATCTATAGTGCTACAATCAAGTTACGTTAATTAATCGCATCAAAAATTATGTTCAAGCAAAATAGAAAGCAGACTTCTCCACTGTTGAGATGAGTTGGCAATTTAGAAGCAAAACTACTCAAAAAGGAGGCACTAGATCATTATGTTTTTCATCATCAGTAATGGAAATATATTTAGTAACATTCTTAAGAAAGTATGACTTTTTTTAATTTAGATATCTACTTGGACGGATTATGATGTGATAAAGAAGACACAATCCATATCGACCTCTTGAACTTGTTGGATATTATCAAATATGTCAGAAGTTAAACGCCGAATAATTGAAGTAGCGTTTGCATTTTGTTATTGATGGTATTATGCTGGAAAGTATCAGGAATGTTTTGATGTTAAGCAATTATAATTAGTTTTACGTACAAAGTTCTTCAGTCAGCATCCACAGACCATCTTCAGATAAAATTTAATTATAAGGTGATGCTGACCGAAGCATTTTGTGCGTAATATTAATTATAATTGTTCGACATCAAAATACTTTCCAACTGTATTCTGTGATAACGTTATCACCAATGAGCCATTTGCCAAAAAGGACTTCAAAAGTAAATGTGATTGTTAATTGAGGAGGGATGACGGACTTTGATCGACGAGCACTTTTACACATCCGCATCAACAGTTTTTGAGAGCATGGAATGCTTTGGATATAAGTAGTTAAGAATGTTGTTTGGTTTTGATATACTCCAGAAGAACTCCATTGAACGATGTTGTCTACGGATATGCAGAGGAGTGAATTTGTCACTTTGACAGTCTAAACCACAAATAATTATATGGCATCTGCGCCGAATCTTTTCCATCTTCTCTGAGTTTGAATCGCTGATTACAATTAGTAGAGGTGAATTGCATTCAAGGATTCCGAGCACATGGATTACATTCATAACAACAGGCATTGAAAAATAAACTTCGTTGGCGACTTCTTTTTCAATGTTTGTGTTTTCTTTATTACATTATTATTTGCTATTCATGACTCGACTGGTGTTTGATCCAATATTAATAAACAAAAAGTCCGATCCACTTTCGAGCTCACACCATGTGATTCCTATTGAACAACATTGCAATTCCCAACTTTTCTTCTCCGAATACAGTACCATTAAATCATGTCCGTGTGGCAAATCAAACCGATTATGTAATAAATTTATCCTGTCGTGAACTTGGAGAAGTTCGAGGAGTGTGGAGAAGTCGAACTGTTCTATCGATCTAAATCAACTAAACATTCCCCTTCTATGATAGGAAGAATTTCTCTCAGTGGTGTTAAATCTTGATCCTCATGGTATATATTGTCTTCATTCAGTGCAACTGTCAGATATGTTGCAGAGACGTGCTACGCCCACGTACTGTTCCATGTGACTTGAGATTTCATCGGAAGCAAGGTATGAGCTCGTTGAAGTTCGTAGAGTGCTGCGGTTACCGTTTCGGGATGGTAGTTATTGCGTCTTAGATGAAACTTGTTTTCATGAATATCGCGTTAGCCGATCAGCGGTCATTCCGTACACTGCATTCCAGTTGTATTGCTCCCATTCATTTCCGAATTATATTTTCTTCTTAGGTGGCTAATGTTCGTCCTTTCCATTTATCTCTCCCTTGCTCGTTTCCTTATTGCCTACTCGATTAACATGAAGTAGATCCACAAAATTGACAGACGTTTGATTATCAAATTGTAGCAATATCAAAATAATGAAAACGCAACAATTCTTCATTCACTGATATATTTTCTTTAATTGCGTGCCTGGAGTTTCTCAAAGGGTTTATATTATTCAGGGTTTGAATCGCAAGAGTTGAAACCGGCTCATGGCGATTGTGGTCCTTTCGGCGTTTCCTTTCAGAAACAGATCAGCTGAGATCGGTTTCTATTTAATAACTCGATGAAAAAATCCTACAATAGGTCTTGCAATAGTAGCTCACTGAAATAAGTCTTGTATTAATAATAATAATAGACGCTCTTCTTCACATTCAGTGAAAGCATAAAAGCTCAACACTAAAACAAGACCTGCAATTGTTGCACATTAATCACGGTCTTCCGGTGTGCGGATAAGCAGAGCAGCTTTGAATCAGAGTTCCACAGATACCGCTTAAGCGCTACGACTAATTGCGACCCAATTTTAGCTTCAATTAGACAATTGGTACACCTCAGTAATCAAAGTTATCGACTAGATTGTATTTATCAAGAAAGACAGCAAAATATTCTGCGACAGAATGATTCTTATTGATAAAACAATAAATACAAATAAGAAAGCACACAGACGTTTCGCCGGCGGCTTTATCAGTGTATAACGCAAACATAAATACCTGTTTCACATTAAGTCTGGTTGCTATGCCACGAAGATCGGTGTACAGAATTGACCATTTCAAGAGCATGATGAGCATATTAAGGGATTCGAAATGCTTGTGAGTACGCACAGACAATTTCCAAGTTACTCGAAGTTACAACAATGTTATGACATTGATAGAGCTTTGACCTCATTAAAAAGAGGGCTGCTTTTTAGATTTGAAAGAAATATATGAATGATCATATAATTTGTATTTAATCAGAGAAGCTAGAGGTGGCGGAGATGAGGATTTTGAGGTTTTCCTGCGGTTTGACTTTGCTGGATAAGGTTATAAATGAAGTTATCAGGAAGAAGGTGAAGGCTGGTGAGCTGGGCGCGAAGATGACAGTAGGAAGACTGCGATGGTTCGGTCACGTACAGAGACGGAATGAGAGTTATTTAGGTAATAGAGTGGTGGATATGAAGGTTGGAGGAAGAGAGGAAGGCTAAGGAGAAGATGACAGGATGAGGTAGAGGAGGACCTGAAAGCCGCGGATTTGGAAGAGGAGGACGCCCACCACCAAAACGTGTGGAGAAAGAGAATCCTCATCGGCGACCCGGCATGAGTATGTCGAAAGCCAGGAAGAGAATAAGAAGAATCAATGTGTTCTCCGTGACATAATTGCTAAGTGCTTGGCCTAGCGATCTTGTGCTCTAGAGGTCGAGCTCCGAAAGTTTCATTAGAAGTCAGTTAGAGAGGCATCAGTATGTGATTGATTCGTAGTCGAGAGATTCGTAGCTTTTCCTTCACTAACTTGTGGTCAATTTTAGTCTGTCTCTAATGTCATCCACCAAATAAATTGACAAAAATTCAGATCAGTTGAACCTCATTGGGCCTGTCTCGTGTGTCGTTGACCAATAAGTATTAGATTTTGTAACTGCGAAAAATTGCGCAAACATAAGTCTATGTGTTCAATAGTTGACATCGGTCGGTAATTCGGTAAGAAAGTCTATGCACATAAAAAATTTCAGACAAAGTCAGGCACATAGGCTTGCTGTTGCGGTGATATCTATCGATCTATTTTCGAATTTCAGTATTCTACATGTATATCGTGCTTTTTCAGCAAAAATCCATACTGTAGTGCTTCAAATTTTCAGATTATTTACTTTACCCCTTTTATCTCTCTTTTTTGAAGGTACACTTGATGGGTTGTGAAAGTTCTTGTTTACTTCATATTTTATTGGTCTATGATTCCCAGTGTAATTTCCCTCAGTAGAGAGATGGAATGATTCTTTTCGTCTTCCTTTCTGTCTGATCTTGTCATCGTCCAAGTGTTTGAACGTTTGCCTGCTGGCGTTGATATACAGGTTGTCCCAGAAGTAAGGAAGGACATGATTCGTCTCTCAAACTTGCTGCTATTGCTGAGAATCTTCAAAATGCGATTAGGACATTTATTTGGATCATCTAGTTTTGTTCTATTCCAAAGACGAATTGATCATCAAGTTCAGTATGACTGACCATCATCACTTTAAGTGAACATCCTGAATTTGACATATCAATATTTCTTGAAATACAATTTACGCATCAATAACTGTCATTGGTTTGTGATAAAGTCGACATTCAACTTCCAATTTAGACACAAATGTAATAATATCATTTTCTCTAACATTCCATATTTGCGAAATATATAAGGTCACCTAAATTGATTAAAATGTCCACCTCCGAATTCTCGCGTGAGAGCTCATGTCTGCTACAAACAACTTATTGCGGTGAACATCACTTCGTCAGAAAATTGCTAGTATTTCTCCATTATGCGTTGTTTCAAGTCTTGTTCAAGTGATTTCAAGTGTTTCATGTTCGTGGCGCACCCAAGCATTTAACCTATCCCAAAATCAGTTATATAACAGATTCATATCAGAGTCCTTGATGGACAAATGATCACACGTAGACCTACCTTTAAATCGCTCGATTTGCAGATAAAGTCTGGCAGAGACAGTTTGCTACGATGTTGGCAAAATGTGGCTGAGCCTTTCATTTCGTTAAAGTTCAGTTCTTATCTAATGTTAGTGCATGTCTCAAAGCAATACCAGACTGTTAAAAGTTTAATGCAGTATGTTTAAAGGAGTTTTTTTAAACCATGTTCATGCGGAAAGCCAAGCCAAACTCAAACTTTCCGCGGATGTATAGATTTTATCAGATTTGTTGGCATTTGTGAACTCCACCCGACAGCATTATCGGCTCACGGCTGCACAAATGGAGTTACACTTCATCTAGTCGCACCAGGGAATGAATTCGGCACTGTGTCTTCGTGGTAACCGTACTACGCCAATTAGAAACAACGGTCAGTCTCTGAAGTCGATGCTGGTGAATTTTTTGCCAGGATAGCTTCATCTACTGAAAAATTGTTCGATGAACACTAACTCTTACAATTCCCGTGCGCTTCGAAATAATTGCATAGGATTGATTTTGATCCTTATTCGTTGGGAAAACTTGTTCGTACTTAGCTCTTCAAAGCATTTTTAATGGGAGTCGGACACTTGCCTCCCAGGCTTACTCTTGTTATGAAAAGTGAATTCCGCTTCGAAATATTTGAACAACTCCGCCTCTGATAAAAGTGTAAAAGGATCGCCAACGATGACATGGGTCGTCCTATGATATACCGTAATTGCACTATCAGTCATCACTCGCGTAATAGGTCCTAGGTCCATTTTTTGATCGGCAGAGCGGAGCAAGTGATTATTGCCTTCCGTACATGCAGCTGCAATGCGATTCAAATTTAAATTTGAAATCAATATCACAATCACGTTGCAAAGTATTCCGAGTTTCTATTCACATCATGTGACATTTTTCGTGAATTTTTATTGCTTACACAGCTTTGAATCAGATGAAATATGATCCGACAATCAACTGATAATAGAGCGCATAAATTGGCATGGTCAGTTACAGTGGTAGTGGTCAGTCAAATTAAACTGCAAAATCATTTTTTGGAATGGAACAAAACTAGATGACCCAAGCAACTATTATGATGGCATTTTGAAGATACTTGACATTATCAACAAGTTTGAGAACAAATCATATCGTTACTTACTTCTGGGACAACTTGTATGTAGCTGAATCATCAGAATATTCGTCTACTTCGGCAGCATCAACAGCAGCAAGATTTTACTTGCGAAATCATTTGAATGCTGCTCAAACAGAATTTCAGTTGTATACTGAGATGTGTGCGACACCGCCCAATCCGGATGCGGGTTCGAATTGACTTTGCGAATTTATTTCGAGTTCGGGATGATTGTAAAATAATCTGGTTTTATTTTCGGGTTGCGAATTCATGATGTTTAGAAATTCATAAATGTGCTTTATGTTTTGTTGGCATCCTTTGTAGATATATGCGTGTATATCTCTCATGGATGTAGATGTATACAAATGCTATGCATGTACACATGTACTTATTATAGAATGCTGAACAAATTTCTTGAATCATATATCTGCTACCAGTGGTATACACTTCTTCTTTCGTCAAGCTGCAGCTATCTTTTTGAAGTGCATATAGGCCTAAAGATGGTTGAAAAAAGTTATAATGTGACGAAAGATGAACCTTTATTGCAATACTAGGGCGATAGCAATAATAATATGCATTCTGGTGCGATATGCACAATGCAGTGATGCACGAAATGATGTAGCTTAGAAACTTGTCTTTTTGCTATTGCTGACCACATCCGTATTCGTGAACAACCTGCAATTCAAGTCGACTTGATTGTAATCTAATTTATGGTGTCAGTCTATTTGCGCACTTCACGAAGGCTCAAGCAAAACTTTAATTTTATTTTTAAATATTTTTTTGGGCTTGTGTTCGGGTTTTTCAGCAGGTGAAAGTTTCGGGTCGGGTTTCCATTCATAGCTGTTGCACATCTCTAGCTCTATGAATGCTTCAATGCTGTGATTCTTTAATAAAACCGATAATTTTACATTTTCAAGCGATTGTTATAGCAGCAATGTTGGCCTACTGCTTTGCAACTGTTTACTATTTTCCTATTGATGATTGGAGCCCCTCGCTCACCTAACACAAAATGTCTGCCTTAGATAAAAGTTAATAACTTTCAAGCGTGGGTGGCCGGTTTCAACTTTGATTAGCGTTGCGGTAATGATCTGTTTCCACTCTGGTCATTATTTGCTATATTGCATCTTTTCATTATTTTTGTCACAGTAACATGTTCGCCAAGTGCCAAGTTCATAAATCAATGTGTTGCAGAAATTTCTCATTTATAGATGGTCAATTCTTTCTGCGCATGTTCTAAGTTAATACAAACCTGGTTAGATAGTCATCTCCGGAGCTAATTCTTTTAAACACCAACTTTTCCAATGTAAACAATGAGTGGATTTCTCCCTTGTTCCCTGTCTTAGAGCAGGGTTTTTTAAGGTTTCGCTTACCCGCCCACTCCCAAATTCTACCCGCCAATCTAAAATAAAGCAAAACAAGGCTGGTAGATCTTTCTTTCAATTTCCTTTCCAGCTGTAAAAAGAAAGCGGAAACAAAGTTGCATCTTTTGAATATTCAGCAAATTAGAGGTGGTGGTACAATATATGCCTACATGACGTACATGCACTAAAATGTGCACAGCAACAATTGCTGGATAAGATGGAGAGGAACAGTGAAAAATTGTCTCTTGAACTTGCAGTAAAAACATATATATATGATAAATGCATAATACACTACATGATTTCACAGTGAATATGGCAAACTGCAATTTATATAAAGACAAATTGCATTCTGCAACGTCATTCCTCATCGACAAGAACCTATTGATGATCAACGAAACAGTGCCGCATATCAATGAGAAGTGAGGTTAAAGAATGTAAATAACCGTTGATAAGCGATGAATGTGTTATTTGCACTGCAAAAGTCTGCAAATTGCTTAGTTAAGTCATGGATGATGAAAAGTTGTGTTGCAATTATTACTTAAAAATTGAATATGCCTAGTTTCTCTTTAACGATCGAAATTTATTGTTAACTACGTATAGGGGGCATACATACCTGTACTGTACAGTTGTACACCTCCATAACTTTCAGTGATGCAAATTCTATAAATGAAGTAAGCTATGTGAGACAAGAAAGTACCACTGCGAATGTATTTCTTCATTCGCAACCAGTAAAATTTATTTTGGCATGGTCCACTACATGACTACATAGTATTTCCGTTTTGATAACTTCCTACTTTTAAATGCGTGTGAGTGAAGGAAAGTTTTTGTACTTGTTAACTTGACGATGGTTGCGAATCGCATAATCGAACATAAATAGGTTTCGTATAGATTATCCACACCTGAAATAGGGTTGGGTTTAATAATTTTTAAATTCGAATTATGCGAATAATTCGAATTATTCGCCTTATGTGAAAAACAACAGTGACTGACATGGACAGTGGTCCGAGTTGACATCCGAAATTTACCCGCCCAAATCGGGCGCGTATATCGCCTTAAAAAACCATGTCTTAGAGTATAAATTAATATTGAGAAATATGTCTCTGTTGCACTATCAGGATAGTGATTTTTTTCACGATAAAATTAATTTGTCCTCAACCAGTGCTTAGTTTCTCAACCCATTGTTTGCCACAGCGACACTTTTATTTGCTAATTTTCTCCTCAAAACAACGCAATGCGATGGCCTTTTTGAGGTGATAAAGTCTTAATCGATGGTTTCAGTATGACAACTATAAATAGCAGAGAACGTGGCAACACAAGGAAGGAGTCGGCGCGTAGAGACTGATGTGTTTAGCTGCAATGTGTGTGCAGACGCGTGCTCATGCACGCATAGACGTTGCTAGCCATACTAGCAGGCCTCATTGGTAACTTAGAAGGTTGACAGATAGCGTGATGGTAGACTCACATGTCTTCATTCATGTTCTGAAATGAATCTGCAATGATAGAAAGTTTTAGGAGATTAATCTTGTGTCATCTTGATGAAAAAAAATAGTTCATGCTTCGCCTTGTGCTTGCTAATTGTGTGAACATCTTTTATTTCTTTGGGAAGTGTAAGTATTGTATGCCTCATCTGTATGTTGCAAATTACGCAGTTAACAAACAGTTATTTATCTTCTTGGCAGTCAATTAGAAGAGCAAATAGAAAGTTAGTGAAATAGAAAAGTTGACTAGATGTTTGCATTCTGGTACTGATCATGTAAAGGTCTGTACTGTGGTTTTAACATTTTCTCATAGAATGATGACACTCAACTTGACAACAGGCAAAATGTTCTCTTATGCAGATTTAAACTGTGATAACTTTGTGTTTAATGAACATTTTGGGGAAATCGATGATAATATTTCATTTTAAAAAATGCTCATCCTCTTATCAAGTCTTCAGGGATTGAACAAAACAAGTTTCAATTGAACCATCAGTAAATAAGGCATTCTATGAACCAAGTAGGGTAAGAAGATGTAGAAATCGAATGAGAAGCGAATTTTTCTGGTTCAGCTGGGATTAAAAAGAGTAACAGCTTGTATTCTAGATCTGCGGCGAATTCCATGCAACCATTCGTGATTACTTCTATCAAGCTTTATATTGTCTTCCCAGAAACGGAAAAATAATAAATAAAGCGCTGAAACATTCTTACATCATGGCATTTTGCTCTCACAGATGACACAAATGCGAGAAGACACATGCGCGGTCTCTATAAATAGATTTTAGAATGAAGAAAATAAATTGCATATAATTTGCAGTTCATTGACACGAACTCTGTTAAATATTCTTGCTCTTCAACTTCCGACATCCATCAACGAACAATCATGGTTAGGAAACTACAAGTGCATTCAGCGCAGTTAATTTCTTAGACAGCAGACAGGGCCGTAGCTGCACATGGGAATAAAGGTTGCATCAAGTTGTCATGCAAAAATATGCTTGGCGTACAGGACTCAAACCCTTAACAAAATGGCTTGAACCAGGTTGTCTACGTGTAGACCTTTTGCTCTAACCAACTGATCTATAGCTGCTGCGGCTGGGAGGACTGATTACACTAAAATTATAACTTAATCTATCATACATTTTGTCTTTCGTTTTATGTTGCATTATAAACGACAGATGAAGGATTATGCAATGGTGGCACATTAAGGCTGGTTTTACTTTGAATAGGATGAAATCAGTAGTCCTACAGATATAAGTGCGAGTGCAGTCCTGCACTACATGCTTGCAATTCAATTTGAATTACTAATTTTCCAATTTAATGCGCAGTAAATGGCTATTTCAGAGCTCTGTGGTTGTGATAGTTTACAATCAAATGATTGCTGAAATAACAAGTTGGAACTTAATTTTGCTTTAAAAGTTCATTATTTCCAGTCCCTAAGTCTGATTACTATCTGACTTCATAGTGTCAACCCTGGCGGTCTGTGAATGACTCTCTAGTAATCGCAGCATGGACGGGCTCATATCAATGACGTCATGTGGCTCATCGAGGCTGTCGGCTTAACCCGAACAGGGCAAATGCTTCTATGCAAATAGAAGTAAGTAGACAGCTTATCCGGAAACGACAGGGTCAGACAATAAATACTTGGGATGGAGTGTCCTACTAAGTACCTAAAATGTTCTTTCTACTCCACCGGGTGAAGCCGATTGGATTATGGAAGAAGCAAAATCTTCCGTCCTGTCCTTCTGATTTTTACGTAAATTTACTTTTATAAGGTTTGCGGAGAAAACACATTTATAAATGCTTCAGCTTCTTGTGAAATATTGAGTTAGTGTCTTATTCAGAGGCGGTCAACTTATCCAGATGATGCTGTATATGCTGCATTCACGCATGTGCATGTTGGACTAAGTCACTAAATGTCACCATTTTAAATAGCTTCTTCCATAGCGCATGAAAGACATAATGACATCGATCCCTAGCCACATTATTCGTTTGCATCAAGCATGGTGCATGAAAATTGTATTTTTGAACTCAATGATCATTTTCCTGCATGTAGGTTATAGACAGATCAACTCAATATTATGGGCGTATATCTTGACATTATGTGGATGAAGAGGATGTTAAAGGGGTCTATTTCACTCTCAATGTGACAAACTCCTTATTTGTCCGAAGCCTTCATTTTTCGAAAAAATTGCGGACTCAACTTTTAGATCAGTAGAAGTCTGTTAATATTGACATCTTCATAAATGCTGATAATTCCGTGCATGTAATTTAAGTATTTATGAAATCCGCACATTTTCTGAAGAATAGTTAATTCTGAAAGAGTCATTTATGTATTTGACTTAGAATAGTTTTGCTTCAATTCGAACTAAAGCCGTAAATCGGTAAGAAAACAATTGTCGCCCGATTACTGATTGTATCGAGAATCTAAACCTCAGATATGTCGGCACACTTGAGACTTCAATCTAAGATAATGCAACAGCTACGCATATATCAGATATTAAGGAAATGAAATTGTAAATAATCATGAATCACCAGTTTCAGTATGTCACCTGTCAGTGTCTGACCCAGTCCGCAACGTTATCGATAAAGTTTTAATCCAAAAGAATTGATACATATTTGTTAATAGCAGAGTCTAACCTCACACTTCATAGCATTCTTGAGATTACTGATTCTATCTGATCTCATAAGAGTGCATTTTCAAAGGTGAATACTAAAAAGTCACATGAGACCGAGAGACAAACAAGTAACTGTAAAGGTCACCACGTTTTAGGATGTAGCGGCGGCCGCATTGAAGTGCAGAAGGTCGACTCCTAAAACAAAAGTGTCCCGGCATGCCCGCATTGTTTAAAAAACGTCCTGAATGATAAAGGATGTTTTCCCATGTTAATGTCTCTCTCAATCATTCAGAGCTATTTGATGATTTCAATGAGGACGTTTCTGTGGATCTTATCGGAATCCGAAGTGTTTCAGTGAACGTGTGGGCACTCACTAAGCCCCGACCACGTGATCATGTTTGTCGGTATGATGGCAATTATCAATGAACAAAATAAAAGGTTTAAAACGTCAGCAAAATGTGGTAAAGTCAGAGGGTGCACATTACTAACCGTCTTTTGCATCTACCACTAAGGACGCTTCGATTCCGTCAAATCTTGGATGTTCCTTGGAATTAGAAAATAGAAGTCATATTCTTAATCGATAAACTTACTATGCATTATAATCTTCAATATTTCACCTGATGTAAATACGAAAACCGAATTTTTCTAAGCTTCATGAATGAAATTCGACGTGTTAGAAGAGCATCTCTTCAGTTTTCATGCGTATCGAAGCCGTTCTTCTGCGAAGCAGCTGATAAATTATCTTGTTATCAGAGTGCAATTCTTTTTTCAAATTGCGCATGCCAAGCTAAGTTATTTATCGGTACATTCATTTCCGAATTGATTTTTGAAGTTTTTTCAGTAATGAGAAAACTAATTGGGAAATATATGGCCAATTACTCTAGTCTGAAATCAACATTGTGTGAGATGGATTGTTATGGCAAGAATTCTTGTCTTTGAACTGTTATTAGATGCGTGCAATTGATCTTCGCAATTTCATAGTAATCGATATTCTTGCAACGAACGACGTTTGTTGGCATACAGGATGATCAACTGAAAAAGTAACTCGCCTGAGGTTAGTAATACGTGTTCCACGTATGTGCAAGGTCTATGGTCTTCATAGCATCATGTCATTCAGGTTTACACTTACTGCACCGAGCATTCCTTGCAGTCACGGATATGAATGGTTTTGCTGTCTGTGACTCGTCTGGGTTTGACATACGTCTCAGCTTATTGTGGAATGGACTACTAGTTATAGTGAGATTTCGTTTTTTATGATCATTTCTCTATTGAAATCAGACTTCAAAACCACAGTGATCTGTGAAAAACTCCATCCAGACAACAAATTCGTAGCTAAACACGAGGAGACACGCAAAATGAGAGATAGAGAGACTCACGAATTCACGAGGCATTGTCTCTTTCGATAGCGATGGATGATCGCCATTTAGGGCCTCATGAAAATAATCGAAGGGAATATTGGGTTTATAAATACCTCCGCAGCCCTCATGTCTCCTCTGCAAATGGCTGGAAAATGTAATGTTCGATCAGTGTACCGCATTTTATTATCTTGTAGCAAGCGATTTTTATTTTCTTTGAGACTCCACGTTTTTGACAGTCAGAAATTAAAGCTCTTAATTATTCATTCAAAATGAAAGATATTTAGTTGGCTTGTCTTTGAAATAAGAAGATGAAGTTATGATCCTTTCGATACATAGCCATCGGTAACTATCAAAGTCATTTGAAGGTCAAAGTGACACAATCTGCAAAAGTTGGATATTTGCAATTCTGAGAGGATTACCTAACAAGAATTCTTCATTCACTCGCTGCTTTGTAGTTATCGAAGGACAAGTGCAACATTCAGGTTGTCACCTCCCTCTCATAAATCAAATGCGGTTTGTTCATTCCTGTTCCCCTATGATTAGTATTGCAACACGGTCGGGGAGCGTCACGCATGTATAACATGTATCACAATCACATGCATGCTTTTCTTCTCCGCCGCACGCCCCTTGATCACCTTCCATGAATTAGCTCCTATTGGCCTTGAAATTTCGTCAGAACTGAATAAGTAGGAACTCAGGGAGGATTTCGGCATTATTCTTTTGCCCTGGAATTCAGTGTCATGTGAGGTCCTTTCCCCGCTGACGAAATCTTCATGAGGTCATCTAAGTAGATGTTCTTGTACATCCTTAGATCTTGCACACCGACATTTCTCCGCACATTTATCTTAGCATAACCATTAATTGAACATGATAACTTAATTGACGCATGGAAATTGCACTATGATCGCAATGTTGCGAGCGAAGACAAAAACAGATGAAATTTTCCCAACTATACAGTCGTGCTGCCTCAAAAGACCCGTGACTTGTTATCCTCTGTGGGACAATACAGGAGGTTCACACGAAACGTTTTGAGTGTTCGTTGGTCAGACCTAAATATTATCTCCTTCCAAAGTGCAACTCATGGAAGTATTTGCGGTAAAGGAAATCTGGATGTACTTTCGATTAATCGTGTACGAGCATATTCGAATAAATTCGAATATTAATTTCAAAGTGCGCTGCAAGAAGAATAATGTTTCCATCTCGCAAAATTCAAGAACATGAATGGGCTGCCAAAAGAAAATAAGAGAAAAATAAGGGTTTTTTACATCTTACTCTATGCATTTGCAGAGACTTCTCCGGCAATTTGACATGAAATTTTTTTGCGCTTGGTCAGTACATACTCCATTAATGAAATAGATCTTCCGATCAGCACCGCCGTACATAATGTTACTGTAATCGCAAAATGAGAATTTAGATTATGAAGGAAAATTTGAGTCAGCGCATTAAGGACCTAAGCATACAGATATAGCCGTTTATCGATGAGTAATGAAGCCTGGCTGTTTCTAAGAACTCCGCAGTCTCAATATTCTATCTTGCAAATTATATTTGCACATTTATTGGTCTTCGACTACTTTCAAGAACCCAAACAACAGCTTTCGGATGCCTTATTTGCCTGTTAAAGTGTCTTTAGTCACGAGAAATATTGAAAATTTGAAGCAAGTCAAATAGAGAAGCATCATCATGTATGCGTTACCATTGAATTCTGATGATTGGTTTGGTTTGTTATCGGAGTTTCTTCGCAAAATGTGCATTGATCGTATTAATAATGTATTCGTGTGATTCGTTGTTCATCAAAAAAGTTCGAACATAATGCTTCTTCGCTCACTGACCGGCTCAAGTCTCCTTCTGAGCTGAACACTCACGTGAAAGTCGACGAACGTTACGAGATGAAATTCTACCAAAGCAGTCGAACGTTGAATGCTGAAAAGTGCCGAGCTTGGACTTTCATATGGTGCCGGTCATTGAATTCTGAACGTTTGATTTCAATTGAGTAAGGTGTAGTATCCACGGTGGGACCCTTAGCCAATTTCGACTACAGACCACGAGAGCTCACGGCGAGAGCTCACGGCAGAACCTTATACCTCGAGACGAGGTAATTGACATTGTAGACTCGCTTTTAGATAATGCGTTCTTAGCTATTATTTTTCATACATAGCGCCGAAAACGGTGCTTTTTGCGATCGTCACAGTCTTTCAAAACTTCCCATGACTAAAATAATTCCAAATTTTAGACAATTGCTGATATCAGCATGGTTTCCTGCTTACTTGCGAAGATAGCTAAGTCATGACACGTAAAATTAAAAGGTATCTGACGAGTGATTCGAATGTAGATACATTACGTCCAGAAATTGTATGTTTCCATCTATCAGACAAAATCCTCTATGTTCCAGAACTCCCTAAAAATCAGTTCTTTTCCGCACTTGAAGTGCATGACGATTAACAGTTGACAGTTTAAATTCACTTATCAGTACTGCTACTACATCGCTCGAACTCCACAACCGACAGTTCTCAAAATGAACGAGTTAGTTGCCATTGTTTAAAGAGTCATTGAGAACAATAAATAATTGCCTGACATGTGTACGCGTATCACTTAGTACACACCCACGTTTCTTCCACTTCAATCCCAATATTCTTCATTTGTCAGATCCACATTAGAGTACGTATATATGTAAGTAAGTAATTGTCCTTATTCATGTTCATGACATGACCTTGCAAATCACTCAAATCACGCTTTTTGGGAAGTCCACTTATGATCAAATTTCTGTTTTTTCCTCATTCCTTTCTCACCCAAAGCAACGAACCACTGCCAGCAGGTAGGGAAGGGGAAGCCTTCACGCTCTCGCATCTCACATTAAGTGAGAGCGTTGGTGCCTTCCATGGCGGACAGACTCGAACCCTGGATCTTCTGCACCTCCACACTCCTTAACCAACTTAGCTATCCTACCACCTCACAATAAGTTGTAGCCATTTATTCAAGAATTATACTATCCGCAACATATTCAAATGAAATGTGCATTACGTTTTTCCAGGCTTGCCGTGGTAGCGAGATTGGGATGGGAATAACAATTTCAGCTGTGGGAATTGCAATGAAAATGCGAGAAGCTCTAATAGAGTTTATTATTTTTTCTTGCATCATTTGCACGATTTCACAGTTATGATATGATGATAATATCAGTCTTCATTCCTAAAGAAAGTTATGCATACTGGAATGATTGTACACATGCATTATGTTTATCCTTACTAACGTGCAACTGCAACATAGAGGCTTTGAAGTTTTAAAGTAAATTGAGTAATGGAAATTAAGATAATGTATGCTTGACGCTTTTAGGTAGCATGATTGTGTTGTTAAATGATGCTACATTTCTCATCGTGATTAGGAATCAGATTGTGTGATATAATTCACAAGATAGGATGAAAAGATGTCTGGTTGAACCTGTTTGAAATTTTTGTATTTGATCCTCGAATGTATGCATGTAGTCTAAATTCAAGCACAGATAGTTGCTCTTGAACCTACTGTATTGACCAGTTTCCATGCCGGTTGACTGGGCACCGGCATCGTATTAGGAACATGCTGGAATATGCACTGGAATTACACATGTGCTAATGCACCTGTATATACTAAATACTGTTGACGATCCACTTTATAGCGCTACAATTGCTACACGCAGGCTTCCACACGTATCGGTTTGCAGGAATATTTCATGTAGGGACGTATGTGTAGTAGGTCTAAAATGTTTATGGGTTTGGTGACTGATCTTACACATCGAGATTGTTTTTAACCATTTTGGTGAACAATACATCATTGAAAACATGTAGCCCAATAAGTTGCATATTATGACTTCTAATAAGGAAGCCATCTTTGGTATTCGAAATGCAAGTTAACTGTATCTGTCTGATATAATGGATTGTATACCTACAGGCATTTGTGGAGCTCTTTGATTTAATTATCTGATTATTTGATAGGCATGTCACCTAAAAGTTGTAAGCTCCATGGATGTATTTTGACTTGATTTAGGCCAATTATGCATGCACACGGTAAACTTGCAGTGTATAGAATGTCCCAGGGGTGTGATTACTCCTAAAATTCCTAAAATTCCTAAAATTTCAAAACTCTCCTAAAATTCCTAAAATTTGGTGAAAAATGAAAAATTCCTAAAATTTCGTATTACAAAAGTTGGGTTTTTTCATCTTACCTACATATTGATATTACAGCCATTCTGATTGCAGAGAGGTTAGCGTTCATGCCCTCAGAATACTTGGTATTCACACCAAGTTTGAATAAATTTGTTTTCACACTAAAGTGTTCATTGATTTTTACGGAGACTGTTCGTATCAGCGATTGCTACTGTTCACTGATATCATTGATTTGTTTCTCTCTCTTTTTGATAGCAAAGCTGAACAGCATATTCGCAGTATATTACTTGTTAGAGATAGTTTTTACATTGTTTTTATACGTTGTTGCACTTTTGTTGGTGGAGAAGGAATGGCTATAAAGGGTGAAGAGGAGGCCATTAGTGAAAAAAAATAAAAATAATATAATTCATGCTTGTTTTCATGTATTTATACAGGTTTTGAAGAGTCAAATCAAGCAATAAAATAGCGTTTTTTTTAGCATACTGAATTCAATAATGACTTAAGCAAGCCATAAGAAACAATTTGTAGGAATAATTAGCTTCGTTACATTATATCAGTCATAATTATACAATTAATTATAAGAGGTGCTAGATGTTAGAGAGAATATTATAGTATATATAGTATAGTATATATATAGTATTATAGAGATTATTATATATATTATATTCACCTCCCCGGCGGCATTCGACAGTGATCTATGTTTGAACCCAGGACTCTCCATGATATGAAAAATCCATAGATCACTATCGAATTGCCGTCGGGGAGGTGAATTACCGGTACTTGCTATATTATTCTCTCTTTCATCCAGCACCTCTTATAATTTATAAAAACACGGAGGCCTTGTGTATGACGTATATCCGAATATTATTTTAACTTTAGATCAGTGTCGATCAACAAAACGACTTCGTAATCCAAATATGTATACAGTGTGCAATCATTACGACATGTAATGTCTTAATTTCAGAGTTTAAACAGTTTTGAGGGATAATTTCGTTTAAATTTGTTAGGCGATCTGCGCTAGATGTGCATGTTTTTGCTGGAGAAATTGTCCTTTTATTTGATGATATCATACCTCAGTAATCATCACCGTTAACGTAGACATAACTGTACACTACATATCCTGTTCAGAAACTCGTTTACGAGGCATTTTTAAAATCATCTCTTTGTCAAGCGTTATCTGCTCCCCCATCCAAGTCTAGTTTACTGGAATCATTGGACGATTCCTATATGCTGCAGTCTTTCCAACATTAAGGAAGGTGAGCGTTTGAAGGTAATCATCATCATTAACGTAGGCATACTTATACGACGCATGTCCTGTTCAGAAACTCGATTACGAGGCTTTTCATTATTTCAATTCAACAAATCAACATTTGACCAACTCATAAATCAGTATGACTGTTGTATTTTTTATTACTGTTGAAATCTCAACGTCACTACATGTAATAAAAACAAAATATATTTTCAAAACAGCATTATGTCTGAGTTGAATAGGCTTTGTCTCTCGTGAAATCTGTTCGTCTGCCATGAAAGCACTATGTCTTATGAGATGTGGGATATTAAGTCAATGTTATATCAATTGCAGAGTATTCTAATTTTTCACTGAAATTCCTAAAAATTGTCTGTTAAATTCCTAAAATTTTAAAAGGGGTCAATCACAGGGCTGATGTCCCCTAACCTAGCTGTCAAGGGTATCAGTCGGCTAAGATTATCAAAGAGATATTTGGCTTATGGGAAATAATCGTAAATTTTGAAAAATCCTGTGATAATGGGATTTCTCATTGGAATCCTGTGGGAATGGGACGAAGAAATCTCGCCCCACGGCAAGCCTGCCTATTTCATACAATATAAAGTATGAACATTTATTTGATTTGCTTCTGGAGATCTCTGCAAGGTCCTTCTATTATTAATCATCGTCACGTGGTTGCTGACATCGAATCATGATGTCTCCTACAGGAGATAGTCACAAACAAAGTCATAGTAGAAAATGTTTAATGTCTGAGCTCCAAGATAATGATTATCCTTTACTCCCTAACTAACCCAATGCTCATAGGTAGCCAACTATTCAGATTCTATTATCTTTGGAAGTGAACTCCTGAATTGTTCGGTGCTGAGTGATTGCCATCGTCAGGTGACTGATCGCAAAAACAAAACTTTTAATGAATATAAGACCTTTTATTCATTTCTCAATGAAATTTTTGAAACAATAGTTTTGCAATTAGAATAGAGCACAAAACTGAATCTGAAATAATTGAAAAAAGAATTTTTTATGTAGCTGTTGGAAGATGCGAACCTTTTAATGAAACAGCCTAGATCGATATGAAAACGAAAGTCTCTTATATTCGTGCGAACGCGGGAGGAGAATCCAAAAGGAGCTTCGAAACTTTGATCTCTTCACTGGTTGAAGCAGCCCACTGTAAGTAAATAGAAATTTGATGGTTTTTATTTCATGATTTAGTAGAAATACAACAATGGTACATGTGAAAATAATCAATAGTGCGAGTACGGTGCGAATTCTCAAATGTCCTCGTCTGACACGGAGAATATGTCACCGACCGCTCTTTTTAATCCATCCCACTGCAGGGGTTAATGCAAGTTTAGCGCAATGTGTTACGTCGGCTTATTGGATTATGACATTACACAAAATGGCGTTCAACTAAATTTCTTTCATTCTCATGTTCAAACTGAAATCCAAATCCAGGTAAATTTGAAGCAATTCAACGCAATGTTTGAGTTGGTAGCCAACGATCTAGTTTTGAAAGTGAGTCACTGCAGGTGGGAAATTAGAATTGACATGATGGCCCGGTCAGGACACCGTGTTGACCTCCTGGCCTCCCCTCTAAGCTGCAAATTGGCCTGCGGAAGCAGGAGATTTAGTTCCTCAGTTCATAGTCGTGTTATGACCGGACAAGCAGCAGTCATAGCTTGGATGGTGGATAACCTCCAAGGGTGATTCGCGACTGTCCAATTATCCACTATCAACACCCGCATACTGATATACTGCTCTCCTTTCCAATCCCGCAAATATCCACTCGTTTTCAAGTTCATCATTCATGCGGTGTTCGGCGCGCAGTAAAGAAAGTTACGATGTGAAATATTATCCGCCTTGTGTGTTGTATCAACGATAAATATCCAGTTTGAAAATTACATGAAACGCCTGATTTGAAGCAGAAGAGAGTTGTGTTATCTATTTGAAGTGTTGTGGCGTCATCTTGCAAGTGAATCAGATAAGCGGGGACATTAGAATCTTCAAAGTACTAAAGCAGCTCTTTTTGTGTTATGTAATATATTTAGCTCGCATTAGCCGCCTTCCTAATCAAAGAATTGTACATCTTTGACGAAGAGTTAAATGCTCTGAAGTCTTTGTAGGCGTCCTTCAATTATTTGCATTTATACATGCAAAACTATTCTATTTCCTAATGAAGTGTGCGTCATATAGAATTACTGCAAACTCAAGATTTCGTGTGAGTGAATAAAGCAGAAAACCCATGCTCGATGATAGCTGCCATGTATTGATTGCTTTTTGTACAGGAATGCTACATCATATGCACATCATTCTGAGCTCTGGCTGAACGTAGTCGAGTCGGTTCTGGACTCTGGTTTGAGATAGTCGGTTCAACTTCGGGCTCGCGTTGGATGTAGTTGGTTGGTCCTCGGCTGAGGGTTGGAGGTATTCGGTTTGGCTTCGGATGCGCGCTGAAGGAAGTCGTGTCATTTTCGGTTTCGAGTTAGTCAGATCTGTATCTGGTTTGGGTTAGCGTTCACCATTGCGCATCTCTTGTATGCATCACTGTCCAGTGTGCTCCAGCCAAGTCTGGCCATATCAGCCGTAGATTCCATGACTATTTCTTACATACTTTCCGGTTTGCGCATCTAAGCGTCTCTACTTTAAAGGGTAGGCTTTTCTAACGCTGCGTTTCACCTTTTAGGTGATCGGAGGAAATTCTTGATTTCACAATGTAGGATGATATAATATCTTCGACTAATATTAATATTGAGAATACTCTGCCACGTATCAATATTGTCTGAGACACGGCACGCACTTTTATATCTTGCGACAAGTGCTTCATCCTTCTGCCACTGATTCTCCTAGCTTTGTCTTGCGGTTGATCTTGTTGTTCTCTAGGCAATCAAGCATGACTTGCTGCTGCAGTACCATTTGCTCAACTGTTGAGTCTCCTGACATTCACCTCACCTAGCACACACACTAATTCATCACCTTACAGTAGCGCAGGAGGCTTTTACGCAATGCATGGCGGTGCCTTCAAAGTAGGAGAGCTTAGGCCAAGACGCAACATTACCATTTTACTTTGAACTTGCCGACACAGGCAGGCTGTACATCTGAAGATCGGAGTTTTTCAAGTGCTGCTCTCGTCTGAGTCCATTCGACGATTGTCAGTTTACAGTTTTGTTGACTCGCCCTTAATAATCTTCTCTCATAAAAAGAAAGATATACAGGCGTTACCAACGCTTTGTCAGATGAATCTTCCTACGCACTCTTCTCTGGTTACAGTTTATCAGGGCCCTGCCAAGAACGAAGAACCCGGCCGGCATGAATAGCGTGTCTGTTAAAAAATGTACTCGTTGCACTATCGGAGTGAGGATCAGCTAGCGATAACGGAAATGATAGATTTTTCTGAATGCAGAGCAGGAGTGACCAAAATGCTTTGCTAAGACCGGTTACTTGTAGGGAGGATGGAGGGCGAAAAATCTTACCGGTAACCACTAGCTTCGTTATTCTCCATTTGTAGAGGTGAAAACTATTCATGGATGAAGATATTCAGAATTTAGTCGGTTATAAGAATAATTATAATGACCGTCACTTTCTATATCTGCATTCTAATGCACGTAATTGACTAAACTTCGGGTGCTGTTCCGGATGCGTTTTGCAATATATCGTATGTAGGTATAACGTTATCGGGAATAAACCCACCCATTTTTCAACCCTCTCTCTCTTGGATGGCGGTCTGTTTCGGTAGCTTTCTATCTGATTCTTACATTGAGGGTCTATTTTTCTACATCTCCGATATAAAGAATGATCGGTTTAATAAAACTTGTGATTACATGCATGTTCCATCCACAGAACTCTCAAATAACTGAATGCTTTACTAGATATCCTATATGAAAGTATTCATATTTCGGTTTAAAGCAATTAGGCACTTAAGCCAAGATATTTAGTTTCTCCACCTACTGGAAGCACTTTTTCAATGCATTGAATATCATACTGGATATCTTGCTTCAGTTTTCCAACTGTCAGTTATTGTGATATCAACCTTTTCTTTCAACCACGTATAAGATAAGACACATCATTGACAGGTTTGCATGCCATATCCATGATGCGCAGCAGTTTGTGTAAAATCTTCAGTATTTATTCAACTGCTGAAAGATAATGATTCGATCAATTAGATAAGATTTCAAAGGTATTTAGGTACATTTTAGAATTATTCACATTCACAAGATCAACGTCCATTTTTTGTGACTTCGTAGGGTCGGCCGGTTTATCTCAATTTTGTCGATTACAGAGTACCAACTTTGACGTCATTCTTCTTGCAGTAACAATAGAGTCATTCTGTACCTTTTCCTCCATCCACCCTCCACGAAAGGCTTGGAAAGCGTGGTTTGGGTAGCAACAGTCAAGTTTTTAAGCAACCTTAAGTCAACAACCCATCACCGAGTTGCAGACCCTAATAGTATTCGTTTGAAAGAGAATTGGTGATATTGTGATTAATTTAAAATGCGCTATAACTAAAGGTCACAAAAGCACAGGTCAAACAGATCGAGGTCCGCAGCAGAAAGGTAAGAAGTACCCCCTCCCCTCCTGGTAAAGCTCAGTCTCGCATGACGAGGGAAATCCGTTGCAGTTGTAAAATTTAGCAGTCACAAATGTGATGAGGTGAATTGCAAGTTCACGTCCGCAGAGGAAATTCTTCTGATTTGCTCACGAAGCCGTTGACGAGCTTCTTAAAGTAAAACGCCTGCAATTGCTTTGTGATACACGAGGTTAAAGACAAGTTGCAGAGATTTCAATGTTACAATTTCTATGGCGTTGTCTATCATCATTATTGATTCCTTCTAAAAATAGACGTTGCAATTTGCATCAATCGATGAACGATTCAAAGTTGCAGGAAGTAATTACAGCTATCTCATAAAAGTGAAGAGAAACTTCTCAGTAAATTGTTTTTAACAAAATAGGCACCTCCTGATGGACGCGATCCTCGGGTATCTTTCTCATTTCGCAACCTGTCAACAGTTTCCTTTGCTGTCATTGTAAGTTGTTTGAATTATCGAATGGCACATTCCGCAAGCATTTTTCTGTCTATAAGAGCAGAATCACCCATCCATTTAGTCTTTATTTAGTTTTGCTATTTAGTTTATTATCGATTCTTAAAGCTGGTTAACATAGCATTTATTTCCAAATCGTAGACTTCTCCTTTCTATGAACAGACCCCTTCAAAATACTATTGCTATTTAAATATATTGCAGCAACTTGTATTGCAATATATTTATTGCACCACCTTTGAGGCGCAAATACTATTGCAATACATTGCAGCATTGTCTAGGAGATCAAATGATTGTTGTGGGAAATAATAGTTCCATAGTCTAGAGCTTAGAGGCCAAATTACAACGAGATCACAATGAATGTCGAGCCACCTGCTACACCAGCTGAAGGTATCATAATATTCATGATGACATCATAAGACGTTCAATTTTCGGCATCTATCTGTCTAGTCAACATAACACCACTCCTTTGTGTATACATGACACCCACTATGTTATTCCGCAGACAGCTATTGTTTAGGTAGAAGACGAGGCAGCTGTGAACACGGCTGTGGATTGAGCGAAATTGAGACGCTGATGACGCGTTGACCTTCGGAATCTTCTACATTCTCACCACTCACCTTCATTCTTGTGATACAACACGCAGATAACGTAGTGCTCAGAATTATGTACATATGACCCTTAAAAAGAATGTATGAATTGATGCATTAACAACGTTGGGTTAAGTAACGAAATTCATTAACTTTTAAAATAACGATGACATATTGCAATATATTTATTGCTATTATATTAAATACTTTTGTTATCAATAATATTGTAAAAGTACGTGTATTTTGAAAGGGTCTGTCCATGAAGCATGTGACGTAGGCAATGCCTTGAGGATTGCCAAACCGTATAGAATTCAGGAGATTGAACATAGACTATCATAATTGAGCAGAATTCAGAGTGATTCAATCTTTCCTCGTCGTCTATTTCCACGAGTCTTCGATGTAGACTGCTGTCGTCGCAAATTGATTGACAGTGTACTTTTGCAGGAGCCAAATCACGAGCTCTTCTCGGTGAGTCACCGGTCAAGGTTGAAAATAGGCTAGAATTACTTGGAATTTGCGATCGCCTACGCATTGACCACAAACGCACTCATTGACACGACAGGTGATGTTTTTGTGGTTTCTCTCCGACAACCCTCGGCCGGTTGAATTCAGTTTTGAGGAAAATTCTGCGATCTATAGCGCTTGATGATATTGAAAGAGGAAACGAATCTCATCGTAATAGTATTGTCCTGAATGACCTAAACCAAGGAGAGAGTATTCGTGATGAAGACTCACCTCAATATTTGCAGATCATAAATCACGTTTTCATCAGAGAGTTTGCAGGATTTCATCCGTGCAGTTTCAATTTGCTAGCCTAACAATACCGATTTGATTAGTACCTAATTAATCAGGGCTACAATGCTTATTTCAAAAATATTTAAAATGTCAGATTTTAATTTTCACTTCAAAACTTTACTTGAGGTTCAACTCTCTTGTTTTGATAAAGCTCCTGTACCGTGAAGTCTTTGTTTTCGGACCTCCAATTTATGGAGTATAAATGTGGATCGATTGCAGAGGTGTGTTCACTCAAGTGTTCATCATTTCATAGAAAAATATTATGTATAGATAACCATGCAAAAATGTTGACTTGGAATAATGTTAACTGAAGCTCTAGAGTTGATGACACTTACTTACTCTTACTCCTCGTTTATTGTCTCTTCTTCCCAGGTTTAAGGATTTGACAAATAACATAACTGATAGACTGATTATTCAAATATAAACTTGGAAATGATTTTTTATTTACTATCAGTAATTTAACTCGATAACCTTTTCTTGGAAAATGCGATGCTTGCCTTTAACAGTTGGGCAATTCATTTTTCAAAGAGAAGACTTGCTGTGTTCAATTTGATGCAACACGAAATACAGTAAGCAGAAGTAAATTAAATTTACTTCAGTTCATTTTAATATTGAATAATTATCATTGTAAAATAAGTGATAATTGAAAAAGAAGTGGATTGTATAAAATACATTCATGAATGTGACTGTTAGCATTTAGCCTGAATTGATCTCACACAAAGTCTTGCTTTCATTTTAAGTTGACTTTCTTATTTTATTTTGAATTTAGTACATATTTCGACATGAATTTTACAGATACTGGCCCCTGTGTGGAAGCCTCTGTTTTATCTTGAACACTTCTAATGTTTTAAAAAAGTTTTTGACGATGTGTTTTTGTGTTTTTTTTAATTTAATATTATATACAAATGGGCGCCAGAAAAACGAATGCTTCTTGTCAGACTTTGCACAATTCTGGGCAAGTGTAGCAATCCATGAGTTGTGTATAAAGGCGTCCATGCGTACTTAGGAGTACTTATAGTTTATTGAGTAACATCAGACATTGTCTGGGGCTCCAGGAGCCTCTCCTGGGTGAAATAAGGTTCAGGGGACATATTCAGTTCAAAGTTGCCTAAAACTTGATAATCGGAGGTGTTGCTGATTTGTCAGTACTCATTCAAAACCAGGACTGTGGAATCGGATCTCTCTCTGGACTCACTCGAAAGCATTATATCGAATATCTACATATGAAGAACGACAAATGCATGCATTAAGTCAGTAAAAGACATCAACACCTTTGATTCCCTTACCACACTCGCCTGACCCAGGAATCGGACCGATGTCCGCGGTGGAGACGAACTCGCTCCTTCTTCACTAGGCCAAGCCGATGGTACAAAAAACATCAATGCTACATCACACAGTCGAATGACAAACTCTTCAGATATTCAGTATATCACGACAAACCTTTGTTGTCAACATAGCACTAACTGAGAATGGACTTATTTCAATTCTGATTGAGAGACAGCACCAAGATGAAGTGTTTGTTCTTGCAGAATCTAATATTGTCATTCACAATAATTGACTGCCGCACGCTTATTTTCTGCCCTTTGGGTGATCGTTGTCGATCAATGGTCAAGCATGATACCTCATATTAATGAAACTAATTATATTTCTGCACTACCTAGCAGAGCTGCATGGCCGGACCGTTTCAAAGGTTCCTCGGCTGCGCAGCCCTGCTACCTAGAATTGACCAAAACCTTAATGCACTTATTTCTTTGTGCACAGGATACAGTACCGAGACAGTCTGCAGTGTGGCCATGATAAAACTGCAATAACTGTTTAGTATACTAGGCGCTCCCTTTATCGCTTTCATTATTTTTAGATGCTGTAGGCACTTCATGATGAAATGTTTATCATCAGAAACCTTCAAACATGTTTGAGTTAAGTAGACATACAGACTAATTGAGATATCTATTTCTTACTCTGACTTGATTGCCGCCTTTGTCGTACTCGACTCAAATTTGAAATGTCTCCACAGTCCCATCAATTTTCCTGTTATGAATCACAGATTTCAGTGTAGATTGTGTAAATCTAAAGTATGCATGCGCTAAATGAAGTTGATAGCTTGATTTTCGAACTTAAATACTGTGTAATTAAATGAAAACATTTTCCAGTAGAAAGCCCACTATAAATGTTTTGCAGCGAATAGTAAAACAAAGCAACCACTTTTCATACTGAACTTATAGTGAAATCATGTCCAAGGCCTTTCTGTAGGAACATCCTACCGTCATCAGGGAAATAATCTAGTAACTGAGAAATATATGCATGCAAATTTCTACTTCAGATGTTCATCAAACTATTCTATGGAAAATCTAAACCTATGACAAGCAGAAACTATGATAGTAACTCAAACACGTTGCCATTTTGTGGGAATGAAAAGATATCCCTCTTATGCCGGGTGGAAAAATCAACTTATTAGTCCCACGGGATGAGAAAGCTGACTTTTCCTTCGGCATTTAACTTTTCTATGAAGACTCCTATAGAGGACAAATCATAGAAGTCTATAAAAAAATTGTGATCAGCCAGGGACTAGCAAGATATCCATATAGTCCCTAGACTTACTCATTCATAGATTTCGCGATGCAACCATCAATTTTATAATAAACGACAGACATCTATAAAGCACAAAATGAAAAGCTACATTCTTTCGAGAAGAAATCCTCCCCGTTTCCTCCCTCAGCTATCTGTCCATCTCTTGCTGCGCTCGGGCTGTGCACCATAGCTGCGGGAGGAAAAGTTTCCACTCTCAAGTAAATAATACACAAGTGAAGGTAAAAAGGGGGATTAAAAAACAGAAAACAGTAATGAAGAGCCACACTGAGAAAGTTGCCTATCCAAAATTGGAGACCTCCTCTTTATGAAGGGGGCCTGCGCAATAATCACAAGTGTCCTATAAAGTCCTATAAAGGATAGTGTCATTGTTCATAATGCTAAGTCTGCTGCAGGTAGTGCTTTCAAATAAGTGGTCAAAAATGTGACCAGGTCTTCATAATAATAATAAGTAGTGTGTATCTGCAACTTTGGTTATTAGGAGATTTCAAAGTTTCGGTAGATTGGGTTGAATCAACCGGATTGCGATGGAACCAACCTGATTCCGATTGAATAAAAGGGCAATGACCTAATTATTGGAGCCTCAAGGACTGTGTCGAACTGACGGTAAAAGGCCAGATGGAGCAACGCTCATTCCTTGGGCCAAAGGACGCTCCCTTCTATGGGATTTTACTTGTACCGATATATTAGCGACGAGTAATCTTCAACTATCCCACCAAGAGCACGGTACTATCGCATCGAAGGCAGACGAAAGGAAGAGAAAGAAATATGAAGAGCTAGCGGTGGATTATCATTTCTGCCCAATAGCTGTGGAACCCATGGGAGCCTTGGGACTGTGCGCTGACCACTTCATCAAGACCGTGGGACAGAAGATTGTTGCTGCAACTGGAGATGACCGTGCAACCGCCTTCTTGCGACAACGCATAAGCATGGCCATACAGCGTGGCAATGCCATCAGTGTGCTATCCTGTATGCCCAAGTACGATGGCCTTAATGAATTGAGTGCCCTATTATGACTTTCATTTATCTTTACGTTTTTTTATGCTTCTTCATCGTCCGTGTAAAACTTTCCTTGAAATAAAAAAAAGATTAACATTCTCTGTTTAACCCAACCGAAATTTTGAAATTTATCCTAGAAACACGGTTGTTTGGCTCGCTCAACCCCATTATGGTAGTTACAACCAGAGTCCGGTAGGAAGATAATAAACAATCAGAATCCGGTTGGTTCAACGAGTGTATCGGGTTGAATGAGCGCACGTTTTTCGTATCTCCGCAATGCATTATTTGTTCAACGAGCAGGTCGTTGGAAAGTCGATTAACCGTGTCAGGTTTCAAAGTCTCGGTTCGGTTGAAATCAGTTGAGGAAATGACAGCCGTTTTTCTTGCTGGAGCCGGTGTAATCCAATCCTCGAGAACTGGATCAGCACATTATAAACGCGCTCAAGCTCAAAGTGAATCAGAACATGATAACAAACGAACTTTTCGCCTGCCATGAAGTGAATTGGAACAGTTAGGAAATGAATTTCATGGCGAAAGCATTGTGGACCATCGTGGTTGTCATCTGGCAACAAGTCAGAGGATGGTGAACAATATTGTGGAGTTTTTGTCTGGAGGTGGATGCTTTTGTCAATTGGGCCGATCAGCCGGGATTGCCCATTTACATACTTATTTGGTATCCGAGTGGATGGCATCAATCGCACAAAGATATGTTTCTTTACCAGACTCTGATCAATTATCGAATTTGCAAACTGGAGAGATTAAAGGTCGGCAAGTGGTGGGTTTGTTAGATGGATTCATCCTTCATATCCAGCGACCAGCTAATGCTAGAGACGCTTACTATTGTGGCAGACCTGGGAAGAGCGTCGGTGCAATAACGAATCGGATTCCGATTAATGATAGGTCGTGGTTAATCAGAATGCGGTTGATTGAAACAACCCTACGCTGGTTAGCAGGCATCTGTCGTTAATCACACTCTGGTTCGGTTGACCGAAACTCAATCGCAGTCTGATTAAACGGAACTTTGAAACCGCCTATTGTCTTCTTTTGTGGTAAAACTGTTGTTGTGACTCGTAACGCATCACGCGAAAAGTACGTTTATGATAAAAATTGACTGACAATTTTCTATTATTTGGTTGATACTAGCAAATATTTATCTGAACCTCAGGTTATTTTCTGTTATTTAGTTTATACTGGCAAACATTTGTCTGATCTTTTAGGCATTATTAATTAAATAGACACATTGCATGCCAGAGTAATCAATTATTAAGGTGAAATTGAACTTTAAGAAGTGTCATGCTCATGTGTCTTAAGTTGAGCACAGTCATTTCTAATCCAACTCTTCATCCGAGGTACCGTGATAGTCCGTTTGACTTCTCTAATTAATGTTTTTACAAAGTGTCTACTCTTGCTAGGAGCAGCTCTATGGATGTGAAATACTTCAAAATCCTTGTTTGATTGAATTCGGCCATTTAGTTTTCTGTATTTTAGTAGAATGATTTGTTTTCATTAACATGGTGTCCAGTTTTTTTCCAGTCAGGGAAAACCGTAAAATTTTAACCAAAAATTGAGTTTCATTTGAAATGCTGAATCTTATTCTTCATTTCTTTTGATAATCTGTAGAGCATCATAGATTGGTTGAGCGTTACGACGTCAAAACTGCTCTGACATACATAACTCGCTCAGATGTGTGATGCCTCAGCAATCATGATTCGCAGCATTAAGGCCACAGCAGAGTGGGGATTCAAATATAGCAAAGAACTGTTGACTCAAAAGTTCCTATTTCAAGACCATTTGGTTATCAACCGTTAGTCCGATCCTAGGAAAGTCAACATCGTTCACAAAGATCAATTTCCAGCTTCGCGACATACATCAACGTCAAGATGATGTAACAAAATTTTAAAGAATACAAACGATCAGTCCATGAATAAAGCATCGCCTAAGTTGTTTAGAGAATAAGAGAATAGACATTGAAAAGCCTCATCTAACAGACTGTCACTCTGGATCTCGAGCTGGAAAGATTACACATTTCTAACGTTAACGTTGACAGGCGGTTGACATGTATTGTGATTTTTAATATTTTTGATGACTGTGCAGATTCCTTTCCAATTTGAAATCCTCTGTACGTATAACTCTGATAGTTGTTTCATTGTTTATCTTCTTCTTAAAACGATATCAGTTCGTAGCAGGATACTTTGTAGTAACTCTAATAGAGGATTTACTGAGTGCTGGACAATTTTTAGACTGTCATCATTGAAAAGAGCGATCTATGTTGTTAAACTTTTGGCGAGCACTGCATACTTTGCTGCATCCTAATTGCTAATTATTCAAACTGATTAGCATAACTTCGTTGTTGAAATATGCTGCAAAACTCTGAATAATGAACCTGCTATTACTCAACAAAAAGAGGAATGTTTATGTCATTTAAGCAACAAATGTGCATTCAGCTACCAGTCTTTGCTTTATGAAGATCAGGGAAGATCCGAGAAAATTTAGGACGGTTTTCGCTGGACAACATGATTCAGCCACACGCTAAGAAAGGAAGAAGCTGATCGACAACCAGATAGGGGTAGCCCGAAGTATTCATTTTCTTCTGTTTGGGCTGTCAGCTTTATTGCAAGGATATGGCGAGTGAGAAAAGTGACATGAGCAGGGCTGTTACGTTAATTAGTAACACTTCGCATTTCACAGGTGTCTTAAAGGTTTTGCACGAAATCGTGTAATTTTATGACCTGAAATACCTCATTCTTTGCCGTCAGCTGCCTTGATTCTCAAAGGTCGTTGATGTTATTATTCTATTTTTATAAGCCTGTTGGTGGAAATCAGTGTTGCCAGTGGCTGCGGAAGTGCAGAAATAGCCAATATATTCTTCAACAAGTCTGAGCAAGTGATCAGGTTATTATCATAATGCTATTTTCATGTATTTTGTTTATTGAATTTTCAAAATTTAAAATACCTAAGACTGCTTAAGTATAGGTAAAGTACTGCCAAAGGAAACTGTGTTTAAAGACGTTTAGTCGATGAATTGTCTAGCTGTTCTTTTTTTTCTCCTGGCGTTGGAGTCCCGCTCCAGCGGGGTCCGCCACACGGATTGATCTCCTCCAGTGTTGCCGGTCGAGTGCGTCCTTCTTCGTCAGTATTATATCTGTCCATCGTCATCTGGGGCCGGCGGCGTGGTCGCCTTCCAGGTTTCGCCACCGAGTCCTCCGAGCCTCGCTCAACATGTCCAAACCATTGTAGCCGCTGCTCCGTCTTCTTCGTAATTGGGGCCACTTGCATTCGGCACTGCGCCTCTACGTTCTCCACGTGGTCCTTCAGTGTAATTCCAACTAGGAATTTCTTAGAGACCACCGTAGAATCCTCATCTCCATCGCATGTAAGGCACGCTCGTGAGCAATGGTAGTAGCCCAGCATTCGGTGCCATATAGTGCTACCGGTCTCACTACTGTCTTGTATATTTCGACTTCAGCTTGAGTGACATTCTGTCACAAGAAACACCGGTTAATTGCCGCCATTTTAGCAATGTTGCATTTACACGCCCACGCACATCAGGTAGTGATTGCCCATCAGCCGAGATCTTTGAGTCCAAGTATTTAAACTGGGTGGTTTTCGGCAGCTCGTCGTTGCCCACTGTCACACTGCCATTCATCTGCCTTCCGCATTCCAGATATTCTGTCTTGTTCAAGTTCAATCGCAGGCCGAAATTATCCAGCCTTGTCTTCCATTGCTGTATGTGATGTTCTAATTCTGCTCTACTCGCTGCAGCTATCAGTTCGTCATCGGCATAAAGCAATGACTACGGATTTGACGTTTGCAGATGGGCTGTCACCGTGTCGATGCAAAAAGATAAACAGTAGCGGTGATAATGCCGAGCCTTGATGAACACCAACTTGCATGGAAAAACTCGGTGAATTTCCGATTGGGCAACGCACCACGCTTGTGACGTCACGATACAGCAGTTGTATCCACTGAACGTATGCCTCGGAGACACCGTGCGCGCAGAGCGTGCTAGATGAGCTCTCTATAAATTGTCGAACTGCCATATAAAGGAAAATTTAGCGCTCGTAGCTCTAACTCCAACATGTGGATGGACTTTATATTTGTTGATCTTCTATATTTTTATCGTTCAGTACGACCTTTGTTTTACGAAGTTCATTGATCTTCTTATCTGTTTTGGCATAAGAGACTCCGACCCTTAAGTTGTATGTGTCTTAAAATATTTTAGTGATCGAGGGACATCATGGCCTCAGACATGATCTTCATTGATTCTATTTGTGGTGTGCTGATGCGATAAGAGTCTCTATGATCTCATATGTAATATTTTTGAGTTCTCTTTATAGAACATTTTGATAAATTGTTTTTGTACCAAAAAATATTGCGATTTTTGCACCGATAGCTGCATGTAGTAACGTGTTACATTCTTTTTTAATAAACTACTGCTTTCGAGTTATAATCGTTTCGATGACGCAAAATTATATACGGGTGGGGGTCCTTGCGGAATTTGATTCCTCTTTCGGAATAATTTTTCTGTCTCCACTGGCAACACTGGTGGGAATGACGTGTGTGAAGTTAGCGGAATCACCCAGCGGAACCGCTAGTAGCTTTAAACTTGAATTTCTCAATAACGACTATTAATTTGTGGAATCTGACTCCAGATTCATAATCAGGAGGGTGAAATTGATAGAGAAGGTGTTTCGAATAGAATCTCACTGTGATAAATAATGGTTCCGGTGGGTGGTTCCGTCAACTTCACACACGTGGGGGAATGCCATGGGAATGAAACAGCATGCTCAGATTCATTTTCACATCGAATAGTCATCATGTGAAAAATATTCGACATCAAAACTTTGTTTTGCAGTATGGCACGTAGAAGGTCAACACTGCAAGTACGCTAATACACAGTGGCGTATCCAGAAATTCCTCCAGGGGCCACAAATTATATTCAGTCCTATCTAACTATGGCCTATCATGCAATTGTAAATTATTGCTAACTTGCTTTACTGTATTGAATTGAATTAATTTGATTTACCCTACACTGACTTACACTGATATATGATATATTTATACTACACTGATAGCATCTTCCGCAGTCAAGTATTGTGCAAAAAAGCAAAAACAGCTATGCCAAATCTTCAAAATTTCGGCAGTTCTATACAAGTCTAAATTATGATTCAAATCTGCAGGTCACAAGTGAAACAGAAATGGGCTTGGTATTCGAAAGTGTCTGGTCTATATTATAGAATCTGTGCCTACAAAAAAAGAAGATCGTCGTCTTTTCCGCATGCAAGTTATCCAGCGATTGGTTGCGATTGATCCGAATGTCTCTTTCTATATTTTTATATAAAGATGAACTAATCCATTTAATCGATCTTCTCCCATGCTGGATCGCAAATAATTTTTAAGATGTTTTAGCAGTGAAAGATTGTGCTCCTCCTGTTGCGTTCGTAACTGGGATTGTTGCAAAAACCTACGACTAATTCCTGAGGCACGGTCCTCCCCCTAAATACGCAATAGTCCTTTATTTAAATTTCTTGTTTCTAAGCCGACTGACACAGTACATCGATAGACTTTGGCCTTTATCTTCAGCTGCACATTTGGGTTGTCATTAGAAAGAGAATAGCACCTGCTTTCATATTTTCTAGTCGTTGCATAACACTGTCTTTGTTTCTTCGTGTAGCTGCTATCAGTAACACTGTTTGAAGTACTCATGTTCTGATAATTCGAGAAATGTGTCTGACTCTGGTTTTCATTTAATTGTCTACGAATGTGAAATTTGTGAATTCATAAGTGGCAACAAGAGACTTGGAAGAATCGGGAAGATTGATTCTCTGGACTTCATAACATCCTCGAAATTCTAATGTCACCATTGTGTTATTGGAATTTTCTAGTCGATACCTTCTGAGGGATTTAAAAGTGGAACAGTTCTAACACATCAAATCATGAATCACCCCAGTCCTGCACGAACTGATAATTATTTGGAAAAGAAACACGAATGAATGTACTTTTATCGACGAGAAGATGCCTTTGAAATCACAGAAATATTTGTATGTTAATACAAATGTGGCCAATAAAATGGTCAGAATTAGGCATTTATGATCAGGGGAAACTCTTATCACTAAAGATATTCACTCAAAATTGACGATTTTTATCGCCATGAGAAAATCTCAGACTTTTTTCGGTGTTTCTTTAAATGTCGCATATTCATTGACCGTTAACGTCATCGTCTTGGATCTCAATCTGGAATTCGATAACTCAAGTTCTTAAAGTTCTTAAATTAGATGAATGAAATCGATGTTCACAACACAGGCAGAAAGGGATATATCGTTCATGGTAGCACGGAGGCCTTTCATTACCGTTCAGTAGCACCTAGCCAATTTGTTTTCACATCTCACATGTTGCCTTTTGCCTGTAATTTGATTTCGTTGTTTTTTGTCTATGACATCATTGCATAATAAATAGTGCCGAACAGCAGCATACTCGAATGATCCAATTGCGTCAAAATTAGTGAACTGACGTGCTAGCACATTCTGCAAAATCTCCAGTGACATATTCAAGGGAAAATATATTTCTGCGGATACTATAATATATTAAAATACAAATAACGCCCGACGTTTCGCTGTCAACCAGCTTGATCACGAGCAAAATTTATATTACGAGCATAAATTTTGCTCGTGATCAAGCTGGTTGACAGCGAAACGTCGGGCGTTATTTGTATTTTAATATATTATAGTATCCGCAGAAATATATTTTCCCTTGAATTACCCACTACCGGATACGAGGAGCATACCCTACCAACCTCCAGTGACATGTTCGCATGTCATTATTTCACAACTACCAAGACAAAATGAATCCAAGGCTCGGATGAATTTTTCAGCAGCCGAAGCTATCATTGTCCATTTCCTTATTTGATAGTCGAATAATTTTGCATTCAGATCTTAGTCTCATTGTATCTGATCATTCAAAGTGTCATTATACATAGTTTTTCTCACATTGCTTTCATTGAGATGGCAACTTTTTTTATCAAACATCCGCTCCTCTTTATTGAGGAATATCTGCGAGATCTCGAATTGCATTTCAAACCAACTGACCTTCAACTCATTAAATACAAAATCCTCATTCAGAACAGGGGCATGTGTCTGTTGTGTTAGTTTGGCCATTATTGAGTGGTGCTTATTTAGAGTTGTTTGCTGTTAAGGTCATTAGTCCTATCGCAAAGGCTGAATGAATATCACCAGAGTTTTGACTTTATCAGCTCATGATCAAAGGTATTAGATAATTAGATCAAAAGAAACCATGCTAGTGTCCTTGTTCCTCAGTCCTTGGTGAATCTGTGGCAAAAATTCGAGATTTTGTATGTAAAAGAAGGACCTAGCAATTATTGAATAAGGGTGAGAAGCACACGAAGGTGCAGGTTAGGACCCTGAGCAGGAACAATCCACTGCAGTCCCTGAGACCCTCTTGAGACTCTTGTTGTAGTGGTCGGAATTATGCGGAGATAATTCAATATTGGGCTGACAAGGAGCATAGCTGCTCATAATAGAAGGTCCCATTAAACTCCTTAATCCAAGGTTCGTTCACACCTGACTTCCCAACAACTTTGTCAGCAATTCTCCACACTATCAGGGACCTGCTCACATCTCAAAATTAGTGACAATAGTCGCATTATCCAATGGGTTCATCGCCTCAGAATCACTTGGTTTCAGTATTTAATCAAAATTCATTGGATTTTCAAATATGCTTCTGGGTCATATTGCAAACAAGTAGTTACTGGGACAGATCTCATATTTGTAATGCAAATATCTGCAATCCCTCACACACCCACCGGCATAATAACAGAACATCGTTCATTCAAACAATTGCTCTTCACTTAGACTTACGAGCTAAGTAAATCAAATATGTTCTCGCATTCTACGAGGACAAATCGTATTCTCGTACAAAGGATTTATTGGGACTGCGTCATGCAAGAAAGAAAATCAATATCCTATTGTGCACATGCTTGTGAATGCCATTCCTTCGCACATTTCGCTCTATGCTTCGAATGACTTCGCATGCGGTCCACAGTGTTAGTAATGGAGACTCCTTCGAATATTTCTGCCACGAGTGTTGGCTTGTAGGGAGGTGAGCAGGCGTCAAGATACCATGTACAGATATTTTGGTAGAAGTTAGTTGGAGAATCACCGTTTTTTTGCATCTATGTTGAAGTGCAAGAGCGATATTCAATAGGACTGTTTGATTGATATTCGTGTTCAATTTTGATGGATTGAGATGATTATTCTTTAGAACAGTGGCGAATGCTCCGGGCATGCTAGGCATGCGGCGCATGCTCACAATTTGTAGCTTTAGTAGCACTTTTAACGCTGAGTTACTATTAATGCGATTCAAGATCAGACTGTAGCAAGTCAGACCTTGTCAGCTCTGTCAATGAGAGCATGCGGAAAGGCAATAGCTACTACCAAGGACGTCTATATTTAGTACTATGGCCAGGACGCAAGATAACGATTCACTAGGGAAATTAATGTAGGCTGGTTTTCGGGAATTCCCTTCCTAAGTGACTGGTAGTAAATGTATTGTCAATCATTGCGGTAGGTCATTGCCATAGTACTAAATATAGACGTCCTTGCTACTACACTGCTGCTGCTGCCGCTTGCACTGTAGAAATCTGCTACTGAAAATAGTATCGCATCGTTCCCTGTAACACTTGCATCGCTGCCGAAGGCATCTTCCCGGCATGCGCTCATCGAGAGAGCTGACTAGGAGCTAACAAAGATCTGAATATGGATCAATGCCATCAACGCACGTTGTCTGACATTAGTAATGAATTCTCTCGCACACGTGAGCTGATGACCAATCACAAGGCGCCATGGGAATGACGACATTGTAGCTCCAACTTGATCGCATGGCCTGCTTAGAAACCGAGTGATGACATGTCTCGCGCGCACGCTTTCTCTCTTCAGAGGGTGTGAGAAATAAACATTTACTGCCATTCCTTCGTCGCTTAATTAAGTTTGTGTGAACAGTTACTTGTGTATACGCCGACTCCCAAAACTAAAATGGCTAAAGATCAAATCGCGTCCTTGATTCAGACTCCGTTTAGTAGGAGAGATATAGCCAAGAAAAATGACATGATTTCGAATGGAAGACCGAAGCCGGAATTACCAAACTTCACGCGCATTCACAGGCACAAAAATAAAGAATTTGTAAGGCATTTTCATTCTTCCCAATATGATAATACATTTTGGTTGACTGGTTCGAGTGAGCTGAACAAATTATTTTGTTCGCCATGCCTGTTGTTTTCAGGCGACCACAACACATTGTCTAAAACTGGGTTTGACAATCTCAATACGCTATCCATTTCTCTAACACGCCATGAAAAATCACTTAATCACATCAAGTGCTTTCTTCAATTAAACAGCTTTCGGAAAAACTATAGAATCGATCACCAACTTGATCAACAGAGGCGTATCAATGACATGATGCATAGTGAAAAAGTTTAAAAAAAATCGCGAAATATTGACTCGCCTTATTGATGTCGTCTTCTCTATCGTCAAGCGTGAGCTTCCTTTCCGAGGCCATGATGAAGCAAAAACTTCGGCCAATAAGGGTAATTATTTAGAGACTCTCGATTTGATAAGTCATTACGATGCAACATTAGCAACCCACTTGAACGAGTCAACCATTTTTAGAGGGACTTCGTTGGCTATTCAGAATGATTTGATCGAGGCGATCAGTTCGTTATTAACTGATCACATCAAACAAGATTTAAAAAACTTATAATTTGTGTCTCTCATTCTAGATGAAACATCCGATATAGTTAATATGTCTCAGCTCTCAACTGTTGTACAATACGTTGATGAGAATTGTGAAGTTCAAGAAAGATTTCTTTATTTCACTGATATGAGTTCTGATCGGTCATCTGATGGACTACTACAACACGTGAAACAATTGTTGATGAACTTTCACATGGAAGGTGAACTTGTTGCTCAAACCTATGATGGTGCTGCCGTGATGGCTGGCCACCAAAACGGATTAAATAAAAAGGTCAGAGACGTTGAGCCAAGTGCAATATTTGTACATTGTCACAGCCATCAACTGAATTTGACACTTCAACAATCAGCCAAATTGATCCCTAAATGTACAATATTTTTCCAAACCCTGTCTTCGATGGCTTCTTTCTTTTCTCGGTCGCCTTTAAGGACTGACGCTCTTCAAGATTTTGTTCAAAAAAAGATTGCCTCGAGTTGCTCCAACTAGATGGAACTTCACCTCAAGACTGGTAAACACTGTTATGGAAAATTCTGAAAATTTGCCTTTAAGGACTGACGCTCTTCAAGATTTTGTTCAAAAAAGATTGCCTGGAGTTGCTCCAACTAGATGGAACTTCACCTCAAGACGGGTAAACACTGTTATGGAAAATTATGAAAATTTGAGGGCATTTTTTCAGCATGTATTGGAAAATTCCCAAAACTGGGAAGATGATTGCATTGACAGATGTCTTGGATATTTTGCTTTTCTTGATAAGTTCCAGACTCGCTTTTTGATAACCGTATTTTCTCGTATTTTTTCACTGACAGATACATTATTTGAAATTTTGCAATCAAAAGGTATGGATATCTTGTATTGTTGACAAAAGATCCAGGAATTGATAGAAAATGTCAAAAAAAATTAAAGAGAGTGATTTCGAACTCATTTTTCAAAAATCCTTTGTCTTTACTGATGCGTCTTTCGAAATGCGTAGAACTGAAACACCGGATCTTTACAAACATCTTTTTCTGGAAATAACGGATAATATTCTGACACTTGAAATCATCTTCTGTTTTAGAATATAAACATTTTGAGTTGTGAATATGGTTTTTATTCATTTACATATACCGTTTATGCGCATATGTAGTGTACAGTGTATAGGCTATTATATGAATTAATTGCAAAGATATTAATTTTGTTCATCAACCCGAGTTAAGTATCATCGTACTAATAATATTATGTAATATTGATGATGATACTATTAGCATCTTAAACTATGATGAAAAAACTCAGTGTGGAGAAGTATAGCCTATATTGGTGACTAACATGATGAAAATAATCAAGTATGGGGCATTTAAATGAAAGTATCATAGGGTCAATGGTTTATGTTATGCATGTTGGTTTATGTGCATGCGTATTAAGACGGCGCATGCCTATTGTGTGAACGCAGGATTCGCCACTGCTTTAGAATGTCTATAATTCCCAAACTTAAATATTTGATTATATATTAGATATAATCAGGGGTTTGAAAAGTTAATTGAAATTTTGTCTAATTTTTGTTAACAATGAATTAATTTAATTGGATCACATTAGCAATCGATTAATCGACAATTAATTGCAGTTATTTTTATCACTTCCAAATGCAAAGTGACTGGATGAATACTCGGTAAATACTTGGAACGCTATTTTCATATTTCGTACAGACGTAGCGTATAGGTCTACGAAGATGCATTTAAGCACAGGTACTTACAAAACTTGAATTTACCTATGATAACGAACATACATTTTCTGCATCATTATGCTCGTTGAACTTATTTGCATGAATAAAAGTAGCATGTAAGTGTACTGAAAACAATATCGTATGCAATGACTCTAAAATTGAGATAATTATCATTTATATTCTCCTCTATTTTTCAAGTGCAACATTTTGTAGCTCAAACAGTAATAAGTAAGAAGCATAGTAAAATTGATCCAAGATTATTAAAAACAAATGAAAGACGTATAGTTGGAGAATGGCGGCTTCTGAGTTAGAGGGTTCCTACCGGACCTGGAAATCCTGAAAAATGAAATTCTATCTTGGAAATCTTGGACATTTCAAAACTATACTTTAAGGAGAACAAGCGCGATAAGGAAAGGGTTGAAACCAATGGAAGAAAGCGAAAATCGGAACTCGATCTGAAGATAAAATCTATTGATAGTCAGTGGGAGCTGTTAGATGAGCAGCCTAAGGCACTGGATATTCGTTTGCGTGATATTAAGAAAGCTACATCGCTTCTTTGACTTTTATTCTTTCAGCGAAATACTATTATGCATGCAGAGCAGATTGCAGTTATATTGGTCGTTCCAATCTCCAAAACACTTGCTTTCATGAAATAATTCGATTTCATCAATTTTGATAGGTACACACATTTTCTCTATCAATCTATTGCATGCTTTGTATCTCATCGAAAAGTGTGGAAGTAATTGTTTCGTACAGACAGACCGAAGATTGTTATTGCTTTTAGCATTATGACGTTCTAAACCACTTGATTGATTCTAGAAAGCTGAGTTATGTACACATGGAGTTCATCGGTATGTTGATTACTTGTTACTATCTTACCTATGTTTGTTTTATCATCATAGCACGAGATATTCTAAGTTTTTAAATTCTTGTTGGATGCATATTAAAGTAATGAAATAACTATAGACCGCTTTTACTTGATTTAATCATGTAGCGCGTTCTAAACTAAGGAAATAGGAAGTCTTAGAAAAGTCCTGGAATTTTTTCACCGGAAGTCGGTAGGAATCCTGTGAGTTAGAATTTGAATGAATGCTATAGTCAAAACTATCTTACTGTTAAATACGAGTAAAAAAACATCATGTCATCCAATTTGCATCTTATACAATAATCGCTTGACTTGTGAATCATGCAAAAACGAGTTGTTCCACGACGTTAAATGGGTTTATTAGCCCCTTATTATGGCTAATAAACCCATTTAACGTCGTGGAACAACTCGTTTTTGCATGATTCACACCGACGTACGACCTTATGTTTTGTGAATCATTGAATTGAATTGAGGAGAATTCATCAATCAATTTATTACAATTAATTTCCAATCAATTGATTTTTCAAACCCCAGGATTGACTTAATTTTCTTATTCTTTTTCGTAAGCTCATGTAATCGTCGACCTAACTGAAATTTCATAATGCTGATGTAGTCACACGGATAGCGATGTCCACCAAACTTTGAGAATGTTGATGTTTGAGATTTTATTCTAGCTTAGAAATGTGTGGTTTACTAAAGAACACGACGTACTATCGATGACAGTACCTGAATGCGTTAATATATTGTTGAGCCGCAGTTGAACCATTAGTGAATAAATATTGTTTGATTAAAGGGCGAAATTTTCCGGTATTTGAAGTGAGCCGCATCTAGGAAAGGTCGTTCCCGACTAGTCGCCCTTGTATCTATCCTTGGCGTCGTTTGATCACTGAAACATGAGAAGCGAAATGGTTTAGAAGTGATTTAGTGAAGTCACTCTTCCTACATCGATTGAGGTGAACCGTGAGCTGAGTTATGATCTCATTCGCTTCATCGGAATACTATTTAGACATTAATGATTTTATTTCATTTACTGGTATTTTATGATTCATTCAATTCGGCAAACATAAGGAAACTATTTCACCTAATGATAGACTGCCAAAATATCAAAATTGAAAAATCTCTCAAATATCTTCATTCATGGAAGATTTTAGCAAGTGTTTTAGTTAAAAGGAATAGTAATTTCTGATAGTATTTTGATGATTTACCACAGTATTGTACCGTATGACTGATGACACTACTTATTGTACAAACGGTTTTCCTGACAAGTCTACATCAATTCATTAGTCATGACAAAAGGATTCGATCAGATTATTAGGAATTAGTGACATAATGTGTAATTGAAGACAACCTATAAAATTGCTGCCAACCAATCATCCCCATCAGAAAGCCATTTATTCTATCAGTTATCTTACTGATTGTGAAAACGAATTCCAAAACTGATCTGTTGTACGGTTATGTTGTCAGGTCATACGTGATGCGCAGTAATTTGTTGCAGAGATGCATCTACCGAAACACAAAGAAAAGCCATTATTTGCTACATTTCTCTGCTTGTAATTGCTGAAGTGGCAAACAATTCTTCCTTTTTTAAGCATTTTGAATGCTCTTGTGTCTTTATCAGAAACAGCACATGTAAATGTAAAACGCTGCATATTTATGATTAGCTCATTCCTGGAATAGGTATTTATTAAATACACGGATTGTGCAAATTATCAATAGAAAAGGTTATTTGATTGTAGTTGGAAAGAGCCAATATAAAATGATGGTGGTTTTATTTTCTTTTTCTTATTTCTTACAATTAATTTCAGTTAACATCCGTTAACTATCTTCAGGTAAAAAGGAAGATCTTCCTTTTTACCTGAAGATAGTTAACGGATGTTAACTGAAATTAATTGTAAGAAATAAGAAAAAGAAAATAAAACCACCATCTTTTTATATTGGCTCTTTCCAACTCCTTTTTACCTGAAGATAGTTAACGAATGTTAACTGAAATTAATTTTAAGAAATAAGAAACAGAAAATAAAACCACCATCTTTTTATATTGGCTCTTTCCAACTACAATCAAATAATGAAAAATAGCCAAGACAATATATTCAGTAGGTTATTGCAGCACTGGTAAACCCGAGCACCGTGAGGGATTTATATTATGTGAAGTGAAGAATCAATCATTGATTGTTTTTCTCAATGTGCATGTAAGTGATCCTACATACGTAAATGTGATACACGAATGTATCCCTGAACTCGGAAAGAAGCAATTCGACCGAATTTTTTTATACAAACGAAATATCTCATTTGAAGTATGAATGCGTTTAATTGAATATTGACGTATGAAAAATATTATCACTCACTTTGAAGAAAACATTCCGTGAAATAATGAGGAAAGGATAGGAACGTTCCATTTCAATGTTCTCATTTCATTTTCATGAAGATGTTGACAGTGGTACTGGAAATTAACATTCTTACATTATTTTCTTGTATGCACCAGATGATGAATTATTACATTGCCATCTTGTGGATAGTTGATAGTTAGGATGTTAACCTTATTATCAACATCAGAGGAGATGCCGAGAAAGGTAGCGGATAACATAAATATTTTGAGAAAAACAAGTAAACAATAAAATTCCAGTCTAAAAATGTTAAAAATGTTTTCATCGTCCCAGCTTCTAATCGTCTTTTCGCATTTGACAATTTCTTGTTTGATTTTAAAGGCGTGTCAATGCTGTGAAATCGCTACTGATATAAGCTTCTGGCATAATGAAATTATCATTTGTTCGTCTCTTCTTTGTACTTTCGAAAAATAAAGTGAAGATGACGAAGGCACTCACTGAAGTGAGAACTAGACACAACTTTGCCTAACTATCCCCAAAACTTGGAGCCAACCCTATAATTTAATAATAAAGGCAGCTTTACCTTATCACTATACAAAAATTAACTAAATTAAAGGAGAATTAACTTTTGAAGAAAAGCAGTGGAAAGTTTCGGTTTGTTTGTGGCTTTCTCTGAGTGTAGGCGCGATTGTTCCTTTAACTGGACCATTTATTGATATGTTTTTAATATTTATGGTGGTTCGCAACGGTTGGAGCTAGTTTGGAGTAACGGCATCAATTTTAAATTGTAAAAACTGAAGTCATTGTGATTGTATATCAATTTTCGACTTGAGTTCTTAATTTCAGCAAATAATTTCATAGTGATAAGATAAAGCTAACTTTCTTACTAATGCATAATGTTAGTTCCCAGTTTTGGATCCAGTAGTTCGGCAAAGTTTTGGATAGTTCTCATTTTAGTTGTTACCACGACGAACTTATTTTCTCATGAAGAATTTTTTTCTTGTTAAGAATAGAGTTGTTTCTCTGACAAGTGTTAAAATTGATTGGTGCTAAAATTTGTCAATTTTCCCTCCAAACGGGCTCACAACATAGTACTGCCTGAGCTATTTTCAATAAAAGCAATTTGCAGCGTTCTAGACATCGTACGAGATGATGTGCATGATATTATATATTAAGCAATATCAAGTAATTCTGAATATTAGTCCCTGTTGCTGTTGGGAAGTTGAACCACTGCGGAATTACATGTGCGAAATTATGGATGACCCGATATCTTTATTTCCCTTAGCAATTTTTTCCTGGAGAGCCATTTTTAACGAATGAAATTCATACGATGACGGTGTTTGGTACAATATTAATAAATTGTGCCATTTCCTTTTTGATTGCACATTTCCTAAGGAAAAGTGATTTAATCTTTTATACAACTGACGTCTCAGTGAAATTGTCATTAAGTGACTCCTACAAAGTATGTTGAGGTTGACACAATTCATTGATTTGATGTATTTCACCTTTCATATATTTCAAAATATGAAAATACAATTATTGATGTTATTCGCTTGTGTGGTAATACTTGTCCCTTCTGCTGAAGAAAAATGAACTTTTGAAGCTCTGATGAGAGTTGAATAATGATATATAAGAATTGATGAATTTCAGACGCTCACAATTAATTTATTGTTCCACATGACCTTGAATACATCTGCGTATGCCACTCTATCCGATCGAATTGTTATCTACCACTTGTACCTGTGTCTCAATAATGATATTTTTAGTTATGATAGTACTTACCACCTACAGATGAACCTCTGTTATCTCCATATGAATTTCATCAATTGATGAATCCGATCGCGCAAGATTCAGAAGAGATTTTGATATTTTTTCTCTATAGATTAATGAACTTGATGAACTCGTTATTGAGGTGCATTGGGACAATAATAAGCAATTTGGGAAACACCGGTTCAATTTTAAGCAACTTATAACACTGTTTCTTGATTTGTTAGACTGACTTTTACGGCTGAAGATGACAAATTGATAAAATACGTGTATGTCAACGTTCCATTCCATGCATTGTTAGTAACCTTTACAAGCTTATAACAGAATAGGAAGATTGAGTCTCTAATTCTTTGCGAATTGCTTTTGAACTGAGCTGATACATTTACTTATCTTGCCTAATAATTTGTGAAGCTGTCACGTCATGAATCCCTCAAAAGGATTTGGAAGGTCCAGAAAGGATCAAACTTTGGTGAAACGTGGTGATGAACTGATAATTCATAGTTTCCTTTTGTATTCTCATTTTCCTCATTTTTTAATTGCTTTCATATACAATTAACTAATCACATTCGTGACAATGTAGCAGGGGTGCGGAGTCGGAGTCCTATCAAATGATAGGACTCCCGCCTATAACCAGACCCGAAATATGATACGAACAAATTATTTATCCTCGTGCATAGCTGTCACTGTTTTGATGTCAACTTTCTCCGTCAAACAAAAGTACAGAGACACTGCTGCATGCAAAGCTTGTAATAGTTGAGGGAATGAATCGTGATAGTGAAAAAGGATTGTCGTTTCACTCGGTGATTTAGTAGAGAAGACAAGCCTTCTAGCCTCGATCACACATACGCACCAAAGGTCACATCGGAGACAAAAGCAAAATACTAGTTTGTTTGAGAACATTGCCTCTTACCCTAACGTCAATCTTGTGTGATGGCTCCTTCATAGCGCATATTAAAATCGAAAGTGTACTCACATTTTCTGGAGAAGGATGGGGATTTTCCTGCCTGGTAGAGACTGGAGAAAAACCGTGTGAAGCACACACCAACAAGTGATGTGCAAAGTTGGTAAACTTTCATAGAAAATGATTGATTTGATACAGTAATGATCACTAAAATCAGGCTCAGGTAAGCCGATAATGATCTATGATGTAGGTTGCCAGAACTAAGGCTGATATACGTGCCACCCGGAGTAGGAGTCCTATCAAAATGATAGGACTCCGCGTCCCTGATCTGTAGCGATAACAGCAGACGTATAACAGCTGCGACAAGCGATTTTATGTCTCATGCTATCTAGGTTGTGCTAAATTTTAGAAACGCACAGTATTTTGATATTTTAGATTTATTCATCATTACCATGAGAACTTAAAAGTACCAGGAATTGCAGTGAAATAGATGCAAGTAGCGGATGATAATATGGATAAATTTGGCGACACATTTTAACGATTGCAATCAACATGCAGCGACTAAATCACACAATGTTTATAAATAGAATAATGGTAGTCCCAATCAAATCAAATACGATGATCAGTTGGAACTCGGAAGGAGATAAGGTAAAAATAGAAAATGATATCAAAATCAATCGATAAATTCCATTTGAATAGTTTAACTAAAGATGAGCGATCCTACCCGAAAGCACGGGTTCGGGTCGGGGAGGACAATTTTTAAGTCGGGTCGGGTCGGGTTGGGTTGGATTATCGCCTTTATCATAAACCCGAGAAAGCCCGAACTCGTTGTTTTCGGGTTTGAGCACACAGATTTTGGAAATCTCAGAATTTATGGTTATTTTTCTCTAGGAGGTTGATACAATATAAGTGCATTGTTCTGGGCAATTTATTTTATCAATACTTTTGCATTTTCTCATTGTTCTGATTTAGTGATCAGGGGAATTTCAAAAAGCAGCATTTTTTCCAATGACATCAAGTAAATAAAATAAAATAAACTCATTATTCGATGCCTCTAATGATAAAATAACGTCATCCGAGTATACAAGAGGATTCAAAATAATATAGCACTGAAAGTTGTTGATATTCAAATTACATAGCTATGAAAAGATATTAAGTAAATTAAAAATATGCATGCATACTAAAATCGAGACATTAGACTGCAGAAAATCACATAGGTAAGATGAAAGCATAAAAGGGGTTAAGTCCATGCAGAAGCAAATCGCTAACATAGTCTTCCATGATCGATAATCAGTCAGGGCTTGAATCGTTTTAATAAAATGGCCTCAGTGATCTTGACATGTACATCTCTACAGCATGTAGCAACAGAGAACTAGGACTCGATCTTGTGCCCGAAGAATTAATTGCAATTCCGGAGATGCTTGCATATGGAGTTGCTTTGTTCTTTTGGGTTTCTAAATCTTGTTGCTGCCCACCTGGGCTAGTGCACTTTGATTCGGATGCCAACACATCTCGTTGTCCGACCAATATAACTGCATCCGCAGTCGCATTTGAAATTGTGACAGACGTTTGATCGGTCAACGAGAGGAATTGGATCCTTCAAGAACCACAACGATCTTCATTGTCTGAGGCAATACTCCTGCCGTGGACTGTAAAATCTACAGAAGTGCTTGGATGGTTTGGCTACCTGCTTCAATAATCCATGTCTTTCACTTTCCGACATTCTTTAATTGGATGCATAAAAAACTCGCACACCAGTCAAAAAGGAGCAAACATTCTCTCTTATGCTCTCGATGCTGCTTTTAAGTGTCAGTCATGAAATTCAGTCTACGTGCGGCGGTATGCGTATATGCTGATCAACACCAGGGTTAAAGACAATTATGATCCTGTGTTTGCTTACTTTCCCGATGTAAATCTCTAATCTCATAAGATGAATCATGATAACTTCATTCAGCATCAAAATAAAACTAAAAAATCAAAATGCTTCTGATGATGGCCTAAGAGGAGGCCAAAATTAATAAAGCATATAATAAAAAAAAGAATTATTGCCATCTAATCTACTTGGTTTTCCAACATCAACTTAATGAAACTAAAATGATATGTCATTGCTCTGATAAAGCTATGAACATATCTCTACAGTATATGCACATAATTAGTAGAACAGAAAATAGATAAGTTATCTGATAACTACAAACTTAAATATGGTATGCGTGTCAATTATTTCACAGAAATTTATGTTAATAATTTCATTGAATATCCCTTCAAAATTCTTCCCATATTCTCACAGTTTTGCCATCATTTTTAATTTACCCTATTGTAGTCAGTTCAGTGTTTGCCCCTAGAGAAATGGAAGCTTTAATCTGGCTGATGACCCTTCCTGAAGACTGCATACGGTGTTCAAATAGATCAATTTGAACCTCGAATGAAGCTTTTATGCAGCTCTAAAATTACCCGGATTCCTGTAATACGAAGACTTTCAGGTCATTTGAATGTTAGCGCAGCAATAATGAATGGTTTTCGGATCTAATCTGGTCGGGTCGAAGTCTTGTGTTCTCTTGTCGGGTTCTCTTGTTGACTTTCGGTCCGAGTCGGGTTTCAAAATTCATGAAACCCGACCAGACACTCATCTTCAGTGTTAACCTATGTGGTAGATGTAGCCCCATGGAACAAACACTCAACGCAGATTGGCGTGTGCTATAAATAATACAAAGCGGGCAGCACCAGCAGTGGAGTAGCACTTTTTTGATTCATTCATGAATAATGAAGGATGGTTTAACGTCACTACTCCCCTTTTCTGGAGGCTTGGACGCATTGACGCAGTCAGACTTCAATATGTAGCATTGTTATCGTCTAGTCCGGATGCCCATCCTGACAACTTCCAATGATACTTTCGGGGTTCGACCTCTGGACCGAGAGATCGCTAGGCCAATCACCATACCACCGTGCCACGGATACCACGTTTGTGTTTTGCCAATAGCTTGTTCAATTCAATACAATTGATTTTCGATCCCTGGTTATTCTTGAATCTGCTCTCGGGAATGACTTCATTGCAAAATGCATTGCCTATTTCTCTAACCTGTTGTCTGTATCTATAACCATTAAATCTTTGTGGTTAGCAACTCTTCAAATGAGAGTGATGAAACATCCATACTTGTTCAGTCAGGACCATGTGCACATATAGCCGCAAAGCTTATGCCAAGGATCTCTCTATATACAATGAAGCAGAATGGCCGAGAACTTCAGGTTGATCCTATCCAGTGGCCGGGTTACACGGACAGGCTTATTGGCAACTGTTTAACTTCATACTGGTTTCCATCTCCGCATCGCTGAGTACTCTTTCATTTCCCCTTGTTTTTCACATTCTTAATTGATCTGAAATACTTATATCTTTATTTTGAAGTTATGTTGGAATTGAAATTCCGCTATCTTAGCAGGACGCTATAGCAGGAGACAATTAAATAGGACGTGTTCATGTGCTTGTTCAAACGTAGTTAAAGATGATGACCTTGCATCAACTCATGATGCAAAATGAGATAAGTGCAAAAACTTAGTACATGATAAGTCGCATTTTCAATGGGTAGTTTACTAATGGATTGGACCGAGAACGTTCTCGTTTTGTCAGCTATTTTGAACTTTCAGGAGCTCGTGAAAAGGAAAATCATAATGCCATCCAATTTTGATACTTTCTTGCTGCTGAATGCATAGTTTTCCCTGCTTCGTTTTGTTTTGACTGCACTTTTAGTAACGGACATTTAAATTTGTGTGTTCAACTATTTCATTGTCAATGTCGCGTGGACATGGCGTTTGAACTTTGCTGTAATGATGCATTCGTAGCGGTGTGGCCTACATTGGTACATGCGATATTGTCCAGCAGTCTAGATTCTATACTACGAATATTTGACACAGCTATGATTACAAACTTTTGTCCGGAGTTACAGAAGCACGATATGTCCACCTTTCACTCACTCGAAACTCTATTTATAATAAAACGCTAATTTGCCGTTACCAAGTTGCTGGACGTCATTATTGACCACCCACAAAAGGGCACTGGTAAAAGGTGACTGGTTGTTTATGTCGTGCTTCACAGAATGACAAGCTTATTAACATGTCCATCGCGATACTTGTGTATGATGAGGTCAGACGCGATAGATGAATTACTTGTCTGTGCATTAGGTAGTTACTAGCGGTAAGAAAAAATGAAGACAAAATGAAAGGTGAAAACTGAAGTTTCATGTTCCCAGCGATGTCTTGGACAATTCGTGACCATTATGACAGAATAGCAGCAGTATATCTTCATGCTTAAGGCCAGTCACTTGATTTTAGGGTTTGTGAAGGGAAGACAGTGCTACCTTTGACTAATCTAATGCGATCTTTTAAACATCCAGTACTGTGTTTTCAGCACACATGTCTACTTGCCTTAATGTCGGCGGTCACAATTGACGTGTTATTTATCCATTGATTATTATTGCCTTGACAACTGATGTGTGGTGGTGAGGGCTTGATCCTGCCAACTGACAGAGTCGCGGAAGTGGCTCGTAGCTCAGTTGGTTAGAGCACAGGTCTAGTTAACCTTGGTCGTAGGTTCGAATCCTACCAGCCGCACATCTTTTGCATGGCAATTTGATCTATTGTTTATTTAATTTCATTGTTGTTAATTGCATATTTTTGCGCGGCTTTACATATTTTCTTCGGTTTTGAGGCAAAAAATATTGCTCATCGGGTTTATCTTTGCCAAAAAAGGCTCAGAAAGTTAAAAAACAGTACAGATACAAATTTGAATATTTTCACACATATTTACACACTTTTTGCATATTTTGATTTTCGTCGATAATCGAGTGCCATATTGATTTCATATTTGAGTATCATATGCACGCAATGTGTGTGAAGTTAGCGGAACTACCCAACGGAACCATGATTTATTACAGCGAAATTATATTCGAAACAAATTCTACTTTATCAATTTTAGTCTCCTGATCATGAATCTGGGGTCAGATTCCACAAATTTGCAGTTGTATTTGAGAAAGTTAACTTTGCATATAAAAGTGGTTCTGTTGGGAAGTTAGCTGAACCAACTTCCTAGTTTCGCTGATAGGCGCAGCAAATCAACTTTATTCTGTCACTACCTGATTCAATTTGTTGCGCTGATCACAACAAATGTATGTTTCATTTTTCACAACAATACAGTTAAAAGTGGTAGCATCGCAACTTGTTCATGTGCGTGTGTGAAGTTAGCGGAACTACCCAACAGAACTATTTTTTATTTTCTATTCGAAGCAAATCAACTTTATCAATTTCAGCATCTGGGCTCAGATTCCACAAATTCACTGTCGTTATTGAGAAAGTCGAGTTTAAAGATTCAAGTGCTTCCGCTGGGTGGTTCCGCAAGCTTCACACACGTATGCGCGTATATATTTGAAGCTTGATAAAGTTCAATGTTAAGAACCACTGAGGTCGAACTTGAATTGCAGCAAGAAGCTGGATCGACAAAAATATGTTATTTGGTCATTTTTTCTTCAATGGTTATATCATTTGAAGTAATACATTACTCTAGCATGGCAATTGTCTCTTCAACAAATTTTTGAGACTCTAATGTGAGCACCAGTAACGAAATATTTGAAACCGGATCCAGAAGTTCAGTGGATTTATGCTCACTAATCACGCGAGGACCATTCGCTTCCAAACTTTTCCATGAAGTTCCGCAAGTGATTTGCAGCTTCATGTCCTCAACAAACCTCTCCTGTCTTTGCTTCTCCAACTCATCCACAATGTAAATATACGGTCATGCTGTATAGCCGCGCTGCAAACCCGTGGCGTACTAATAATAATTTCTTGAACCTCGATTGTCCCAGCTAAAATGAACTATACGTAGTAGTATGCGTAACACATACTATGATAACATGCTGGTACTATAACCATGATTTTATGACGAAACATCATGGTTTAAGCCACCTAAATTATTATGCAGTCTTGTTTGTGATCACTTAAGACACAATGTGCACTACACAGTGGTTGACCTGGAGCGCATCCCCTGCTGTGATTGAGCAATTGACACTTTGTACCCTCATTCTCTGATTTTTAAAGAATCTTAATATGGAATGCTGAGATTGTTAATTTGAAATATTTTAGTAACTAGGCTGAATAAAGTGCGCCGATCAACTGATTCAATTGATTCTGATGCGAAAATGGCGTCCACCCAATCCTCTTTCTTTACTGCTTACTCAAGACATGAAGAGACCGGCCATTTCTTGTAATTTTTTCCAATTATTAGTTCTATTATATAGCGATGCCATGATTGCATTCTTCCAGTATTCTTCAATCGTGTACACAACTAAGCTGCACACAACTTCCACAAAACATTTCATAAAAGCATTTATATTTTGACATAGTTGTATGTAATTAAATAAAATGAATAATATTGTTCTTTCACATTGCGCAAATGAATAATCACAACACAGTGGATTGATTGTTTTTGACGGAAATAAAATTTGCAAGCATTTCAGTTGTGGTATTGTAAAATTTTTCTATTTCAACTGAGTAGGCCAGATCGTCAAAACTTATTTTGATACAATTTATTATATAATTTTTGTGCTTAGAAAGATGATATTTCATTAAGATGATGAAAAAATAATATTTCATTAATTTCAAAAAATGACACTGTAAATTGCTCTACTCATAAAGAGACTTCATTTTATAGCAATATCGTGTCTCATTTCGGAACACTGCTGTGCTGTACTGCGCGTATTATCGAATGATTGACACGTTTGTACTTATAAATATTAAAAGAATGGTAAAGCAATCGCATTGAAGAAAACTTAATTAAGTTGAGTTAATGAATACATATGGCATCGATTGATGACCTCATTCTATTATACTTGTAGTATGGTGTCAGAGAGCGCACTTAATTTAAATCCAAATTAACCTTTCACCGTTCAGGATCTTGTAGCGGGTAAGTCACAAAATCTCTTGAATTTCTCGAATCACGAAGCATATCTGTAACCAATGAAAATAATGATACAAAGCAAATAACAAAAATAAAGCGGCTTAATGAAGAACTAACAATATCCTGTTGAGAATTAATGTTTGTTCTCTTGAATGAAAGTGACTACGTCGTTTAATGACAAATCTGCAATGATCTTCGTTTCTAATTCTGTCAATTGCATTCATTATTAAGCTATCATTCATTTAATTGCTACTGATGTGCATTGTTACAAATTTAAATATTGGGTAGACAGACACTCATACTCTATACTAGGGTGTACAATCCCGGGATCCGAATTTTCTCAATCCCGAGATCCAGAATATCCCGAGATTGAGAAAATACTGTTAGATTCATGCAGATTGCGGTTTCTGTTTACGATTTTGCCTTTGCATACGTTAACATTAATTTAAAGGGCGTACCGACTCCAAATGGTAATAAAATACCGATAATCACTTATTGTAAATCATCATTTTTGATTACGAATGTGAACTTTCTTAAATCATTATCTGCAATGAATCATCTCATGTAAGATACATTCACATTTTACAGGACAAGAATTTTTTTCAAAATAATGACCTTTCACGTCATGTGCACTTGCACAAAATTGTCTTGTTCATTTCATTTAAATACTGATTATATGATCAACAAGAGTTGATTTGAAGAACAACAAAATAGTAGGTTAGCCATTGTAGCCATGGTAGATAACCTCTGTCGAAGTTATACCTGCTTGAATGTCTGTTCATTTCAAAGTGCACATGTCACTCATGGTGCGATTTCTGACTTTCAAAGCAAAGGTCCCAGCGACATTGAAGGCGCGCTGGCACTCCACGCTAGCTGATGCCACAGAATGAAGCCATCCACCCACAAATTATCAGAGCTTGCCTCGGTCCCATTCTTGTCGCACGACGGATTCCATGGAGGAGGGCTGATGTGACCAGAGCTGGAAAAATTCCACTGAAATTTTTTAATTCCAATTCTAGAGCAGAAATTTCAATTCCAATTCCAGTCGAACCAGTTCAATTCAATTCCAATTCCAATTCCATAATGAGATTCAATTCCGATAATTGCATTACGCGTATATGTTAATGTATCTAAAGTTTCCTCGCTTCAATCTAACCCATGTGCCCGTATCCTATCCTCGTTATTCCTGTGTGCCGTTCCCTGCGTCATTCCTATGTGCGTTCTCATGTTCATAGTTCACATTTCTTGTGTACATGTACATGTATATATGTAGCCGGTCAGCCTACGCCATTTTCGTAAACGAGATATTCAACATCTTGTGAAAAAGAGAAAAGAAAATTAACGGTCAGCAAAGAGTCAAACGCTGAGAGAGAGAGCATAGAAATTAACAGTACCATAGAAAGTCCTAGAATGGAAATTGCATGAAAATTATGGCACACGCCGGGGGAACTAAGTTGGGGCAAAACGCAAATTGTGCGAGCTGGTTTCCATGTTTTCTTATTTGTATTTATATTTATCAAGCCAAATTGTGATCTGGATTGCTTCCCCTTGTCCAAAGATCATACACAAAAGCAATAGTGAATTACAAAATACGGCGGCAACAGGATGACAAAGAAAGAAATCCTTTAAAACGTTCTGTACGTTCATCATTTTGAAATATCGCTCCTATAATCTATCAAGAGTATTATCAGTCACATATGCAACTTGCAATGTCGATTTACAGAACATACATTGCTCCAGCTTGAAATCAGAGGTCAAGAATTCTCAGAGTATTCATTTTACTTGAAAGGGCTCCCCTGTTCACTATATTTGAACAATTTTCAAAATCTTTGCATGCTTTCGAATATCAGCTTCCAAAATATCATCACATTATATCACATGTGTCATTTAATGATTAATTGAAAAGTTCCAGCGACTATTCACTTATCTGAGAAATTATTGTCGGTGAAGAAGCTTTCAATGTGTTTATTCGACAAAAGCGCTAGGTTTCTTAACCGTATGAAGGAGAAATCATCCTATAATTAGAATTTTTTCTATTGAATTCTTGAGATATTCTTACAACCAGTGCACCGCCCACTTTCAATTATGACTTTGTGGACCAATTTTTAATTCGAATTTTGAAAAATAGTTGTTAATGACTGCTGCAAATCGACACAATATACCAGCCCAGGGAATAGTAGGCTATGCCACATGAAACAATGCCGCCATCTCACTTAATATTATCTTCATAAAAATCCTGCATTAATTTGCTGCCAACAACTTCCACAACCAACTTGGCAAATAGCTTGACTATGAATCAATGTTTTAGATCGAATCTGATCTACAAACCATAGATTTTTCCATGTGCCATCATTGTACATAGGCAAGATATCAAACTTCCATTCTAGTGTACTATTATCTACTTCTATGAGAGAGAGAGAGAGAGATGCGAATAAATCTATTAATAAATTGACAGAAGATAGAAATTCAATGTGCGAATAACGTGATCGTTGATGAAAGAAAAAACGACGATAAAAATGATATCATGAAAACTGATTAATGGTCCATGTTAAAAAAGGAGATAAAAAATTCTGTGATAAGAACGAAATGTGGTCGGATCGAAAGCTAACGAGCAGAGATTAAAGGAAACTCTTTCAATTTTCAAAAGAAAGTGGATTTATCGTCAAGTGTCAAGCATTTGCATAAATTAGAGACGATGAGAATTTGAAATAACAACTACCAACAGTAACACATACGACATCTTCAGTAGCTGTTAGAAGAACTCCGTGCTCTCGCGGTGTAACTTGACTACAGAAGTAACAACTACAACTGCCTACCAGCGAACAACAACACAGTAGAGTATGCGGCAACACATCAGCGAGCGCGATTGAAGATTGACGGTATAAATGACACTGATACTCATGATATTTATGATATTATTTTGGTATAAGTGAGACCGATCGAATTGAAGTCAATTCAACATCAAGAAGTGAACTGCAAGTTTAAAGTTTTTCTTTTATCGTTGAGCATCGTATTGGTATAACTATAGTCTTGAAAATTAATATTGTCAATTGATGTGATTGGAAGTTGAATAATATTTCATGCCATTGCCATTTTAACTGAATCATTAATTATTGGAATAATTTGTTCACACTGTCTATATTGTGATTTGAACTGACAGGCTGCCCTTTAATGTAGGGTTAATTTTCCTCTTTCCAAACCAATTGTTTTTCGTGTGTACAACAATTAAGTTAATCTCCAATTTTTGCGCTTATGCAATCAATAACTAAATTCAACAATTGTTTTATTTTGATTAATTATCTTACCTGATAAATAGCTAAATAACAGATTGAACAAAGATGATTATCTTTTCATTGTTTGCTTAATTGCTGAATTAACATTGTCCGGGGGCTGTAGGCCCATCAAAGTCACAATTAGCACTCTTTATTCAACAATAGAATAAAACTAGCTCTGTCCATCTATCTCTCTCTCTTATCTCTGCGTGCAGTTAACACAACGGCCGAATACTGTGATTTCAATTTTTGTACAAATAGATTTATCACAGGTCTATCGAAAAAGTGGAATTGAGGTTTATCAAGGTCAATTCCAATTCCAATTCCAGTAGATTTAAATATCGTCAATTCCAATTCCAATTCCGACGAAAAATGGAATTAATTCCGGGTCGGAATTAATTCCAATTCCGACTTTTCCAACTCTGGATGTGACAGTCATCTCTTGTAAACAATAAGCAGCGGTCTGATTGGATATAATGAACCCCACCGCACCACCAACGCGTCGAATCGTTTTTCAGTGTCCGATTTGCGCAGTAAGAAAAAGAACGGAGAAATATTGTGTGCATCTTGTTTTTCCTCAGCTACTAAGCGACAGACGGATAACGAAGTCAATCCTGAAAAATCCCGGGATTGCACACCGTACTCTATACTCCGGGAAGACAAGTACACTTTATGCTGAGCAGAATCTAATTGTAGGTAGCGATACAGTGAAAAGGAGGGGATAGCGTGGAGAGGGTTTGAAAATGATGCCAGGATGTTTTGCAGTGCCCTCCCTGTCATTCGAGGAAATAGGAAAGAACAAATATGCCCTCATCACTGCTCCCCACTGGAGGACGGTGGTGAACTAGTCAGTGTTTTGGAACGTTGAGGCACTTTTGGTCCGGATGCCCTTCCTGCCGACTTCCAGTGACGCTTCCAAGGTTCGACCTCTGGACCGAATGGGCGTGCTCCTAAAACTCTCAATTCCGATTTTGTTTCCTCAAATTTGTTTTCAGACATAACTGTAAGAAAGCAAAACGTGTTGGTTATTAAAAAATGTCGCTTCGAAAGTCAAGTTGTAAACTTACTTTGTTTAGACATAATAATACAAGCACAGTCACATGCATAAAGAGATTGAATCCTGAAAGTGTCAATGCCAAGAAATTCCATAATCCCTATCGATCAGTGTTATAAGAAATCATAATTAAGATTATAAATAAAATCTCAAGCACCAAAATGATAAGAGACAGCAAATCAATTAATTATAGAATTTTGGGCTGGGATAGGTTGAGCTGTGCCACTAACCCAAGCGCAACAAGACTGTTGCTGGATTTTATGTTCGCAATACGAGTGGAAAGGTGTCATTGGTCAAATACAGCAGCAATTACACACCCTACAATGTAATGGGCAAGTATAGAAGTCTTGTCAGATTATTTATCAGCAGGATTTTTTTCAAAATGAGACAGATCGATGGTGTCCTAGAACGGTATGTTATAGAAATTGCTGATGAAGTCATTGAAGACATGTTGAAGTTGTGTTTCGAAAGATTCGTCAGAATTCGGTTTTATGGAAAAATCGTTGGAAATCGTTTTTATGGAATGCCCGTTATATTAGATGCCCATTCAAGAAGCGTTCCTCCTTAACGTCATTCATTTGGTAGCCCCATCGTTTGTGATGACAGTTATAATTTCCAAAGTAAATGACAGGATGTGGAAATATTGGTGGTGTTTCAATTGTCCCATTATTAGGTGGATTGTATACGTTGACAATCACCAGTTTATCCATGTTGAGGAAGATTGCTAGCCATTGAGTCGTACTGTCATTGGATGATCTCGAGATTAGTATAGGAGTGATGTCGCCCCTGACTAGTGTAGCAAACCCCTGGCGACGATGATAAATAGCTCCAGCTACTGCAAATCCATGAATTTTGATGTCGTTGTCCTTTTTGGTGTGGGTTTCTTGCAGGAGTATCACAGAGATGGCGTGCTTGATAGCAATCTGTTGGATTACCTCGCACTTACCTTGCGTGAGATCTTTCACGTTCAGTTGAAGAATGCCTGGTCCACTAGTATCGTGGAAGATCGAGGTGGACATGTTGATGCTGATATATGGAATGAATAAAACATGTAGGATTCCTTCAACTCAGCTTGTTTGGATATGTGAGGTTTCAGCCATTCGTTCAAAAGCGTTTACAGCAAACGCATCAGGTAAGGTGAAAATCAGTCAGGATAGACGGTTTCCGCAAGTCGCACGTGCTCTAGGTAGACCGCAAAGACGCACTTAATGAAGCCTCTAGGAAAAAGGAATCTACAAAGACTTTTTTCGAGGGTGATATCTACGTTAATTCCCGAAGCTCGCGGGCCTGAGTACGCTACGAAGAGCACGTTATTTGATTTACATCCCTATCTTTCACACGCAAGGAGCCTCTCCTGAATCTCTATGTCTGCCGGGAGCATAGAAATTAACAATACCTACCATAGAAAGTCCTAGAATGGAAATTGCATGAAAATTATGGCACACGCCGGGGGAATAGTGATTTTGGAGTAGTGAATGGTTGTCTCGACATAACGCATTGTCTAATTTTCACAAAATTCTGATCAACATTGCAGAAGGTTAATGTATTTTAACACAACCAAAATGATGTTTGACGGATTATGATAGAATATATAAACAATGGAAAGGTTGTAGTAAAAAAAGAGGCTGAATATCTAGTGAAATTTTGTGAAGGAATGCAATGTTTTTGGTTGATTACACTGAACGTAATAATGACGGAAGCAACAAGAGGAAGAGTTCTGTTTATCATCCAAAGAAACGCTCTAGCTCAACACCGATGGTGACTTGGACATAGTATGTTGATACTATATCACTACAAAATATATGTTGGGCCGTCACATTGCGCAGTCAAAGCACTCTTTTTGCAAGCATCATCCACAATAGAACTATAGCTGCACCTGATAGAATGACCACTATGAAAGCTGGGATCGTTCAACAAAATGGCTTCTCTCAATGAGCGCACTAACAGACATTGCCGCAGCAAAAGCAAAGTGAGCGATTGAAAGTCCATTAGAAAACTCTTCAAACCTGAGGGCGAAATCCGAAGATGCTTTTTCTAATTATATTATGCCTAGTCACCGTCACCTATATCGCTGCAAAGTAGATAAATCTAGGTACTATAATATCTAGGTAATTATGGTGCTATATAACGACTTGATTGTGGAAATTATTAACCTGTATACATAGAAAGCTGCACAACAGCATGCATTATGGATTCCAATTCGGATAACACACTTTTACCAGGGATGTCTATGAATAGAACTCGGGATACACAACTCCCAAAGAGTGGATAATTGACTGTGGGCTGAAGTTTTTTATGACAGTGGAAATTTCTATGTTTGATTTGAAATTATATGCATTGCTGCAATGTTATTTTAAAATGATCTCATAAGTGCTTCCTAAACGAAGTGTTGTCAACCGTTAAGAAAATATGGATTATCTGTGTAGAAAATCAGAAAGTGGCTTGTATTGTTGCGAAATGTTGTCGCACGAAAATTGTGCTACTCAAATATCGGATCTTTTGCGCTTATTTCAATAACATAGCGCAAGTTTTGAGACATGCATGTATCTTCTGAAACATGGTTTAGCGTGGACTTACAAGCTTTCAAGTGACATTTCAATTTTTGCCCTGTCTAACGCAAATTCAGTATAATTTGCAGAATAAACATAGAGTTTCTAGATCTTCGATAAGACATTGACAAGTTGAATGACTGGTTTAATGACTGAAGATTCATTTCAATTTCTTAGCGAGGAACTTGAGTGCAAAGCTTGTTAATATTGTCGTCAATTTGCTCAACGTGGCTGTCAATTAATTAAAACATTTCTTTGATTTTCAAGGAATATTTCAATGCTGGCCAGTCATACATACACGCATCAATATTCAGAAAATTATAGTGAGCATTCCACGTGATTCAGATAGAATATAACGACAACAACTTCAACTGAATTTTGAATAACCTAATGGACAAAGAATGTTTGTGACCCACTATCTAAATCTATTTTTCGTAAATAGCAGGTCATATTAGTGATCGTAAAAACGTGCTAGCCTGTTGCACCACGATGCAGAGCGCAGACTGGATTGATTTATGATGTGATTTTTGCACCAGTGACACATCTAGATATTTTCTGAGGTGATGCGGAGATCAGATATGCATGCATATATTGCAAGCTTTGTGTTATCGCGACTTCATTATTTGTTTTGATTTCGACAAGCAGACTGCCTTCATTAAAGCTACATGTATAATAGGCTACAAATATATATATATATCGAATATATATTCAATATAATCGACATATTAATCACCATAAAATCACCTGGATTTATACTAATTTTGTGTGTAATGCGTAAGTGTATGTTATACATCACATTGATGCCGAGATTACTTAACTACATACATATCCATGAAGTCTTATAGTTCCAAATAGGCTCAAAACATGGATAAAGCTGTCCATGTAAGAGTTACGATTTGCAAAATCTTCAGCCCAAAGTCAATTCTCCACTCTTTGAGAGTTGTGTATCCCGAGTTCCTTATCATATTATTCATGGACATCCCTGCTTTTACACACTCCACAGCGTCGATCGCCTGATTCCGCTGGAGATATCGGTTGTGACATAATGATATCGTATTTACACAAAATTTAGATTAGATTTCCATGTACAATACGAATGAAGAATGCAAAGTCACTGATGTCTTGCTATTGTCTAGATACTTGGCTTTGAAGTCAATACAAAGTTCAATAGAAAGTCTGGACAGTAAATGGCGTGAAATCGCTGCTTCAGCAAAGACAGTGAAGCCCGCTCACCAAATTAACACGTTAGGGGTTTGTGAATAAGTAAAAATACAGCTACAAAAAAGTAAAATGTTGGAAAACTACAACAAAACTCACAAAGCGATTAGAAATACAAAAAGGATCACTACAGTACCAAAAACTACGAAAAACGGATATCTACAACTATGATGACAATGGAAATTCAATTTAACGGCAAGAGCTAGTGAAAATTCGACCGCGAGCTAAACAGTTAACAAGAGTTACGGATTAGTATATATACGGTATTATCATGATATTCACGGCATTTAGTGAGTTGTTTGTGTTTTCGTCGACAAGTTGATTTTTCTTGAAAAGTTTCATATCAAGAAAAATTGCCCTAATAACTTGATTAATAACCATTTAAATTGATAATTTCATTTATCAAGTTGATTTTCTTGGAGAAGTTTCATGTCAAGAAAAATTTGCCCTAATAGCAGCTTTACTTGATCAACTTCTTAAATGGGCTCTACCAATGTGGAGAATAAGCACATTGGTTGACCTTGATGAATTATGCCTTGATAGGCAACTTTTCCGCCACAAAAAGATGACTGGAGCCACTGGAAGTCTAACATTGAAAGTCTCTGTTTTGTTATTTACTTGTGGAGAGACCGATTTCAGCTCAGGATGTGGTAGATTATTTGCTTATATTGTGCCAACTTGGTTCCAGCAGTTCAAACATAGGATTATTTGCAGTATAACTCAATAAATTAAAATTTTCATTGTGAGGCGGGTTTAACACTTTTTAGGAGACTCTAGTACCACGACTACGGTTACGAAGTATCAATAGTATTAATTCTGCAGTTTCTTCAGCCATCATTTTTGATGACAACCTCACTCTGGTGGTTCACATGCTATGATGACTTTAATGTACCATGTCATCTTCATGGCGTATTAAATAGCGATGACAACAGAAATCGATGCGATAATTATGCTCAATGAGATAGGAATATTCTGCTGATACTATTGCCCGAAGGAAGGAGTATAAAAATACAATTTTAACTTCAACGGAGTATTAGTCAAGGTTGCAGAAATCAATGTTTGCATTTAAGGATTTTTTTCAACTCCTCACGCCCTTTTTCCTCACGTGTTGGACGCGAACAGTTTGCTCATGATAAATGAAAACGTCTCAGACATGAAGTTGTTCATTTAAATTTCAGCATTTGCGTGTATCTGAATTCAAATATAAGTGATAGAAATATCTCGTAGTCCGTCAGACAGCTATCTAACGACCTTTTAGTTCAGACTACTTGAATTGATGACATAGTAGAAGTCGGGAGGAAGAATGCAGAAGTCCAATTCTCTCCCGAGATAATTATACAGCAATACGAAGAAAAATGATATAATGGTTTGAAACACACTTTATCTCATTTTATTGTCTTTCTTGGTGCTTCATATAATTCGGGAGCTAATTGGATTATTTGCTTTCGCACTGAAATACTTAATTGTACTGCCAGTGTGCTGCTTTGTGATTTCATCTTGCTTTAATAATTCCGGTCTCAAGATAAAGGTCAGAAATCAATTCTATCGAAGTCTACTACATAGAGATGACATAACCATGATAGGACTTCTGCGGCCTGTAACAACAGGTTTTCTTCCCATTGTGAGATTCTATTTTCCAACATTTCTTTATTTCTACCAAAAGCTATTTCATTCGTCATCATGGGAATTTCAACATGATATCAATTATGATTAGCAGTTGTTACTCGCATTTAGTGTAAGAAAACATATTATAGTCGCTACTAAAATGATTGAAATCAAATTGGATTATAAATACCTTGGTTTGATTATCATAACTTTTTGGCAGCTTTTGAAATAGACATATTGAAGGAAATTCCACTCATGGTACTTTATAGACTTGAAATTGATTGGCCATCGACAACAGCATTTACGAAGCAGAGAAGGCGTGTGACGGTGATTCAAACTTTGTCAAACCCACTCAATGATAGAGTTCAAATTCAGAGGCGGATCACGATCATGTTCACAAACTTTAACTAAGGTTAAATCATCAGCGTACTTTATTAAGTTTGTATTACAATTTTCAATTGAGGGATGACATGAACAACTCAAAGAGATATGGACCTAGAACAGACCCGTGAGGTATACCAGAACGGGTACATACGAGTATGAGAGGACCAGTGATAAATACGCTGACATCGGAGGTTAGGTAAGAAGACAATCATTTCACGAAGCCAGTGTTGAAGCCTTTATCAATTAACATGCCAAGTAGCAAACCATGTTGAACTTTATCAAATGCTTTGGATTGCTCCAAGCCAGTGACTCTCACAGCAATGCATTGAGGTTTCTCCATGAAGGTCGTGATTGTGTCGTGTAGGTCTAAAAGGGCACTGGTCGTCGACCCATGGGTTCGGAAGGCATGTTGGTTCCTACCGTAGTGTGATACAAGTTGGCTTCTCATTTCATACAAAATGGAGCGTTCAAACACTTTGGAGATAAACGGTGCCAGGCAGATTTGGCGATTATCTTCTAGTTTCGGTTGGCTATTCTTCTCCACAGGTCGGACGTAAGAATTTTTCCACAATTCAGGAAATTTCAGTGAATCAATAGATGCCCGAAGGATGTGGGCAAGAGGGTCAGTCAGCAATTCTGCAGCTTCTTGAAGACCGGTAAGGAGATCAGGACCAGGTTATTGCTTAAATGACAATTTCCGCAACAGATCATAAACGACATATTTGTTGCTATTTACATCCCACACATCATGTGAAAAAGAAGACCAATCCATGTCGTCATTTTCATCATTAAAGCTATTGGAGAAGTAGGCGAAAAGCTCTTTTAAAAAGTCCACGTTATGAAGCTCTTGTCTAACGTTCGGTGCAGCTTCGCCATTGATTACCTTAACGATGTCCCAAACATTTTTACGCTTGCGAGGTACATGATCACACCAATTTTGCTTTGATTTCATAATTTCAGCTTTTATTTTCGTGTTCAAATGATTATACCGAAGCCAATCTTTGGAACAGAACGATATATTTATCCAGCGATCCTCGATAAAGGATTTCAGGATGGGTGCAATCCACGGCTTATCTAAAGTGTGCATCCCAACCTCTCTTTGTGGAATCTGACTGAACGCATTCATCAATATTTCATTAAAGTCCAAGCATTTATTTCCGATGCTTGAATTCTGATACACCAGACCAAAATCAACTTCACTTAGAGAGTTGAAAAAGTTCCACAGATTTTGAGATCGATAATCAAACACAGTTTTTCGCACAGACTGTGATTGAATAGACGTGCTGATCGATGAAAGAAACACTGTATTATAGTCTGATAATGCGACAGGAGGACAAATGACAGCAGGCTCGGGATAAGACTCTTTGATATTCTTCGAAATCTAAAGTTGATCCAAGAAGGAACAACCACGCGTCGGAGAGGATGCACAGTTCACACAAGTAAAAGAACATCTGAAGAGAGATGTGTCAAAATCGTTGAAGTCGCCGCAAATAATGAGTTTAAAGTCCGAGTTACTCTTCAACCAGAAATCAAGTTGTAATAAAGGACGACAAATTGGGTGGTGTGTAAAGACAAAAGATAATAACGTCAATTGCCTGTAATCTCACTAAAACCCATTCGAAAGTAGGGAGGCTATGCAAATTCAGCATTGTTGTGAAACTTTCGTGAATCCACAGACAGACTCTACCACCAAGACGATTTTTCTGTCTCCTCTGAACATGTAAAACTCCTCCGTTCATATTAAATGGATTGCCGGGAATGTCTTCCGAAAACCACGTTTCTGTTGTACTAATGCATGCAGGTTTCAAATTTCCAACAAGTCCACGAACTTCATCCATTTTGCTAGATAGAGGATGCAGGGTATTTCGTAGGTGTAAAAATCACTAGAGAAAAATTTTCAATGAATTGCGATAGCAAATCATCCCATTGTTTATCAAGACGTCTTCTCCATTTTTTCTTCTGACGTCCAGTTGTTTTTGGAGTTCCAACCACTCATTTTGCTGGGATTTCGTTTTGTTGAATGTAAACTCTAATGAATTTATCAGAATTTCGAAGAAATTTTGCATTACGAAGTAATGTACGTTTCGTATCACAGTTTGAGAAAGCGACTTTAAGTGATCGTGATCTACCTGCAGCAATTTTACCAATGCGCCGAATGCCTGTAGGCATGACGCTTTGGATACCGAGATGGTTCTACGCATCAAGAACACTATCTGCATCAAGTCTGTTGTTGAGATAAAATAATCGCAGGACATGCGAAATACTTTCTTGTTTGAAAGTTGTTGTAGATGTTATTCAAGTTGTGTGCAGGGTCAAACAGAAGAAAGTTAGGTAGATCTATAATTTGAATCAATGATATGAGTTTTTAAAATACCATTACAACCTTACCTTACCCCTGTTTAACGTCTCTTTTCCCCAGGTGTGGGGTGAGACGGCCGTCTTGTGTCGATTCGGGTGAATTCTTCTTCTCCACTCTTCTCTATCTTGGGCGACACCAGGATTGAGTTTCATCAGCTCCAGGTCTTTCCTGATATTGTGCGACCATTTCTTTATTTGACCTCCTCTGATGTTGGGTCCAGGGCTTGCCTTGGCCATGCCGACGATGGCATTACAAAGATAATATCAATGAAAAATCGCCGATTTGCAGAGGCATTGTCGACACAAACTACCATTTTCAGGTATACGTCTCTCAATAAATTCAGTACCTCAAGAGAACAAACACTCACGTTGATTTTTATCATTCAAATTGTTTACAAGGTATAGTGATACTTGATCTCTGTATTCTCCAGCGACAGATTAAACCATAAAACAAAGCATTGTCGTAGATACTTCACCTTCTGCCGTAAAGCCAGAAATAGAACCATGAGAATATTCAACACGTTTTGTACACTGTAAGCCGTAAACTACCAAACAATAAAGAATTGATCCCTAAAATATATGTACCGAGTGTCCCACAAAGATGTACCCGCAAAACATGGGGTTTGAATAAGCATTTTCAAAGTGTTTTTGCACTTTAATATCATCACACGGACCTAGAATGCGATCAAATTGATGATAGGAATATGATAACGTCACCTTTCAAAACATTTTAAAAAAAACTGTATTAATTTACAAGATTTTCCCAAATTGAAAATACAAATATCTGTCACGAACAGCAGACAAATATGTCGTCTTTTCAGTTTCTTATTTAAGCATGTACCAGGTATTATTTCTACTCTCCGTTAAGTCAGCATGTTTTCAATGCGATTTGTGAAATAATTTCAATTGTGATTGTGAAATGACATGAATATCGATGTTTCACAACCTTTCGGAATTCTTTCAATGCTTTTGTTGCTTTGTCACTTGGAGGGTTACCTACGCAATTTAACTGCTAAGGTCGCACGCGGGAAAGCCCTGTCTTTACTCAATGGAAAGGATGTCAGATCAATGCCGCGCTACATCGAATGTTACCGCATATTGTCATCACAAAAGCAGTCTGCAGTTCATTCAAGTCATTTTTCACTTTGGAATAAAGAAGAGATGGCTGATAGTGAAGAGAAGCGCTTTGTTGATCGGATAAGAGCAATCACATTCAAGGAAGCCAAAGATGCCGGCGCAGCCTTCATCACACGCCAATGGGTTGCTCAACAAATTGGGAGAAGTGAGGAGTTTGTCAAGATCAACAGGAGGAGAGATCCTTATGACTGCTGGATGGACAAAGAAGGAATAGGAAGAAGTGTTGGTTCGCTCTTCCTGGATTGGAGTCTTTGTTTGCTTTAGCATCAAGAAAATGATGTGGGTGATCAAAGAAGACGGTGAAACATGGAATAGAGAACATTTTCGTGAAGTTATACTTGAGCAAAATGTATTTCCGTTTCTGAGAAGCAGGGAAAACGTAGAGGACGTTGATCAAGTTACCTTGCTGCATGACAAAGCTCCGTGCTTTAAGGCAATGCGAACACAGGAGGTGTTAAGGAATTCTGGATTTGACTTCTTCGATAACACCGTTTGGCCAAGGATCTCTCCCTATCTAACCCTGCAAAAATATTGGTGGAACATTGAAGAATAAAGTTGATGCTTTACTTCTCCGAAATCCTTATCACTTGAAGAAAGAACTGGTGCGTACTGCATTAACGAAAATCTTGAAAGAAATGGAGAATGACGGCGAGCTCTTTGAAAATCTGCTGAACTCTTTTCCGAACCGTCTACGAGCTGTAGAAGTATTCCGTGGGGTGCATGCAGACTATTAAATATTTTGTTCATTAATTAATACGTTTTCATTGAGGTTGAAATCAAAAATTCGCTTATAAATTTAAATCTTAAAACGTCCAATATTTATGGGCATATTTTTGTGGGACACCGGTAGTATGCTGTTTTCAATCATCCAATCAGAGAAGGAGTTGTTCGTAGCGATGCATGCCAAGCACATATGGCCATACACGAAGTCAGTATGTATGAAAAAACAAGCCAAATCTCTGCAAATATACGAGAATCTGGCATCAATTGCTTGCTTCACTTTGGTTTCAATTCGTGTATAATTTTCGTATCCAGCGATTTACAGTGTACTTCATCAATAATACGACATTCTTTTCCATGTTTATCAGCTTTGCTAGTCGCAAATTCAAATAGGAGCTATTACCTAGGCCGTCGCTGTCTTTAGTCAAACGTTGTGCGATCTTTTGTAAGGTACTCACGGAGAGCAAGCACAGACTGTTTTAGTCACATAAAATACTGTAAACTGATTAACTTGCTGAATGTAAACAAAAAGTATTAACTCAGGTGAATAGCTTCGTCAAATTTGTTCTTTTTCATCAATTGTAATAGCTCAATGATCAATTTCAACTTTCGACAATCTTCGCTAATCTCTGCTGGCCACAGCTTGTACACTGTCAATTTCAGTTACTTATCCATGGTTAGATATCCATGTTCAAGCATGAATAGGAATTATAGCTATCTGTCGTCGGGCATGAGTTAAAAGACATCCTCATGCGCGCCCTCTGATATCTTCCAATCTATGCCCTCGACAGATAGCTATAATTCCTATATTGTACGTAATTGAGCTATGGTACAATGTGGAAAAAGGAAGGCAACAATCTATCCCGTAATGATGATTTCTCTATCTATGCATGTGAAAGATATTTTTGAAATCTCAATCAGCGTATATCTACATGTGTATTCATAGCATTGCTGCCCGCTTTTTTCCTACATTGCTGCCCAGTTCATTTAAATTACGCACAATAGTATTAACATAGCTTTTTTCGGCCGCGACCGACGCTATGCGGCCTCGGCTGTGCGACTCATTGATGCCTTCAAAATCTAGGCATGATTGATATATTGTTTCATTCATTAGTCTTTTGAAAGTTTTTTTCTTTGTGTGTATTTTCATTTTTACTTTTTTGAAGAATCAGCAAACCGTTTAAAATATATTTTGTTCTGTTCATACATCTATCAGGAAGATAACTACAAAAATGAAAAATTGTATAAGACAATTTCATAACTTATTGGAATGAAGATTAGAGAATAGATAGACTTGTTGTCGGTTGACGGTCTTGGTGCATTAGATTGGTGGACATGGAACATTTTCCGTCCACTTATGAATCCACAAGGAGTAAGACAATCAGCTTCAGTATAATTGACACATTAACATGCTATTGTCCTAAGAATTGAGTTTGTTCCCGTCATAAGTACATGTAGCAAATGTCCTTTCTGTATGCTCTCTAACAATGCTTCTCTAACAAAGCTAGCAAACTGACCTCTATGGGTTTCAGTACGTTCTCTCTACCCTCATCAACGACGAGTAACAAGGAACAAGATAACCCACATTACGTAATTTGCATGATGGTAATAGACTAATATTGTCATTTTGTTTGGAAGCCATCATGCTCATCATTAATTCTCACCCAAGACGGTGCGCGGAACTTTCTTTGACCAGTACGAATATGCATGTTGAAATCAGTACATCGGTCGCGGCTTACTATGAATTTACTCAAACATGTAGAATATATTACACAATTAATAACAATATGTAAAATTCAAGCGTTAATCGAAAGCGATTCTAACCACAAAATGCGCAAATTAGAATGTTGAATGACAAGTTTTATTATGTTGCAGGGTGCGTGTATGCCACGCTGTAAGAACATGAGGTGTAGGAGATATTATTTGGAATTGGAGCTTGAAGCTAGACGATGGTAATGATGATGGCACATGATTCGATATCAACACGACGGCTCGTTCAATGAGGCAGCCATACTAGGAGAAAAAATTTCTCTAACAGCATAAAGTACTGCCAAAACCTATCGTGGCGAAATGTCAGTAGTTTGTAAATGGTATCTATTTGATAAATACTCTGCACTGATAACCACAATTCTCACTTCATCACCTCGCACTAAATTGTACATCATTTTTGTCAAAACAAATTCTTGGTAACCACTCACGGAATTCAACCACTCTGTGAAGCTAGCTTTTGCCCTCCTCGAAGTCTTGGCAGCTGTGTCCAGCAGCCTGCTTCCAGTCATGAGTATTATGCGTTTTTCTTCGAAACTCGAGAACAGCATCTCTTTGAAGAATAATTAAGTATGTCCCCAATAGAAAGTTTCATTTATCATTCAGATGCTGGTATGAAAGTTGAAAATTAAAAAGTCGCTATATTCAAAATTGAGAGCGAAATTTTTGACTTGCGTTGAATAATAAATCGAGTGAATCTTCGATCAGGTCGTCCCCTCAGGTCGCTAAGGGAGCAATCACCGCGACTTAATCCATGTTTTAAAAATTGGTTGGAAGTATATGGGATGAGCCATACATCGCATTAGATTCAATGATATGACCAACGCATGATTATGTACCTACAAGTGTATGCATATAGTAACACAATTTTAATCTTGATTCTTGATAGTACCATTCTTGATACCCACCAATGTAATTTGTGAAACTCCACAGAATGATGGATGGCCTTCTTTGCGAGTAGGCTGGTTTCCAGAGTTTCCTTCTGTGCCTGATGATTTATCGCTTATGGCTTATCCTCGGCGTCCCCGGTTTTGGAATTTATGCATATCTTCAGTCAGATGAAAATCGTTCCGATGTATAATTTACAAAAGTTGACATTTCATCTAATGAATGTAGTAATTGCGCAATTGTGTTAAGCAACTTCATCTCCTCGATAATTACCCGAAATTGTTACGCATATCCCATCTACTTACGGCGATTACATAATGGATGAGCGATCCCTTAATGTCATTGTCAGTTTTCCATGATCATTGATGCATTCTCGTGTATTCGTTTGACTTTGTCGATGCTTAACTATCTGGATCACTCAAGGAGACAGTCATAAACGCGATCAGACAATGTGCAGGTTAACATCCAGGTATTCTCTTTCAAGCATTGTCTCAAATCATTTAGAGGAAATATGTCTTCACTGTTTTTACCAACCCTATTTTCAAATCTCTTAGCTCAATTCAGTCAAGCGATTACTTGATCGTTCGAAGATTCTATCTTGGCCTTCGTCCTTTTATACGACTAGACAATCGCTGGTATTTGTATTAACCGAATGGCTTCATTTGTCAATGATAATAAACTCATAAATTCCTGTGGAGGTACACGACTTAGGGATGCAGAAATTTATGATCTCCTATGATAGTCTTAACATCGGCTGCAGTTGTCTTGCCTGATGTCTTTGCCATTGACCGTGAAGATATTTACATAATTTGTCGTGTCTGATACAAAATGTTTATCAGACATTTGCTAAAGGAAACAGTCTGATTCAAATAGCAGACGTGGGTCAATGGGTTGCACAATTTCAAACTTTAAATCATGTTTTTTAGCAGGAACAGACGACTGGGATCCTATATTTCACAGATTGTCATAAAATTGTGAAAAGCAGTCAATTCATGTCGCGTTCAATGCTATAACATTTACAACCACAAATCGCGGTGTAATCAGTTTTCTGCATTTACACATGATGGTTAATATACAGTCATGCTTTGAAAATACACAATTCTTATCAAATATATAATTTAGGCCTAATGTGTTATAGATTTCTATCGAATTGCGTCTCGATTTAGTTAAATATCAAGGAATGAATTATACCTTTACAAGATTTTGTGGAGTTATTCAGAATCTTCAGCGATAGCACATACTCGAAGCATTGTGTACGATGCTTGTGATGTTAACTCAAATAAAATCGAAATATCGACTAAAGTGCTTATGCACACGATGCATTCAAGTACAAAAGGATGGAAAACTTATTGTCATGAAAATATTGAGGCCGTTTGAATATTAAAAAAAGAAATGCGAACTTGAGCATTTTGCTTTCGATTTGACATTTTGAAGCGTTGAATTACAGCTGAAGTACAAGGAAGTTATTTCAAAATGTTTCAAGTCTTTGGCGAGGATGCAGTTGCAATGCAAAGCTACTGAGATAGAGGCTCAAAGGAGAATAATAAGAACCGAATTAGAGCAGAAGACTGCTAAAGCATGCCCGACTCGAAATGTATTATAGAACAATGATGAGCTTGATATCCAGCGTTCACATTGCTATTACATACATATTTAGCACATTGACATTTTATGAGAAGCCGTTCCATTCTGTTTTTCAATAAGTTCTGTTTACCTTGTTCATATTGAACAAGGTCCGTTCCTATCTCAGGACTCAGTTATCAGAATCTCAGGAGTCATTGTTGTCCTCATCCTACAGGTGCCTCCTTGGTCGGTAGCGTCTCCGAAGACGGTTTCTTGGTTTCTTCTCAGCTTGCATTCTTAGAGGCCACTCTGACTATGCCAGGTATTGTTTTTGTGGACAATGTCATTACTCCCATTATCCCTTGCAGCATTCTTATTTCGTGATAGTTAGTTAAAAGGACCATCTTGTTTGACCTCTCATGTGAACCTCTAATATATTCATTTAATAAATCGATATGGTCGTTCGAAAATGATAGCATGCCTTTATTAAAAATTGCGTGCCAGCGATATCGAAATGTGGTAATGGGCTGTGTCGTGTGACCGCTGATGATGATCTTTGTCTTCAAAAATATTTTCTTTTGTTAGAAAGTGAAGTATTCGCTTCGAATTGCAATCAATCTATTTGTTTAAGTGCAGCAAGAATAGTAAATGGCTGTACTTACTTACTTACTCCTCGTTTAACGTACGTCTCTTCTTCCCCAGGGTTGAGGGTCCGACGGTTTGGGAGTGTCGACGTTTTGGGTGGATTCGTCTCCTCCACTCTGCTCGATCGTGTGCTACGGCAGGGTCGAGGCGCAGGGAAGCCAGGTCCTTCTGCACGTTGTGCCACCACTTCTTCTTCTGTTCTCCTCTGTTGTTTCTCCCCGGGATCTCATGGGTGAGAACTTTTCGGGGCCATTTCGACGCAGACATTCGCTGGAGATGTCCGAACCATCTTAATCGGTTTTGTCTTACTGCGAGCTCTAGGTCATGTAGTCCCAGTTTGTTCTTGAGTTCTTGGGTAGAACAACGCTCGCGGAGTCCGGTAGGGCATATCCATCGGATCATGCAGTTCTCATTTTTGACAAGTCAGGCTAGGTCTTCCGCCCTCATAGGCCAGGTCTCTGAGGCATACGTCAAAATACTCCTCATACAGACCTTGAAGGCGTGTCATCTGTGCTTCAAAGAGATGCCCTTACTCGTGAGGACTGGAAGCAGATTATGGAAGCTCTTCCAAGCGCATCTAACACGTGTTTTTGTTATATTTTGTACGATTCATAAGTCAAAAGAATCTAATTAGTACAGAGATCCACTTTGTTCTTTATGTTCACAATTTATCGTTCAGTGAATCTATTAACCCCAAAACGACTTCTTCCGAAATCAAATGTCAAGTGACATTCAACTCAACTGATTTTCATGATAGGACGTGGGTGGCAAATAATCTTTAATTGACTCGGAAGTAGATTGAATTGTTTCAAAAATTCTTTTGTCTTAGTTCTGCATGTACCGGTGCCTACGGAGTTTAGAGGACAGTAACACGAATTATCTTGCAGTGAGGACTCCAGACTCAAACGTTTGAACAGTTGAATAATGCAAGTTAATATTAGAGAGACTTACAAGCGCATTATACGCCGATGACAGATTTAGAAAAACCAGTGTCTAACAAGCTTTAACCTATCTGCCTTTTCCAGTTCCTCGATAGAATCTCATTTTTCCACATTAACAATTCAAAATTGGCCGTTTCGAATTTTGTTCCTCTTCAGGGAGGTCCACGGCGAGACTCCGATTTGAACTTTGTTGCTCTTAGTGATACATATTTACCTGTAGATAGAGTTGTGATTCGGAGAGGATAAGTTGTGCCTGGAATCTTCGAAATTATGATGGTCGTACAGATGGCCACTGACGAATCAATAATTGTGTTCGTAAGTGCCATGGAGAGAAATGTAATTTTCTTTGTCACACCATGCGTCCGATTTTACCGGAACAGTCCCGGTTTGGGCGCATGTCTCTGAAAGTGACTTCCGGGACAAATGCATGTCCCGATTTTACTGTATCTCAGCTCTGAAATTCAATTCCATTTTGTCAATTTTATTAAGGTAAAAATTTTGTCTATCTGCATACTTAGAAGTTTCTCCATAAGGGCAATGCACCTTCATAGTCTGGAAATGCATTTTTATTCAGTAAAGGTTCATAAGGTCGGAAACACTTTACAAAGTCGAGGAAAATAAGCGACGAAAGAGCACTGAAAGACCAATTGCTGTATAGCTGATGGAATAACAACAACTCAATAATATGAGACATGTAGTTGATGATTACACAACAAGTTATTGGAATGAATCACACATATACATATAGATATATACTTATAATAGAAATAATCTAGAAATCCGATTTAATACTGCCACTGCTTCAGAGCCCCAAACACCGTAATTGATGACCGCCATGGGCACCCAAATCGATACCAGACTGGCACATTTTCTGTCACTTGTTTTATGTTTTCGTTTCTCTTCTGCTTACTCATAATGATCCTATGATCTTCATGAATTTGTATTGCCCGTGATCAAGTCTCAGTGCGAAAATTTGGGTTGCTCATAAATTTGGTTAGTTTTTATTTCTTGATTTTGCGAGGAAGAAGGACCATTAAGCCAAATTTTAAACCAAAAAATCATCTTACTGCGCGATGGCCACAATAACATTTGATTTGATCTTATGTCGCTTCACAACATCAGGTCCTCGTTTGGAAATTGTACCATGTACCCCAAAATCATCCACAACTTCGCCAGGACACATAGTGCAAGTAGAATGGTAATTCAAGGACAATCCCAAGTGAAGCTTCAACAACATTTGTGCTTCATTGGGTTCCAAGCATTGACCCAGTCCACGACTTGGTTTTGTCTTGATCCATGCAGATATCTGGCTATTATAAATCACTGAAAGACGCGCTTTATCAACCAAGGATTGATTCATTTTTAACAAGTTCTTCTCCATGGAGTCTTCTGTTTTCTATTGATAAAAGCTTTTGAGATTGGCAGCTGGACATAAATGAATGCTCCTCCAAATAGTAAGCAGAATCAGTTCTCAAATGATATTCTTCGATTGTTTCCTTGATATCAGCAGACGGCGAATTAGAGAATGAGACTAATGACAAATAGGCTGCCGATGAATGCTCCTCAACTGATCTGATTCCAAGTCCTCCTCGTTTTAGTATGTGTTTTAGATGCTGTTTTTACTCGTGGTCGAGGAAGAGGTATTCTAAAATTCGTTGCCTGTGACAACAATCATCAACTCTTCGTGAAGTTTATTTTTTTAAGGTCTTTCCGGTTTTTGAAGAAGAAATCTGGTCACCTTGTACTAGTGGGGCTGATTAACCGCTTAGCTTATGTCAGAAAAATATGCAAGTCCCTGTTTTTTCAAGCTAAGTTTTCCCACTCTACTTCATAACTAGGCTAGGGACGAGTGATTGACTTCGAACACTGACATTCTGAAAGTCAAAAGCAAAGCCCGTTAAGATAATTGGTGGACCTGGTCCGGTGTTTCCTTCTTATAAGAAAAAAGCAGTCAAACCCAGTTCCCCTCACTTCGACGAAATTTTGTTTCAGACAATTTATCAGATTCAGTTAATCAATTGAAGTTGAGATACCTGCGAACAATTGGCTGAAGTCAGTGCTCCAATTAAGCCCAAGAATTTTCACGAACTGTTTCCTGCTTTCATGCAACTCTCATTTATATATATACATGTAAAATACCCACTTACACTTCCTAGCTAAAGAGTTTTTAATTCTTCGAGATTCAAAGAGGTGAAAGCAAAAGGATTTCTGCAATTCTGTTACATTGTCTTAACTAATAAAGGATGTGTCTATTCAAGGCCGGTGAACAGATCAGCACGGAACACGTGCATCACATGTGCATTTTTCATACCACCTCGTGAATGATTGTTGTGGAATACTTGCCGTAAGCGTGCAGTGGCGAACCAACAGCATTAGATAAAGATCTTCGACATAACTGGAAATCATTCTTCTCTATTCTCTATCTCGTTGCATTGCCCTGAGTCTTTTCATCAAATTCAGAAGGGAATCTTGCATGTTCAGTGTTCGGAGAACAGTCTGATGTCACTCTACCTTAATTATCTTATTACGTGTTCGATAGGAATGAATGTTTCTGCACGCAAGACGAAACCGCAGAATTGCGGCTAACCCCGTTCAGCTGATATCTCAGCTAATGCCGTCAGCTGTTGTCACCGTTGACAACTAAAATAGGTCAATGGCGCTAGTACAATTCGGCATAGCGCTCTGCTGGGTTTCACTGTCGTATGTACACAAGCGCTCGAGAGCAAGAGAGAGAAACAAAAGGTTCTATGGGGTTAGGGAAACCTGCGGAGGTGTGACGCGAAATCTAAGTTTGATAATCGATGGCTTCCTCCCTGCGCTTATTTATTGCGTCGTCGTTGAGCCAATGAGAGAAGACAGATAGAACCGCGTGCTTCTATACTTAAAGACGTCAACGCTAGTTGCCTTTCGATGGTTCATCAATCAGCGAATTGATTGATTTGGTGATCGGTAGGCGGTGGCGACTTCATCTTTTTCTTTATGCAACTTCTACGTCAATGCATTCAACCCTCGGTGAGTGAAATATTTCGTTGTGAAGAGGTTGGAAATGGATTCTCGTCGATGTTTATCAACTTGCGGTTAACAACATTCCTTCGTTTGTTTTGTGTCACTATTGACTTGACGTAAGTCTTAGAGCAGTAATCTTTGAAATAGTGACCAACTGCCGCCTTTCTAAGAAGGCGGTAACATTGATTAGGCACACGGCACAAGGGAATGGTGTGCAGGAGGCCAATTTAGTTCGGTAGAGAAGACATTGTAGAAATGGGAAAAGGGCAGCAGTGTTGGGGAGCTGATGGACCATCAGGGCAGGAGGCAGGGCATTGACTCTCTGCAGGAAGGCAGAACACTGCTGATCGCGCTAAGGCGGTACGGGTCAAAGGCTAGACAGGAAAACATATCAACAGATCCAAGATAGGGCACGAAAAGGCGCACACGTCTCATCCAGACGAGCCGTGCGCTGTTGCAGCCGAACCGATCCGATAAGAGACGTGAAGGAGCACGGATAGGCAAATAGATAATGGATGAATAATAGAGTGGAAGCTTTTAGATGATTGCTTCACGGTGCGCTTTAATACTGCAGCTGTGCTGCGAATTCCCCATCAGGGCTCAATATTGTCCGGATAAATCCGATCGGAACTTCGTAGTTGTATTTTACCTCGATGCCTAAGCTCACAAATGGGACGTTCTTTTATAAATGAATCCAGAATTTGCTCCAAAATATCCCCGAAAGTAAAAGTTAAAAGCGAAGATCTCACCGTTGGGTATTATTTTATTCACAATCTTCGAAGTATTAGTTCATCTCACCCTTCCAAGCATGGCAAAAGTTGCTACCAGGAGAATGATACAGAGAACACAGGCTTAGTATCAATCGAACGAATCTAAGTATTTCACGCGATAATGTGCCCAAGATTGATGCTTAGTGGTTGTATACTCCATGAATTAATTACGCAATTGAAGCATGTATACAGTGCTCCGTTTGTTTGTCCTTATTTCGTCTTACATGTACTACATTTTATCAGTTAGGTTCTTATAGAATGAGAACTACGTGTCATGCTAAGTCGCCAGTCAGTGGTAGTCTATAATGGAATGAAAAGATGGCCGTTACCTGCCTCGGAATCTATCACAGTCGTTGGATATTTATCGATCGATTCATTTAAGAAATTATGTTATTTAGCACATTGCTTCTTTCGCGTGAAGGTGAGCTATTTTTGATACCGGATTCCTATGAAAATTCAAAAGTTATTTATAGATTCCTTGCCGCCCTTGCTTGTAGATTCCTTGTTCTCAGATAAAAACAGAAACTGTTACGGGCATCTATCGACATCCACGATCAGCAAAGTTGATTCCAGATTTATAACTGTACAAGCCGGCACGATAGAATCAAAGCATCAGAACGTTAATTTCTCAACAGAGAGCACGAACATAAGATATTATAAGGGATGTTACAAATACGAATGACGATAAGAAATCAGATGGTTTACAAAAAGACAAATTGATGTTGATGACATGATACATTTGCAATGTTTGTTGTTTGGATACGGCAATGTCAAAGATATTCGTGTATATACCGATGAAGATATCGTGAAAGAGACAAAAATGATAATATACTAATATTATATTATTGATTCGTGTTAATATATTATATTACATAATATAATTTTTAGAATAGAAAGACAACTGTGGAAGGAGAACACATCTACATTATTGCACGAATGGCATTTGGATAGTTTGGATTTTAGTATGAATCATATTTCACTTTGAAAACACGCATTTCCATGAATAAGAATTTCACATCAATGGAAATTGAAATTTTAGAAGCTCGACATGAATTTGCGCCTAGTAAGGGGTGGAAAGTTACATCAGTTTGATGTAAAAAAAGTGTCTCTTTAGAAAGTGAAGTAATCATATCATTATATAAATATAATCATCGATTTCTGTACTAGGGTTTTTTAGATTTTTATCGTCTGCCAAAATTTGCCGTTGTCATGACTTTCAATTACAACTCACGAGAAATTCTTAATTCATTGGCATTGGTGCCAGATTGATGTAAATTACTTATATTTCAGTCAAACGTGTCAACTCACTCATTTGTAATGCTATACTTTGATCACTTTATCTCTTACGATTGTTGACCTGTTTTGCAGATGTAATGTAGGTGGTATTGTAAGTAAACCTACAAGTAAGTTCAACAGTTCTATCAACTTACGAGCTGCTTGTACTTGCTACAGTACCAACTTTGAAATAAGAAACTTGTGGATAGTTGATGATAATAAAATATTGGGAGTGAGTAGCTGTTAAACTCGATACCTCATTTTGGCAGCGTATCAAGCAAAACATGCAAATAACATCTTGATTTCTTTGGAATCGCAACAGGTAAAATAAAGAATAGGAGACAAGACAATATCCATTGAATTGCCATGTTTATTGCAAAAGTATTTCGTTAAGTTTTTATTTTTCCGTTTCTGTAGACAATTTAAGTCGCTTTTATTTAAAGCGTGAAGTTCAGAACTCGTAAAATTCCGTCTACTCCGTCATTTTTAACACCTCTTCCGTCCTATCAAACATCCGTATTTCAGTGCACTTAAAAAGAAATATTATTATACTATGATTATAATATAATAATAATAAGTAAATATTGTGTTATTTTTCCAATATTTGCAAAAACATTTCCGTAAATTGAACAATCAAATTTGCCTATAGTGGTTAATAATCGGTCTTGAAGATCATGAAGTCTCAAAATAAGCCTTATTACCATGACTATGGAACACCCATTCACAGAAATTTGCTAGAAAACACCCGTATGTGAGAATGTGTTTTAAATCTTCCGTCATTTCTCTATCAACATTTGCGAGGTCTGTAGCGGCAACTGACATCAGTAGAATTCAAGTATTTGCTGAATGAAACAGATCTGAAACACCGAAGTGAATTGAGCATTAAGAGTAAAAGAATTCTGATAAATTCGAGGAGTTTTTCTTCCCAAATGCATAATTATAAGTCATCTGTATGTTTGCAGTGAATTATTCTCATCAACTTATTTCGTAGCACGTGCAGCCTATTGAATGTCAATATCCAGTAATTCTTCTATCCCCACGGTACAACACAAGGACCTTTGCTAGAAAGAACCTGATATAAATTTTTTATGTTATATAGTTCTCAAATTATGCAGACCGCACTGATTATGTTATAACACATAACATTTTTTCATTTTTTGTATTATGTTATAAAAATTTTAACTGTTGCACGTAAGTATGAAAATAATTGTTCATTTCTATTTTTGGTATTTAGGAAGCTTGTTGGATAATGAAATTTTGAAAAAAGATAGTAAATTTTTCGAGTCATCAAATATTCAACTTCAGACAAAGTCATTTTAGAAGAATTACTAAAATACGGTTTTAGTTGGTCTGCAACGGATTCTGATCTCAATCTGCTTCTCTTCTCAAATTCCAAGTTAGAAAGAACAATTTTCACAGTATTGGCGAGCATGTGTTTTGTTTTTCGACGGGATTGAGATAGGGGCGATGCTGATATGCTTTTGTAGAATTTTACCTGTGAGCACAGTTTCAGTAGTTATTTTCTCCTGGGCCCAATCGAGTCGAATCAATCACATGCTCGCTTTGGTCAACGCATCTCGCGCATCGCATTTCTGCAGCTTCACTTGTTGGTAATTAATTCAGCTCTTCTTTTATTCTTTCATATTGCCAGCAAATCAAACATTGTTGTTTGCCATTCAGAAGAACAGCTCGCTTCACACCGATATGTGTTTATTTTTATAGTGTCCAATGCAATTCTACTTGTTATTTTTCTTCAAAGACTGAACTCAGTGACCAATTTCATTCTAGGTAGTGTACTAAGTCTTAAATGTAAAGGGTGTTCATTCAACGATGACTAGTCTTATCCCTTGTGTCAACAGAATTCAACCGTTTGTTATAGAGCACTGAAAAACAGACTTAATGTCACAGACAAAGCTGCCTCGTATCTCCTGGTAAAATTGTTAGAACGTTGTCTCTCTATTAAGAGAAATCGCCGACTCATGTTATGAATAGTCATTTCACTGGGTTTTTGTCAACAAGAAAACTGTATCATTTCAGTTGAGATTAGGGGAAAGTTGTTAAGGTTAAATCAGGTTACCAATGTTATTTAGTACGTTCTGTCACGTGTTAATGCGGATATGCCAATTCCTTTGTTATATTTTAACAAGAAAGCAACTTCATTAACAAAAAATAGAAGAAAATCAACTATGTGGCTATCTTCTGTAGTGGTTTTCCCTCAACAGAACCCATAACATTTTGCGATTAACAATTGAACAGATCAGAGAATCCCTGTTTTCGCCGTCCTCAAAGGTCACGAGGTCAAAACTATCAGTGGTTATTGTGTTGAGTTGAGAATTGGAAGCTACCCGCAAGTCAATTTTCAGGGTTTACTCAACGTCTTCATGATGCATTGTAAACAGCTTGCAATAACTTAAACTCATTATACAGGGATTGAGTATTCCGATAGATAAACCTCTTGCTCAAAGATGCGACACACCTTTCAAAGCACTCAAGTTGAGAGAGGCATAATTTTGTCATTGTTTTCTTTTAAATGTTAGAAATTGCCACTTTAATATGGGGCTTTCATTGGTTGTAATCAGAGTAGCACGGCCTTTAATCAATATCTCTTTCCAATATTAAATGGATTCAAGAGAAACTTCTTTCTGAAATATTAATTAAACAATGTACAGTGTATACAGCTTAATGAGAAGCACATGTATTAGGAAGATGAAGATAACACGGATTTCTATCGATTGTTGTCATGGTCTACTTGCTGCAGAGTGCAGACTCATGAGAATCAGTATTAATGGAATGATTTTGTTTGGTTTAAAGTAATTAACAAGATGAAAATTCTCCTGGAGATAAATTGCTCTTACACCTAACTTTTGCGAAGCCGTTTGATTGATTACTTTGTGACTTCTTTCATTGAATTCTTATTTGAAAAATACAAATTTTTCCTCATGATGACAGTATTCGTGTTTGTTATGAATATTGTATTTCATACCTCAAATATGCCAATTACGTAATTGTCTAGTATCAGATTAATAGCTTCCATGATGAAATTATAATATTTCTACCGGTACCTGACAAAGGCTATCCGATCCTACCGCTTTTGCAAGAACCTGTTCGAGAGCGAAGAGAAAATAATATTCAACAACTAGATATACGAGATTGACTTTGATCTTTATCTCACTTTCACACGATCTACCTAAGAAGCAGTTTTCTTAAATTGATCGTTCTGAAGTTTTCCTAACTATCATATCAAGTTGTCGTATAAGGGATTTATCCTCTTTAGAGAGCCTGTTTCATCTTGAACTTTTAATGGCAATTGGTGTTATCTAACCCTGATAATTATGCCACTGAAACTTAGTCCTTCAGAAAGATAACTACCGCTCTGTGGTCGACCCTTGACAAAATCGAATTAACTTCCTCTGGAAATTTTGGTATAAGTGTTCGTTCGCTACTTTTTTATGTCTATGCATTTTTTAGCTAATTGCGTCGTAATTTTCTCGTGAGATTATTTACTGGCTTAATGTGTAGCATCGCTCTCGTACCGTGTGGCACCTACGTTCCGTCTATATGTTTATTGTATCTACATGCAACTCATGAATTACGTAATGACTTGATAAGATAACCTTCCATCTAAAGAAAGGCGTGATGCATTCATGTGAATGTTGCTTAGATATATTTTGTGCCATTTCTGTTGTTTTAAGTTGCACCTTTTCTCGGATGCATGAAGGCGGCGGGTCGTCGCAAAGTTATTGTTTGATTACTGAATTACTACTTCTACAAACGTAAATTGCAGGCTCTGGAATTTAGCAGGTGTGTTAAGTTTCTCGTTATTATATTTCCTTATTAGGTCAAAATTTCAGTAACATACTCGAAACATATGGCAGGTGAAAATTATATCAAGCTGCAGATATATTGAGCTTTTGTCTTGTGCAGCAAATTTAGAATCCGTTAGTTTATTGAAAAAGTGGTTTAAATGAACTCTTATTATTAAGGTAGAAGCAACTCCCGTGTAAATGAATGCACTGCATCTAGACATATTTTGCATATCTGGTACCACATGCATAGCGGATAGATGTCTCTTGTAATGATCATGCGAGTTAAAATGCATAGTCGCATTATGTAGCATAGAATAACAACTAGTGGAAGATGCATTTTTTTCAAAAAATGGTTCGTTTCCTGTTGCTACCTTAATTTTTCACTTGATCTTCACCTCATTGTCATTTTAGCCAGTGTGCTTGATTGTCAATATTTTAAGGAATGCTGATTTTAACGATCGTTATTCAATGTTTTGACCGATCAATCATTTTGATTGATATGCAAGTCATTTAATGTCCACGGAATTGTTAAATGATTCTGTTGGACAATGTGAGTTGATTACTTATTCAGCAATTGCTTGATTGACGACATGACTTATCTTTCTAGACAGCAATGTAAAATGGCAATGAGAAATGACATTGACAAATCTTAATGAACATGAATGATTTATGTGTGCGCATGTAACGAAAATGAACTTGATGACTCTCGTGGAATCATGCGTGGAATGCTGTTCATTCAGAAAACGAATTTTCTGCGGTCGAGTTTGTCAAGTGCAAATGACGAGATGATGCAATCAGTTGATTAGGAAACATCTTGTATCCGCATTGATGCTGGAATTTGGGACGATTTATTTCATTAGGAACGAGCCCGTTAGCATTTCGAACTCTTCAGAAATCACTCGATAGTGCACACAAAAATGTTTTGATGTCCTAACAAGTGACAGTTGAGAAAGTAGAGGCAACTCAAGTGATAATGCAGTCTATATATTTGAGATGTGCAGACTGGATTTCTTCACGGTGTAGACCTTATTGAAATGGAACAACACGACAGATATTTTAATTATACTAATTAATTTAGAGAAAGTTATGCAAAAGTAACAAAAACTCCCCTTTTCAGTTTACAAGCCGATGTAATGAAGTAAAAGTTAAGTATTTCTGTGACAGGCCTTCGGCGTCCACATGCTGCAACACATTTCTTGATATCATTCACTCTTATATAAACCTTCACAAAGGCTGCATCTGTTCCATCCAAATTTCGGCCGTTGAAGGCGCTGGACGACGAAGGCCTGTCACAGAAATATTTAACTTTTACTTTGTTGAGATAGTGATCAAGAAAATCCAAGTAATGTAAGCTTGTTATATTCAAATATCAAATATAACGTACGCAGAACATGTACAACAGAAATTGTAAATTGTCATGTAGCATAGAGTCAATTAGTCACGTATCGAGACCAAAGCAACATACGGTGTGAAGACTGTACTGTGCGCAATACGCATTAACTCGCAACAGACACGCATCGAACAGTAATCATGCCTTGACAATCAAACATTGCAAACACTAAATCATTCAACAATAGCACAATGCACGAATCACCAAACAACAAAGCAACAGACAATCATCACATACTTTATGATCAATCTCTAAACTAGGAGTAATATGCTTAATCCACCATTCAAGTCTATCAATTTTTAAATATGCTTTTTTTCCAGTCTTACCAAAAAAGATTAATTCATTATTTGCTGTGCGATGAATTATTAACTTAAATTTTATCGGCCTATAAACTGAAAAGGGGAGTTTTTATTTCTTTTGCACAACTTTCTCAGAAAGATGATCTGCCGTCACCTGGTCAACTACATAAATTTATCCAATAAATAATACAATAATAATCCAATAATACATAAATCACAATAATTTAGTACTTTGCGAAATACAAGCTACAAACTGAAACATTGTCCTTTCAATATGCTAAAATTTCAGGGCAAATATGCATGTTTTTCCAGAGGCTAAATGAAAAACATGTTAGAAAGGTGATATTTAAATTCAAAGTCAGCTCATCAAATTCTTCGATGGCATAATTTTGTGATTGAGGGAGGCAAGGAAATTGACATTTCTCTGTCTTAATTGGATTGCTTTCGTATGAAAATATTTTCTTTCAGGAGTTCATCGATATGATGTAACGTAAAAAGCGATATTTTTTCATAGATATATATGAAAAAATATATTTTTTCAATATTTGATAAATCACATTTAATGTCGTACTTTCGAGCATTTTCTAATGAATGTACCATTTTCATGAGATTGTGCTCTTGAAAATTGCGTGCTATAGGTTATTATCACATGCTGTCGTAGTCGACATGAGGACTCAGAAATTTAGAAATCAGTTTATTCAGATATATTCAATAACGGACAATTGCGGTGGAACTATGTTTCGAAATTCAGGTTAACTTCTTAAAATTAATCACATGACCTTATCGTTACATGCTCCTTGAAGATACTGAGTTTTTAGAATTTCTGAATGATTGGAGACTAATTTTGTCAAGTCATGGCAATATGAAATGATAGAGGCTTATTTTTCAGAATATTTCTCGGCTTGCTTGAAATGTTACTTTGGATCGAGATCTCACCAGGCGCTATCTTCATTCATTCATTCGTAATTCATGTCAATCTGATGTATTGTTTAGACCATCCAGTGGATCAAATATGACATCACCAATTATTGCGCATCCCGTTAGATATGTTAAGAGCATTTATCAAACTACTTTTAGAGTAAGAATGAAAGGCAAATGACCTTCTAAGCTGCTCCGTGTAACACCGTTTCAATCTCTTCATGTTCCAAACATCGTAGAAAACGAAAACGTGTATTCCGTCAATACTAACCCTGGGATTAGTTATCGGATCAATCATATTATTTAACAATTAGTTGTCATGAGAGGATCATCATTTTCTTAATGAATGACTGGTTATGTCATTTAATGCATCACTTTCTCATTAAAGATTTGAAATGTTTTGTGCTTTCGGCCATTACGCATGTGTCGAATTTTCCGTTGGTCCTCCCCACGGTCTGTGGCCGCAAACTCGTAGTTTGAGCCCCTGTAGTGCTGCAACGTACTTACTGCCGGTTACTTACTTCTGCCGTACTTACTGCAGTGACGATGCTTCAAATAATTGAAGCCATCAACCTACTCTCTTGATTTGAGCTATTCAGTCAAACAGGGTTTTTAAGCCGCTCACAAGGAATTTTGCGTGGCCCTTAGCACTCTGCAGAACGACGTCTCACTTGATCACAATTTTCATAAAATTCGAATCTCAGAGAACTCATTTCAAAGTCAAGATCTCGCTGTAATTGCATTTGATAAAAGTATCACCCCGAGAGCTTCGCATCCTCCTAATACAAGTTTAGTGATATCATTTTTGGAAATGAAAAAGTTAATTTTGAGTCTCATCGAAGTGAATTGAATTTGTAGAAGATGACAAGACACATATTAAAGTGCTGATAAAATTTGTCATATGCATTTATTATATATTTTGCATGCACATTTCAAACACCTCAAGTCGAAAAGTCATCATAGAATTTAGTTACATCATGCCACAAGATTTGTTAGGAAAAGATTGACAGTAAATGTTACCGACAGTCAACATTCTTATCATTCCTAGAAGGGAAGTTAATGGGCGGGGGAGGGGTATAAGTATGCTTTTCTAACAGGTTTTCATATGCATGCCATATTTATGATTCTTCAATATGAACAGAAATATATTTATGCTTTACTGCGGACACGTACTTTCCATGGCTAGAACATTATCTATAGTACCTGCTTGTTCGTGTATTTCGTATAGTTTAATATCATTTCTTGGATGAACAAATCAATAAAAAAAGTCTTAACTGCTAAGATTTCATGATATGCAGTATAATTTTTAGAACCATATGTTAAGGATATATTGCTTATTTCCCAGAGAAACAAGTTCACATGGGAACGATCAAATTGATGATATGTCGATATTCTAAGTAAGTATTAATAATAATAATTAATCGTTTATAAGTAAATTAGGTAATTATGTTAATCATTTGCACCTAGAAGGTAATCCAGTGTGTTTGTATAGTCAGATAAACAGGATGAAGCAAGTAATGCTTCAGCTACAGAGATAGTGTGCCTCAAAGGAGCATGCGTTCAACTTGTTCGACTTCGAATCAATACATGCACATAGATCGGTTTCATGTGGAAACAAGAATTTATTTTTAGATAGCGACATGCAAGTTTGTAGAATATAGCTGGAGACTAAAAGTAACAATCGTTTATAAATTGCGAACTGCGCAGTTTTCACTTGTCTTCGCTGAAGAATATGAAACAAAGTAACTCTGTCGTAAGCGAAAGATGAAGTGTATATTTAGTTGCCCAGGTGTGTAACGGAAAGTATAGGGCGTAGGTGGTGCTTATAATAGGACTCTTTGAATTATTAACAATAGCATCAATGATGAACTGCGCTCAGTTTCAACAGGAAATGTCAGTGCGCCTTGTTTTAATTACCGTACTCTTTTTCTACTGTTGATCGCTTGTTATGTTATCCACTATCTCTATTTTTTTAAGTCCATATTCGTTTGAGCGCTACTGAAAATGACTCAAATTAAGATAGTCTCAAAGTATCCTATATGAGATCAACACGTGACATAGCAGGGTGCGACATAACATTACCGTACCTGTCACTAAAGTGTGATCTGTTATTGCGATTCATAATATAATTAATATAGCGCAGTATTCTACCGCATCAAGGTACATCCTTGACCGCATGTATGAAGATCAATTTCTATGATGTCTGTTTTAGTCATTTGATGAAGGAACATAGCTCGTCAAATGTCACACTGTCTGCGATTGTGGCTTCCATTCATAACTATCATAGTAATATCAAATGTCATTCACCTCTCTTGATGACATGTTACACACTCATATTTAAATTTGAAATCATGCAGCACTCTTGACTGCTCTGTACGTTCAAATATGTTTCATATCGTTGAAACAGACAGTTATTAAGAATTTCAGCGATTCCTTTCATTGACTATTTCGGAAACTATCAATTAGCTGTCTGGATTCCATTGCCTGGATTTCCAGTATAAAAGTTGGTGAAGTGTAGACGCAAATGCCATTTTGCTTTTACGATAGACCTAATCGATACAAATGTCTTCCTTTGTCAAAAGCGACCTATCCGTCGCATCAAACGAAGAAGAGAGAGATCCATCGACAAGGCAAATTCAGCTCTGGCTACTGCTTTTGCACCAAACCAAGTATGGATAGCAAGAGATGGTGGGTTTGGAAGAAATTCATTTGGAGAAGAAAATCAGCTTTGGCAGTAAAAAGGGTCCAAGGCAACATAAGACGCCGTCTTAGAAGTGTGTCGTCGTGTTTAGATCAAAATGAACATGAAGATCAACATTCAGAAGTAAGCATACTGTAGATTTTGATAGTACGATAAGCTCTGAAGATGAATGTAATTAGCACAAAGTAACCGTCCGTTATAAAGAAAGCTATTAGCATCACATACGATAGTTAAATCAATCAAAGTATCACCGCAGTGGATCAACTGCTTTAAGTTAACCACCTTTTGTGACAAAGAATGCTTCTCCAAATTGTGCAATAAAGCAACAATAGCGTAATGCAGCCTCCTTTAATGTAGAGTCGCATTAGTTCAAAAATTTATAAATTTCATTGATATTATAGAAAATTATTGTTTTCAATTTAGATGCCACTTTAAAGCACACAGGATTTGCACTTATATTGACCAAGAATTTTCCCGTGAAATAGGATTTTCAAACTTTTGAAATTCACAGCTATTATCCTCTTAAACGTTGAAATGCTACTTCTTCCTACTTCAAACTTAAGTGATTATTTTGTGTTTTAGATCTATTTCTTATGATAGAATTACTCGTATTATATTTCTTATCAAGGAGATCTGTATACATTCTGTGTCTGCATAATGCAAAATCGGTCTTGAGATAACAATTTTGATGCATTCCTAATTGTGGTGATTGGAAGAATCCAAAATACCCATCACCTGTGAAAATATGTTAATTACCAGGAAAAGTACTTAATCTGGGCATTTCTGAGAAATTGTTTTCAAATGAATTTTCTATCGCAATTTGTTATAGTTTTTGCGTCATATAGGTATGCTAAATTTGAAGGTCACTTACTGAGATTTTGATCAGCAAGTATGAACATTATTATTCCAAGACCTATGAGTAAGGGACATTCGGATGCAATTAAATCGAGTAACTTCCGAGTACAGCAAAAGTCAATTGTTCTGAATTGAGTTCGAGGGATTAGCTTATTGGGATTCAACTTCTGTAACCCTCTCTTGCGTAACAATCATGTGAGCTTCTAATATACCTGATGAGGAAAGTATTCGCTATTGTTCAATTGCGTGCCTTCATTAAATATGTGTTACGACACAAACAATTGAAGACGTTAGGTTGCTGGTGATGACATGCCGATCACCCGGTCATTCAAATATCTGATGGTATGTGTGACGCTTTTATAAAGGGTTTTGACGTGACACAATCACAGAGTGAGCTACAGAAATGGTGGTGACTAGTGTGCGGCGAACAAAATCCATGAGGCATTCGAGTCTCGCGAATTCATTTCATGAGCATAGTTGGTTCCACTTCCACCGAGGCAAAAATCAGCATTTGGTAAGAGAAAGAAATGGGTATATTTGAGGAGGTGATAGCCTAATATTTTTGCTGTCACCATCAAAAAGCCAATGCGAATAAAGGGTGTTGAACAATATAATCTGATCCAACTTCTAAGAGGATATTTCATATTTTTGCATAAAAATCCTTATAGTTTATAGATAAGCATCTCTATCGGTGTGATTAACAGGGTGAAAAATATAAAAGAAAGTCAAGTCTATATTTTCATCCCCCTCTTGCTATAGCTTGTACTATTTCAACTTCGTGTACATTATGACATTCTTCGAAAAAAGGCCAGCAATATGACTGAGTTTTGAAAAAAAATTGATTTAAAAATCGTCACATCTTTGCTCACATGTTTAACTTGAATGCCCTTAGCATAATTGAAAAATGCCTTCAATATTCAAGTATAGCAGACTTTAGCATAAGTAATTTCATGATGAAACTTCGCAAATTATACATGTACGATTATTTTATTTTTCTGAAAAAATTAAAATTTTTCGATTATTCTACATCCTACAGCCAATCAACGAAGGAATGCGATCAATTTGGGGTGGGGCAATATTAATGCAGTCACGAGATTAAAGTAAGAGCGTTGGTGCATCCAAGGCGGATAGCCTTGAACCAGGAACCCTCTGCACCTCATTACCGAAGTATTTATTTTTTTTATTTTTGGAATTAGTTTTAGATTCAATTTTGTGAGGAACGCAAGGGACACAATGATTTTTTATATTTTAAACAATATTTGTAATTATCACAAAATATCGTTCATTTTCATGAAACATGCCCATGCGACCTTATGCATCTTTTCGTTATGATGGACATCAAGAACAGAAACACTTTGATGATAATACAAAACTTATTTTTGTGTGACCATCTGAACCAGTAGCTAAAGCTTGTAGATAATGCCGTCTGTATATGCACAAAACATTGATGAAAAGCTTGAATGGACACATTTTTATACATAAATAATGATGAACAAGTGTGTGATGCGAAAGTACTACAACTTCATGAGAATACTTTTCGTAAAGTAGCGTGTATAATCTTCGAATTTGCTGACATTTCTTCATGTTGTGCAAATGTTATGGGTCTGATAGATGCTATTTTCTATGCTAAAAATAGGCTACGAAAATATGGCGCCAACTGCGATAAATAGTGCACTAATCCATTGTCGGTGAATTTCACAATGCTGATGCGTAGCATTTCTTGGCAGTATTTTTAGTTATAGTGTAATACTGACTGACCTAAGAATTAACTCAATATTTGAAACCGAGGTTGGCTGATGATGAAATATAAAGAAATTGATCGGATCCGATAGTGTGAATCATTAGAACAATATCTTTCAACCCACGCGTTTACAGCTTGCTCTACTAGTTGTGCTGATGTATTTTTAGAATCTCGAATCAATGAATGAGCCGTACTAGTGTTCATTTTTATGCTAACAATGGAAAGTGTATTTAGAAAAGGGGAAATGATTATGTAATACACTGTTGCATTAAAGCTGGGTAAAATAATACATGAATGTCGTAGGTGATGATGTTCATCGTGAGCAAGTGCTAGTTGTGCGAATCAATATTGTGAATTATTAGTTTCACATGGTAAATAAAGTCAAAGTTTTGTTGTTTTCTCTTACATCGAAATGGCTCTTGAAGAAAATAATTCAGCGCTCCACCTTAAAAATCAATTCTCTTTTTTTCCTTAACTGGAGTAATTAGGTTATTTCTTATTTCAACTTGTAGTAATACAATATTGATAGCATGAAACTTCTTGCAATAATTATGAACTATATTCTCAAGAATGAAAAATTATGTATTTACTTAATTATCGGTCAGTGCAAGTCTGTGCAAGTCTCATAGACATCGTCACATTTTCATTCTATGTCAACTTTTTTTGAGAGCGGCTGAAGCGAATTAAATACAGAAAATAGAAGTCTATACCTTGATGCTGATTACAAGAAAAAGTTAGCAACAATATTTCCATCCATTTGTGAAAGTCCGTCTTTGATAAAGACAATTTCAATTGCCATTTTGTTTCTTTCAGAATCCTGACGTAGTTGTGAAACCTGAGGATCTAGATTATTTCTATGGATCTGAAATTTCTCAAGATGATATCAAAGTAGCTCTGTGTGAAAGTAAGCTGTTTACAATATCCGTTAATCGCACTGTTTTTTTAATAATAATTTTTCTTTACACTTCAGAACCGATTGGGGCTTACTTGTTGCGTCCTTCTGAGCGCAATCCGAAGAATTACACCTTGTATGTCGTCTGTCCAGATAATTCGAATTCGAATCACACAAAGCGTTTCCCTATTACTGCCGAAGGCAGTAAATTCTTCATGGGCAAGCCCGGTTGCAAAATTGACTTCAATACAATAGAAGAAATCGTTGATCGATATCGATCTCGTGAAATTTCTGAGGGCTGCACCCTTAGTATGCCGATACTGAAGGTAAGTGAAAATCAGCATTGTTCACTGAAAATAACTCAATATGTCCTTGCTATGATGTTTTGAATTTACTCTTTCATGATAACAGTCTGAAGTCGAAATATTTGCATCCTATCTACGTTGGCGATAGGAGGTGAATGACAATTTAGCTTAGGCTTTCATGCATGTAGTCATCGGAAAATGGGATGTTAAAAGGTGTCGCAAATTCCTATCGGGAAATGTGGAAGTGCATCATGTGAAGAAAGCAGTTGAATGGATGATTTGTTAGTGTGGAAATATATTTCGACTGATGTCGACAGAGTCGAATTGGATATCACAGTTAGGTAAACACAAATCCAAGCTAAATATTGAATGTCTAAGTTTAAGTGTTATTTGTGAGAGACCATCTCAAATGTTGTGTTATAAGCCCTGGTGATAATTGGATCTGTGAGGCCAAGTGTTAAACTGCAGCTTGATCAGTGGGATTTATAAAATGGATAGTCAAATTTGCGAAATTTCAGACTTAGTGTATGGAATAACTAGAAATCAGATGTATTGATAGCACGCATACATGTATTTAAACGATTGTTGCATTTCAATTTCATTCGTTTTTCAAGAACTTTTAATCAACTTGGTTATTCTTTGACGAGCAAAATATAACGTGATTGATTGAATCGGACAAGAGAATTGTCGTGCTCATGCTATTGTAAAGCTGCAAACGCACTGCACTTTTTTTGATGACGAGCTGTCCTAATTACCTGATTTGTCGATTTACAACAATTATAAACGAGAACTGATTCTTCCGAAATATGGTTTTCAAAATATGCATGTCATTCTTTAAAATCAATGACAAATAGTTATACGCGTAAGTTCGATAAACAGTGCTTACATTTGCCTACTGTTGATTGCTTAGTTACTTTACTTTTCCCTTTAGCATCCTCTTCTGCCAATCTTCGCTGTGTTGGACGAAAAATTCAAGAAAATGAGTTAAAATTGCATAGTAATGAGACTTTTCACACACCACACTTTTTCTACTTCAGATATTTGGCCATATCTGTTATTTCATGGCATTCTTTTTTGCGGAAAGCGCCTCAATATATGCATAAAATGTTTAATTGTGCAATTCAACATTTTGTGCTTACATTGATACGTTTATCTCAAAAAGAACAACACGCTTCTTGCCTATTAAACAAATGAATTATTTTCACGGATAATTCATGTTGCCCAACAATTTAGGATAGGTGATTCTGTTTCATACAATCCGTTGATGTCTGAGACGTGAAATTCCTACTCACAGCATGCTGTAGCGTTTTTGCAATATCGGAGGAATCTTACGAGTTCCTGGTTTCGCATCATGGGTTAATTTTGCTTACGTTTCACGTAGTGCTTGGAATATCGTCCTAAGTGTATTGTCTTCTTGGCATTTTGCAAGCAATAATCGATTTTTGTATCATCAATCAGAACTAAAATAGGATAACATAATATACCTCTATCTTCAGAAGCATTCTAAGACAATAATTTGCTTTTAATTATTTTTGTAGATATCTATAGTAGAACAAATATACTTTTAAGTGTATTGCATCGCGAGTTTTTCAATCTATGTATCGAATAATTTGTTCTAATGTTTAATCAAGAAACCAGTTTTATGTTCAATGAATTTCTCAATTGAAATCAAAACTGAAAAGTTGATTTTTTGATCAGACTGATACACTTTCATTTTTCCGGGTTAAACAATTGTCATAAAAATGTCTCCGAATGATCCCTGGAGCACGTATTTCGGCAATGAACTTCCCTCTCTTACTCACCCGCCTGTCTCCGCACGACCGGCGTGCCATTGGCTTGCCGACTGCAGCGTTTTGTTGATGTATAGCCTGGCCTGGCGTCCTCACCTCACTTCATTCTCGCGTATGTGGAGTGTGTGTGTGTGCGGCAGCCAGCGACAGTGGTAGATTATGTGTCATGTGAAGCAGAGCGAGCATCGCCTGATCACATCCTCCGGCTCTACTTCTAGCACATGTCAGAGCTGGAGTTCTACGACCGACGTCTTCGATTCGTCGTCGTCCGAATCTTTATCAAAGCCTCCAAAATGGAAGCGCCGAGTGTCAAACTTATGTGCCTCTTGTTTTTCTCGCCAGCGCCGAACACCAGGAACACACGGACACTGTGGAACTGCGTCTGAGGAAGACATCTACGACTCCGTCAGACGGGCGCAAAGACCACTAATGAATGCCCTTTCCCCAGGAGGAAGTGGCTCGGACAATGTCCTCGAAGGCTACCTCTGCAAATGTAAGTTGCAACGATTGATTTTTCGTCTCAGGATGTAATTCTTCCGATGTGTTTGATATGGACCGAATGTTAAATAGACTTAATTAAGTTTTGAGAAATTCCGAGAAACATAATTGATTTGCAAGAAGATTTCTGAAGGCAAACCGCCTCGACTTTTTCCTATTTAGTTTTTGAAGTATGTTTAGTGGATTGTTAGATGTTTCGTATTACAAGAATAAGATAAGGCTATTTGGCATCAGTTGATAGGTATCAGATTTTGATTATATCCTCCCCCACAGAGTATTTTGTTGACTGCATCAAAGGCCTTGTTGCTTTGAAAACCAAATACTATCTAGTTGTAATTGCTGTAAATTTCGGAATGTATGGTAAACAACAAAGAAACAAACTGTTATTCTGTAAGAATTTTCTTGCATACTGAAGAAAAGATAACAAATTATATATCACCATTTTCTAGTCTCTCTCAAGGATATTATAGATGCAATACCTCCCTAGAATATAGTATCATATTATCCCTGACTAAAAAAAATGAAGACTTTCGTTGAAGAAATGAAGAAATTCGTAGAAGACGTTTGCTTTATTTTTTTGCTTCTTACTATTTGATTAAACTTACTCGAAAGATATTAGCTGACTCAATTATTTGATAGTCATGCCCAAAATTGGTAAACGTCAAATAAAGATCAAATAGTAGTCGTCTGTAGAAGAATGAAAATTAGACTAATTTTGCACTTTGACGACATTGATTCAATGAACGACTGATGCCTCCAAGTCGTTTGGCTATGACAGCTCATTCAATTATAAAACTGTATTGAAAAACACAATTTCTTCTAAATGATAAAGACTGCGTGTGAGTCCTTGAAAATAGCCGATGAAAACGTGCAGATAATTATTTGTCTGATTAAAGATCTTAGCCTGTCAGCGAGATTGGTGATATCCTTTTTTTATACTAGCTAAGAAACGACAAAATTGTAGTGCATTGCATTTCATTGTGATCTTGAAAATTATTTGATAATGTTGAAGCAATACATCGGTAGTTTTCTTTTGATGGTCATATCCCATGTTCAATTTGAATTGTTAATGAATTCTATTGATCCTCGTGAGTTATTTCACCCAGATGTTCCCCTTAAGTACTTGTGCACTCGTGTCGCTTATCATGTTTTTCTCTAAGAATGGAGTGAGGGGAAGGACAACTGTTAACCCGTAAGTGATCGAACCCCCTCGTTTCGTCAATCAAGAGTGTAACACATGTTCAGTGTTAGATCAATGTGTTCATGTGAATAATGATTCCCTTATATCCCTTGAGGAGGGAGGAAGGTGTGTCACATCAGTTCAATGGAGTTCCGCTGTTGGTACAACGACTGATTCACTGGAATATAGACACTGTTGTTTTAGTTTAGGATTCAGATACTTCTATCGCATGCCATCACTACAACTACAGCATTCACGTTAACCATAACAGCTATCTATCTTGTTAATGTATGCTGCGTGTGCACAAGGTCACCATCTCTACAACATCAGCTGGCGTGATGCCACAGATTAATAGAACAGTGCTGCTAGATGCAAGTCTTATCGTCACACTGCATTGTCGGACCATTGACTCCACTGCAATATGACTTCTCGGAATTTGCGAGCATGCTTCAAAGAGAAGTGCTGCTTGGATAAAAGACATTTTAAATCGACATGCACTATCAGTAAAATTGCATCATGAAATATCATGAATGCAAAATATTGGAAAACAGATACATGCTTGCATATTTGTAGAATGCGCAAATATTTAATTAGCGTTTGGGCGTTAATTAGAAAGTCGCTTTCGATCACAACTTGAGTACAATGGCTAGCGTGGAAACATTAAAAATAATTATCTGTAGTATGATGGTGCATGTTTTTTACAGAAAAGGTTGAGTGGTGTGCATTGATATCAGATTACATCATTGATTACAAACAGATCTTTTATGCAATTGCATTCAATATAATTATTTCAATTTCTCTATAATGGCAACATAAGGCAGTTCAACTACACAAAGAGTACAAAAATATTGCAACATGGCTTCAACCATAATTGAACGAACTATCTATGTTGGTTGAAACACGAGACGCGAAGTGAGTTCAATTACAGGTTGAAGGACGTCATGCTGTGCGGTATCATATTTGCTTATTGACACTCCTGCAAGGAGCTTGAAGGTCATCAGTCTCTTCATCGAGCAGCTTTTATCGGTCACATATATGGCAGCTTTAAGGAGATTGCCATCACTCTGATTCTGATTTCCCGAAGTGGTTTTATGTTGACTATATTAGTGAGATAGGAATAAATCTATGAGCTGCTTCCTTGTTTTTGCTTTCTGATGTCTATAAGGTCTATTTGCTATGATGTCTATAAGGTCCTTTTCTATTTGCTTTCTGATGACATCAACCTTTATGCTTATATAAATGTTAAAAGTCGACAACATAGTTTTTCAGCAACATGGATATATTTTCTAATTTGATTACAAAACTGTCCTGCACGAATTAGAGGACTTTCTATTCGTTCCTCTTTCGGCAGTTTCCGATAAGGGGTCGCTCTTCGGTTGAATCATCATACTGCTGCTTCAGCCACTTTCATGTCCTCAACACACTGTATCCATCGATCTGATCATCTCTTCTCTTACTCTCCAGCATCCTTCAACTGATCTTTTCATCCTTTCTCCTGTTGACATAACCCCACCACCGAGCATGTCATGCTCGACCCTTCCAACTTAACTGCCTCTTCTTTTGTAATCATTCCTTTCCTTGTCCATTACCGTCGGTCCTAGGGAAAGTCCAAACATCAATCAAGGCGTTTAAGTTTTCGACATACCTAACATTATATGCAATCGAATTATAATTTTATAGCTTATTTTATCATTTCTCTTTTGAGATTGACCTTACCTTTACCTCTATCTTGAGTAGAAGTTTTCGTCACATGAACTTAACTAGCAACACATTCAATCACTGTCCAATTATACACCGAATCGTTCATGCAGATGCAAACAATTTTGAAATTCTTGTACCTTCAAAAACACCCTCATCTTTATTAATAGACTGCTCAATCACCAGGACACATGTGAAGGTCATGAATTAATTTATATTTGCATATTTTGATGAATATTTGTATTTGATTATTTTTCATCAGGATTTTAAGTAATTCAATTTTTTTTATTCGGCGAAGCATAATTTGAAGTATGCTATACAACACGGCAGAGCAATAATAAGTGTAATATTGCGGTATCACTATCATCATTATTGACACGAAAAAGTGATGAAGCCACATGTATTAGCATTCTCTCTTACTCCTGTCTTGTGTTCCCTTGTTATGATGACCAGACGGCGGCTTGCATCGATCCGGTCAAGGGGTAATCCAAGATTGTAGAAGAGGTACTCTTCATGCCCTTATACATGCACAACACGCATGATGTGATAAATGAAAGGCATGAGCTATACCATGTTCGTCAGCAAGCACAAAGTAATTAAAAAATTTGTCTGGTCTTAATGTGTATTCCCAAAATGCAATTACGCTCGCATTGCTACTCGCCAAGATTAGAGTTGATTTTAGATTAGACTGATTTTACCAAGATTAGTTGACTTTACTTTCCTCACTTCTTTTGTAGTCAATAAGAAATGGAAGAGGATGTATTTCATTCTCAAACGCAACTCTTATGATCTCCTATACTTCGAAGGCAATAAATCTGGTCCTCATCCTCCCCAAAAGATCAAACCGAAAGGATTTATTGATCTGAATCACACCCATCTTTATCCCGCCCACTATTCCTTACACGGCAAGGAGAATTGCTTCCAACTAGTTGTGACTGCTCCTCATCAGTCGTCTCAAGTTCATGTCCTGCATTGTGAGTCGGACACTGAGGCAGAGAACTGGCGGAAGTCATTGCGAGCATACTGTGTCAATACTCGTGAAGCATCCGATCGTGAACACAAGCGCCATAATCAACGAGAAGTTCGAGATCTTGTCGTCACAGTAAGGAGCTTTAAATTCCCACTATTTTACTTCATGAAGCACTAAATCAACTTTCCTGACATTTCAGGTATCTGACGCCAAAAATTTGGCCACCAACAAACTGTACGTGGGTATCGTGTGTCTGAATAGTGTCCAGGTAGCGCGAACATCCTCTCAAGATGGCCGAGCACCGACATGGGATGAAGAATTTAGGTTTTTAGATTTGCCGGCTAATATGACAACGGTTAGTGTCTCAGTATTCCCGAAGGGCCGGAGACGTGATGGGGAATGCGAAGGTAAGTCAGAGAATAAATGGTGATAAACACAGCTCACGGAAATCTCAGACACAGTAACCTCCTCTTACAGTCCATCTTGAGAGGAAACTTGCTGATATCGAAGAGGCCGCTCAAGAGACGGAGAGTGGCCCGGATCGCAAAAAGTTGCGAGTCTGTATCCGATACACGAATCTGGTCATTCTCCCGCGCGATCGACTTGCTCCAGTTGAATACGTGAGTACAATTTTGTGTTTCTGCTTCTGTTCTCATTCAATTGGCATGAAGTTGAATTTGAAATCGTCAGTGACTAATAAAGGATGGATCAATTCTTCATTCGCACCAGAAATTCTCTGCAACAAGTAGTGGAGATTTGCTTCTAAATTTTCATAATTAATTTCACTGAAGAAGAAACATCGATATGTAAAATTGGTGTGTAAATTAAAGACTTGAACTCCCCATGAGAATGATGGGACAATCGTTGGATTGTACTACGACACAGCTATTTTCAATATGCCAGGGAAAGCATTGGCAATTTAGCTTATCGACTGAGTATCATATGATATCCAATCAAGATAATTAGGAATCCATGTTTCAACGATTAAATATTCAGCGATAACTCCTCATACGATAGAAAGTAAGTCATTTTGAAGATTGAGTATCAAGTCTTGATCCTATTCATTCGCACAAATTTATGCTCAGCATTTGGCTGTTAAGTATGGTGACTACTTTTCCATCGACTGCTATATGTCCAGTTTTTAACATTCTACGACAAGATTTGCGATTCAATCACAATCTCTTCTAAACGATATTTCTCAGGTGTCGATAAGACTTGCATATGTAACCGGAAGTTGAATGATTCTATCTTGCGATGTTGCTCTGATATGAAATTGTATTTCACCGATGTATTATATATTACACTAGGTATGCGCAAAACTTTATCTACTTGCAAATTCAATTGAATCTTGCACAACTCAAATTTAGCTTAGAATGAACCTGGTCATCAGAGGCTTTTTAATACATCCTAAAACGGATGGCTATTGTTTATTTCTAATGTTGGAAGTTGTGTTCCTCTCGTGCGGTTCCGCTATGATTTTTTGGAGCTCGACAATTTGGGTGCGGGAACTCGATCTCTGAAATCACTCCCAGTCTACTGCGGACAAGGACTAATGTACCCTCAAATGGGATCATCAGAAGTGCAATTTGTTGCGAACTTTTTCAACCCTCATGATGTTGAGGATAGCAGCTCACTATAGAAGACCTCTAAGGTTTATTGAGCTTCTCGGATGAGCGGCAAGTATGCGTCTTCCCAGACAAATGTTTAGAAAAGTATCTATGAATCACATCTACGACTTCAGGCAGGTAGCTTTGAAATGTGCAAAATGAATGCATGTTAATCAGGGTGACCACTTGGTCCGAATTTTCGGACCAGTCCGAATTGGTCCGATTTGGTCAGAATTTCGGGGGAAGGTCCGAAATTGCCAATTATGTAATTCATGGGTTTTTTGTTACTACTTACCCTAACATAAAAATTGAGCAGCTTATTGAATTAATTTTCATTCAATTGTTCGTAGAGGCTCAATTTAATCTAGAATAATATCGATCTGCCACAGATCCTACAATACTTTCTTGGTTACTTCATACGACTACGTGGTCTTTTTTGTTGAAGTTCAACATTTTACTTGTTTTTTCGTGTGTTTATTAGCGACCAATATTTTTAGCAGTTTTTGAGTCTATCAGCATGACGTGTTTTTGAGCAGTTTTTGAGTCTATTAGCATGACGTGTTGTAATAGCTTATGCAATAGCTTTGATTTACAAAGTGAATGATTTGAACTTCTCAACAATCGTAGTTAATTTGCGAAATAAGGGACAGAGACCATTCATTTTAGAATTGAGTATTTGATCAGAAAAAATAGAGAGTCAATGTTGAAATTACCCATTTATTTTGATATGATAATTATTTTGTATAAGTCAATCAACTATGCAATCTGTTTTTCATATTTTTCCGCTTTCCATAGAGAATCAGACGCACATGTAGTAACTGTTCTAGTATTCATTACTGTTTGGTATTTCAAATTCAATGGTCTCCTTAAATTATTTTGCAAATGTGCTACATGTATTTAATTCTGTAATTTGAAATTTGCCGATTCATAAGGCTTATTCTTAAAACTTTCTCGACGTGACTGGGAGTCGTATTTGCATTTTGTTTTGCAGCATTTAACTGAATTACTGCCTAGATTTATTTGTTTTATATGAGATGATGGAATACATATGAAATTTTTCATGATATTCTATGTTTTTCTTTGTATACATTTCATTTGTATAAGTACTACTATAGTCAAATCATCAAAATTTAAAATTTATGTGACGTCATTGTGGAACAGACTTATGGTCCGATTTTCGGTCCTCCTGAAGTGGTAAACCTGATGTTAATACACAGTGCAAATATATAACATTTTACAGGTTTATCTGCAGGCGCACAACCAATAGGATTCCCGACTTCGCACCCCTCATTTATTGCTGTTTTCATTGCTCAGAAAAATCTTTTCAACAATATCAAATTTGTTGAGAATTCTGGCAGTTGTGTATTTTTATTCACGATTCCACTTTAAGTGCTCCGTTGTACTGGCGAAATTGGCTGTGCGTTATCGATTGTTGTGCGCACTCATCCGTGGCCGAGTGGAGATTCGATATTTCACAGCCCTCGATTTAATTCATTGTGACAGTAGAATTTCACGTCATCTCGTCCAGGTTGTGAATGAAGTGTGTGAACCTTATTTAATCTAGCAAAATGTTCGATGAATCAAACGCTATCAAAATTATTCGATCTGTCAATGAACATTGCAAATTTTACCTGTATTGTATAGCCCACTACAAATCAGGTCTGTTTGGTAGAATGTTGGATACTGAACATCAAAAGTAATCTATATAGTTGACTATGAAAGATTGTCAATGATATCAGTCTCTCGCAAGTGATTGATGATATCCTAATCAATGAATCTAGCAGATTGTCTCATTTTCTAATAATTCATAAAATATTTTCCTAAATTTCGCAATATTTTGGGTACTATTAATGATTTATCGCCTTCAAGTGCGTCATGTATTTGTATTAGATTTACTTATTGCAAGTTAGATTTTCAGTTTTCATAATGCACATCATCCAGCCATGTTGAATGGGATAGAATCATTGATGCAGGTAGATAACGATGAGGAAACTTAAACATGCTGGGTGGTGGGGGTTCCAAAGTAATCATGAGTTAAGACATGTTCGCATTGATGTTGAGCCTTGATCGCACTGCTACCTCCTTGTGATTATCACTTCTAGGAAATTCTTCTTCCACTTTCAGGCGTTGTTGAAAGATCCGTTGGTGTTTGGTCCTTTGGCGAAATTCGCTGAAGATGAATTGGACGAAAATCATCGAAGAACTTTGGCACAGTCATTGCTTAATATTTTCCTAATGAATGACCGTCAATCAGAGCTTATTCTTGGAATCGGCAAAGCTGTCGTCGAAGCCGGAGCAGATACCAAAGATGGTGAGTAGAGGACATGAAAGACATTTTGCGGGACTTCTTTTAATCAACAATGGATTTAAATTTTTAGACAGGAAAATATTAATTTCTTTGTTTATCAAGCAACTGGATTATATTTCTGATAATAACTAAGACACTTTATGACTATCATCCATTTCTATGACATAGATCAAATGTCTATCCATTCTGTATTGCAAGCAGAAAAATAAAACGTCATAATTAACGGGGCCAGTTGTGTGCAAACCAAGACGTCATAAAACATGAATGTGACTCGTTCGATGCAAGTTGCGAAGATTTACAGATCGTCACATACGAGTAGAGGAGCACAAAAAGTCGACAAAGGCGGCAATTACTTAGCATGTATTTCGAGTGCAGTTAAGTGACTTTCTGTATAATATGATTTTAAGATATGCGAAGTGATCCACTCTCAGATGGATCACTTCTCACTCTTTTAATATTGTTTCTCCTGATTTGTTCCTACTTTCATTGCTCTGAACTATCGAGTCTTTGAATTTCCGTTTCTGTCTGTATTCTGTATAATCATTAAGACTTCCTCGGCTAGTAATCACTTAGTTAATCGCGTCTTGATAATGTTCAATATAAAATGAGTGAATCGTTGGAAAATTCATTACTTTTACTTGATATTGTTTATTAAATTAATCGAGATTCAAAGATTTCCACCTTGAATCTGCAGTTGCCTTAAGGCAGCATTTTTCAAGTACCATGTTAGCAAATAAATGCAGGATGCATCATGGACAGCTAGAACTCAATGATAGTAGTGATATTTGAAATTTCTGACAGTATTCTAGTTGTATTATAACTGTTATTTTTTTTATTGATGCATAATCTCATAAAATCTAACAAATTTCGTCGATGTGATGTCCTTTTCAAAGTAGAAAGAAGGGTTCACATCACATATGTCACTGATTTATCAGGAGATGAGAGCTTTATCTTAATGAAATGAATTATTATCAACGCCCAAAACTATTAAAAAATTGTTCTGATTGTAACTAATTTTTGTTGAGCTGACATTGTTGAATGCACTACTTCATCAGTTATCAATGAGTTGAATATTTCCGGCTAATCGAGATTGTTGTTATTATAACTCATTAATCAAGTATATCATTCACAGCAGGTTATCAATAATGGTTGTTCAATTAAGTTATCGATGATTGCTTATACTTCACTATTATACATTAACATGTGTAGTTAATCTCTTGAACGACGCATTAACTTATTCGCAATTAGACACAAAAGTTCGTCGGATGATATTCGTGATACGTGCTTCCTTCAATTCACACTGAAAGTTGAAGGTTCTCGTGTTTATCTGTCCATGAACTAGGACAAGCAAGTTCTAAGAACGGAGGGAAACCCTGGTGACTATTACTGTCGCTTTGTTAGGAGGGACTGTTATTCACGTGTGGAGAATTATGCTATGAATAAATCAATGCTAATACGTAAAGCATTGTTGTGGAACAAGACAATAATGTACATTATCAGACGAGTAATCAACTGATGTATATTAGAATATATGTACTTCTGTAAGCCCTGTAGGGGTTTCGGACATGAATTTCATGTTAAATGCTGTATGATTGATGCAGGTAGACAGGTAGGAGCTGCTTCAGCATCATGTACGTGGTTTTTCAAGTTGGTGTCAATCCTAGACTTTAGTTGGATGAATTGATCAAAGTGATCAGTTCGACTTTATGGTCTGGTCTCAAATGCCATCATTAACTTGCTTTGCGCATTTACATCAATATACATGTTCATCTAAGTAATAGAATATGTAGTTTAAAAATCAATGAATTTTTAATCACAGCCATTCAATAGTCAAATTTCGCTCTTAACTTTTCATGTTGCCGTAACTGTATCGCCTTGACAGCTACTTTTGCTGACTGATTTACTTTGCCTTATTTGACATCAATTTCGACGATGGTTGCCACTTGGTATGTATTTGCAGACTAGTCTGTAAATGGTCTGTATTTACAGACCTGTTTTTTTCTGTATTTTGTAATCAACATACATTTTCAGTTAGCAAATAAATGCAGGATGCATCATGGACAGCTAGAAATCAATGATAGTAGTGATATTTGAAATTTCTGACAGTATTCTAGTTGTACATGGATATATGTATGATATAGGCCAGTTAGTGGTATTTTGTTGGTTATGGAGAACCAAATTACCCATTTGTGTTTCTCTAACCTTAATGTCATACCACACAATATGTATCACGATAGTTACTACTCACTTCACCTTTTTCTTGATGCTTTCGTTTCGGGTGAAAATCATGCTTATCACAATTTTACTGATACTGACATCGTTCATCGTAAAACTGATGAAGACTTTAAGTGTGTTACTGGAATCCTGCAACAAGTAGTCGCTAAGTCTGTATTTCTGTGTTTCTGAAGTGGCAACCTTGGTTTAAACAAACCGAATGAAATCGAAATTTCATTGATGTCGAGTGGCTTTGTCAAGCAATCGCACTACAATCAGAACATGAATGAAATCATTGATGCAGAACACCGATGATGAAATTACGTAATTGAACAAGATTATCGATTAACTTATCAATCGAGCAATCAATGGGAGGTGTGTCACTTTGATATGAGGTGATAAAAGTGAATTCAGGTGTTGATGTTTCTGAGTCTGTGTAAATGTTGTTAAGCACGTGATGCATGTGGTGGTTGGTGGCGATGTAAATCATTCGAACTGTTTGTTTTGCGCGTAGTTTGTCTTGTACACAGCATGCGTAGTTCGTTGACTGACATTGACAGTAACTTTCACAAAGTGACGTTTGAGACAGCGCATTATTAAGAGTACTTACTTGTATTTGACCTCTACACTTCAATGTTATGGAATTATTCACGTCGAAGTAGCTTGAATAGAATGCGTAATTTTGTCGAGGAATTGCAATCAGACACATGAGCAGGACATCTACGTATTTCGAGTTCCACATGAAAAATGATCGGCACAAAACTTCATAAAGCCTTGTCTCATTAGATGGAAAATAAAATGATCAATGTGTGTGCAATTGTCTTCTCCTTGCTGAACAATTATAGCTTTTTAACACCAGAGGAACCCGCAGAAAAACGATGTTGTTCTCGTAAAAAATCTCTTTATCGAGGCCTTTCAGCGAATGCCGGCGGCAGCTGAAAAGCCTCGATAAAGAGATTTTTTACGAGAACAACATCGCTTTTCTGCGGATTCCTCTGGTGTTAAAAAATTATGTCAAGCCCGTTATTTCATTCTAATTGTAGCTTTACAAAACACAGTTGGATTTTGATTTTTTAAAAGTAACAAATTTTGAATAATGAAATTCCATATTTTCTAGATTATACGTCTCTGCTTTTATTGATGTGCTCTCAAGCTTGCTTAATACCCCTTGCAGGTGTTCCAGGTTTACCCTTCCGTCAGAATACACTGCTGTCGGCGATCCTGCTCTGTTACATGCGCCTCACAGCTCTGAAGTGGATGCATGACTGTCTTGATCGCGTCACTGCAGAGATTGTGAAGTTGGGATCAGAATTGGATACCGACCCTAACAAATGTTCTGTGTGTTCAGCCCTTCAGCAACATTATGTGCCCCAACATCACACTTCCTCCTCCGCATCTTCCTCTCACGGTCACGGACTATCTGCAGTGCTTGGTGGAGCTTCCAGTTCCATCAGTGGCTGCATGTGTGATAAGAATTCCGCGAAATTGAACGAACTGCTCACCATGGCTGTGAATGATATTAGTGATCACCGTCACACCTTTCCTCCGATCTTAAGACATGTTTTATCCCAACTGCACGACAAATTTATTCATCAGTGGTATACACCTGACACTTCGACCTCCTCTTCCTCTCATCCCTCTGCGGATACCAAGAAACATGTTGTTGCCGCTTCTTTCATCTTCCTTCGGTTCCTCTGTCGAGCGCTCTCACAGCCGGTCTCCATGAACTTAACCCGAGAGCAGCCGACGAAAGCATCGATGACGACGATGAAATCCCTAGCCAACTTTATTCAGAACCTCGCCAACTGCTCCCCACCGAAGAACAACAAGTACTTGGTAATGCAACCATATCTGGAAGATCTCCAGCCCAGTATCACAGAATTTATCACAAAACTTATGGTGAGTGCTATCACTTCGAATTTGAGATATAAATGAAAAATATTAATAGTTAAGTAAGATTCTTCTTATCTGGGAGGATAAAGTTTTTATCATTAGTTTATTCAATTAAATTGAAAAATTATTGTCAAGAAAAATCGGTTATCACCTTACTCGTAGCGGAGTGCAACTTAGAAATACTTAAAGTATAATTTAATATTTTTTACATGTAATTAATATAATTTCATAGTTAATAAAAATAATAAAATAGTGCGTTCTCATGACACAATACTGCGTTATTCAATAGTTGACATCGGTTGGTAATTCAGTAAGAAAAAGCAAGATTGTCTTCGACCCGAAAATTTTCTCTATTTGTAAAAATAAGTCACAATGAAATAAATTATATTGTTTATAATTACGTTAAATCATACTACGTTGCATATCAACACAGCAAGGATGGGTGAACTATATTAAACCATCTGGTTCTATCGAACCTCTATTAGATAGGACCTGCTGATATTTAAGCTGTCTGTATTAACAGCTTGATAAAGCTGAAATTCTGAAATCAACTTTATTTTTAGTGGGTAGTAGTGGAATAAACTCTACTAGCCAAATCACTCGCTTATCCTAAATTCTTGGCAATGGCCAGTAAAAAATAAAAGAGTTGACTAATCCGTGGTATCTAAACATTACACGAAATTTTGTCCTTATTCAGACCAAACCTCGTTTTGTATTAATTATCTTTTTATTCACCATTTCAGGCTCCTCCGGATGAACGCGCCCCAGAGCCGTCAGAGGTTGAATTAGAATATAAGAAAAGCATTTCTTTGAGTCGAGATTGTTCACAGGTGCTGTGTCTCCTGTCCAAACATCTCGATTCGATCAGGCAATTCAAGGAGCTCGAGAAATTGGTTTCTGCGATTGAGGCTGTAGAAGCAACAGGCTGCACTCCAAGACGTTGAATTTGACCTCGACGATTTATGAGAATTTCTTTGTCCGCTTGTTGTTTGGGCACATCGCCTTCACGACTCCTCGGAGGAATCACGATCTCGACGAAAAAATGTGATTGTTATTACCTGTAGACTCCCGTCCTGTGCACAAGAGTGCGAATGACAGTAAAGTCTCCTGCCATGAACAGAAAAAACGCATTTCTCATTTTTGTCTTTTGTCTTGCGGAACTAAATTGGAATCAAATTTATGTTCTAGGAAAATACATTTCGAAGAAACATGCTCTCTATATACCTCTTGAAAACGTGGAATAAGAAAATAGGGGACTAGAAGAAAAAAATGGTTTCCTATAACTTCCAACTGTTTTTCTATTAAGTCCTGCTAACAGTGTTTACTGAGTGATGACTGGATTAATCACCTTCACAGTAATATACCAAGTCATCTTTGATACCTAATCGCAATAAAAGTGCATGATCCAAGTTAAATAATTTTTAAGATTCATGTGATCCTTCATTTTGATAAATAAATGAAAGATCACTTGAATCTGGGTCCCTTCGCTATTCAAACCTAGGCACATGTTACTCAGCTCTGTTCTGAATCAATAATATTTGTTTGGCTCGGGGCTTCAGATATGTTTTTCGTCGCTGCTAATATGTACAGGAGACGCGTATTGAAACGACTGTAAAATCACTCGTCATAATTGCTGCCACCGCAACATATGGATTGACAATTGACGCAAAACGCACAATTCATGAGACATTAGAAATGGAAAGGTTGATTAAAATTGCACTTCGAACGCACAAATAGGCTACATTAAGGCAGTTTCGCAATCTGCTTTTTGCCCATCCTTGATCAGGGTTGGTGCTACCCAAAGAATGGGTTTTTGTTATTTTTCATCATAAATTGAAGAAATACGGTATGAAAAGAAACCAGACCACATAAATCACGAAATTCGCTTTAATTAGCTGGATTGTCAGGTCTAATATTTACAAATTAAGTTATATTGTCAGCTGTTAACGGCTCATATGTCCTACTGGCTTTAAGTTCAAAATTCTTTAAGTTTAAGAATAAAATTCTTCAAGTTTTTTCAAGTTCCATTTTAAGTTTAATTTTCTTACGTTCAAAGTATGGTTGTGTGAAGAGAGCAAATGATATGTATCGCGGTTATTGTAGTGAGTGAAACAACTACCATCTGATAAGGATTTGTGGGCCTACTGGTATTATAAAGTCGAAGTAATATAGAGTTGAAAGTTTGAAATTACTAGGAGCAATTATTGATCAAACCTTAACTTTTAAGGAACACTGTCAACACATAACTAATACCAGATTGAAGAAATTCCTTTCATTGTTCTATAATTTACGACGGATACTCTGCAAGAATTTCTGTTGAAGGTTTACTATGCGAATGTTCATTCGATCTTAAATTACTGTGTACTTATTTATTATCAGGAAATCAAAGTAACATTATAAGAAATTGGAGAAATTACAAAAGAGAATATTAAAACTCATCAGAACTTGACCTGCACATGAAAAATTACAAAATTCTAAGAGTTAATCATATATGTATCGACAAGGTTCTCAACCTCTGTCACAAGTTCAAATATGAAAATGATAGGCTGCCCTTATCTTTGAAAAGTAGAGATAATTAAAGCTCCTACAGGTTAGGGGCGAGTACGCTATTTACCAACGCACGGTATAGGTCAGTGACATTGGCTAGTCCCTGCTGCGGAGAGGGAATTCGAAACTTTGTGAATATAAATATAATAATTCTATTGATTTTTTTAAAAATTCTTGAACTCCCAAATGATATCATGACTATTTTGTCCTTGCGCAGTATATCGTATGCATCACTTGCCTAGTTTACAGATTTATATATTATATAATGGATTTCGATGCATTTGATTGTTCCAAACTGTACATAGACATGACGCATCATTCCAAAGGAGAAAATTTTTGCACATGTAAAATGTACACTATAGTTTTCTTTTAGAACCTTATTTCCCGATTCATTATAATTCTTGTACATGATAATGCGATTGAACGAGGGATTTTGATCAGTAATTATTCGAAAGACAAACGAATGTACAAATGTAGTGGTATGTAGATCTCTACCAAAAACCCAGCCCAGCTTTTGGGTTTTTGTTATAGCTACCCTGTGGGTTTTTGCCAACCCTAGCCGCGTCTATGATTTCTTCAGAATTAATTTTGTCTACAGTTGGGAACAAGGAAATTATCCTCCAATAAAAATTTATATCAAATTAAAAGGGGGAGGAATCATCCTCCACACAGTGCGCAACAAAGTGTGTCATATACTTCGCCCGAATGGGGTGCGAGATGTAGGTTCACGGGAGTGCAGGAATCAATCATGAAAGACTGATAGCCTACTTTGCTTTTCCATCGAAAGTGCTATCAATTCTTAATATACTTATTTCATATAGATTCACTCCTGGCCATGAAAGGTTGAAAGAGTACTTTGACGGACATTTTTCCCGGAGATATCTTTACGAATCATAGACAAGGATGTCAACCTCCTTGCGTCCTTGCGCTTATTAAATATTTTGAGAGAATGGACGATTGGGATGACCTGACATTTTAAGAAACATATCGAAAATGCAAGCGTGCTACAGCAGCGAAATGACTATGTTAAGAATCCGGAAAAGTCTTTATGCAGCGTCCGGACTGGTTATATCCAACTCCATTGAAAAGAGCAGTGAAAATTCTTGTTCTAATTGGCCTAGATTTGTCACTAACTGGCTTGAATCTGAAATTTCATCTCAATTCTGTACATCGCAACGCTAATAAATCGAACAGATATAATTGCCGAGAGAGAAGGCAGGAGAGTTAAATCAAATATTATATAATGAGATGTTCCTTTACGCCGCCACATTGTGAAAAACTTCAAACTGATTTATGAATGATCTTTTTTCAATAAATTGCAACTCCGAAACAGTTACAGGCGTCTGCATACTGTTTATAATTTTCCGCCTTGTCAAACTCCTCTCCTACATGCTTCCTTTGACACATTGAAGTTAGGTAGAGTGACAGCTTTGAAGATTTAATATTTGTTGAATGAGAAATTCGATGGGTTCCTATACTTTCATGCTCAACCTCAAGAGAGCAATGAAGAGCAACCTTTTCTTAAGCGTGTTCATATCTCACAGGCTAAATCTCTTAAGCAAAATCACATAATCAAAGACAATGATTTCAATTAACTTTGAAAGATGTAATTGGGTCCACATCACTATTCAGTTTCAAGAAATGAAACATGAATTTAGTGAATCATAAAATCATGCCGGAGAAAATTGAATTAAAAACTTGAAATTTCAGGCAGGAAGCACGAATAATTTATCGCGACTTTTTCATGAAGATTTCCATTACAATATGGTTCATGAAATTCCCTTGATAATCAGCTTAATTTCTGCTTTCTTAGGATGCTTAGCAAATATTCATTCCTGTTGATATCCAACTTGTTTCATACTACCTATTTAGGGGCGTCATCTCAGTAGTATATAAATTGGCAAAGTTTTGACTTTTCTAAAACTTTCAAATAATTTTTTGGATCACGGGAACGCAATCTGCGCAAAAAACTGAATTCTTTCATATAAAAATTTTCACTGTATACGTATACTTTTTTCAGTCATCATCCCTCTGCCTATCTCCACTCAATGACTGAAGTGTTAGTATTGGAACCGCAAATTGTGTCAAAGTTATCACAAAGTCTTATCTTTCATCACACTGTGTGAATTTGTCTTTTAATCTGCTGGTCAGCAAAGCAAGGGTGTAAATCATAACATTCGATCGACATCATAAAAATCGATCTTGCTATATAGCTTCTATGCGTGCCAAAGGAATAAGCACATATAAACAATTCATTCATTTAAGTTTTACATTTGCTTATGTTGCTTAGGATAAAGAACACGACTGACAATGGCCAGAACTACCAGAAAAATTAATTGCTGCTGCGCTTTGGCGCGCCACAATCAATACTCATAATTAATCTATAGAGGAGATACGAGAAAATTGATGATGGCTTCACTGCACTCATATGCCCACCAACGTGCGACAAATTGCTAAGTTGACAAAAATTATCCCTGTGACATCGCATAGGCACTATTGAACAATGGTGTAGGCAACTGTAGGCGCAACGAAACTAGTTCCGACTTCTTGTAGAAATGCGTTGCAAAATCACAGCGTCCATCACTTTGGCGTCTACACTGATGTTTGCACCGCCTGCAAAGACATATCTGAATTTCTATCTCTGCTGCACATGATGTCATGCAAAATTAGAAATGAAGGGACATGTATTGCTGTGATCTATTTGAGTTTTCTATTTCTTCATCCAATGGGCACACACCCGCATGTATTTAGGGACACATCCGAGGCAATCACGATGCATTTGTTCCAGTCCACCCAAAGTTTGTCGTATATTGTGATATCAATGATATTTCTTTGCGACAATCGCATTTAAATTGGCAAAAAGAAGAATTTTTGACATTAAAACAACATCATCTTCAACAGATGACACAACAAATAATAAATTTAGTTTAATTTTTAAAATAATTTTTACATCTGTTTCAGTCATAATCTTTTGGACTGGAACTTAAAAATTGGTGAAATTCTTGCAGTTTCATCTCAATTCAAAGAGGTTTTCAGATGCCAACAATGATTAGTAGACTCAAAAAGTGCAGTAGACCTTGAAAATTTCAAAGTCCTTGAGTCAAGAGTTCATGGAAAGTGCTGTTATATTCAAGTTGAAATCGCTTTCCTTTTGTCAATTTAAGTGCAATTTGACGCAAATGATGCGGCCTATGTGGGAAAGTGAACGCTGTAAATGATGTTTTAATGCATCAATATATTACTTCATTAAACTTTAAAGCTTTTTAAGGAATGTAACGAATTGCTTATGTAATTTATTTGACAGTAATATTTTCCTCACAAATAAGAGTTTTTTTTTCAGAAAGTCAAGATGCAGATTAGATCAATCTGACTTCTGATGGAGACCTCCTTGGAAATTGAGTCTCTAAATTTTCAAAAGTGCTAGTTGTCATCTGCATTCTGACCATTACAGATGAGACATGTCTAGAGATGAACATGATTATGATTATTATGAATGAACATCATAAAAATGAACATGATTATTATTATTATTATGTGGACATGATTATTGATAATGATATTAAATGATGATGAAGATGACATGATCTTTTATGCCTTTCATCCACGGTCGCAATTGAGGGAGAATATCTTCACCACCCAAAAGTTGGAGACGATTTTTTGTGCGTCTCCCTAATTACGAAATCCTGCTGCTATGAATGAAGATGTCTACTGAGTCAAACAACTAGATGAAGGTTCACCAATGGAGATTTGAGGAGTGGCCATTATTTTTGGTGCTCGAAGAGCAGAGCTTACAATCTTGAAATTCCGGACGTTTTGTCTCCTTTCCTCCAACAATGCTGCAGCATTCTTCGAGCCATCAATACGTTTCATTTTTTCTTGAGAATTTTGATCCACTATATTACTCGGGGCGACTTGACATAAACTTTTAAAATCCTATATATATATATTTAATTGTAATTGTATACTACTGTTGAGCCTGCTGTCAAGCGTATTACTGACAGCCCAGGTAATCTATTAAATAACGTGCATTTTGTGGTATACAACGCCTGCTTGACGCCACCGTCCACAATGTCTTTGAGAACAAACTTTATAATTTCTCCGAAGTTAAGATCATCATTTCCCAGTGTGAGTAGAATTTTTCTTAGTGTGAAACTTGTTAGTTGTGAAATTATATGTGTGTAGTACGGGTAAATGATCTATTTCCATCTAGTAGCCACTTCCATGCGTGTTAGATCGCGTCGGGTCAAAAAAAGAAATGAACGGTGTATTAGAACGGCTTTATATAGCCTCAAGTAATTGTTTTGAATGATGACCTTGAATTGATGACAGATATTAGAGCAGAACCGAATGCAATTTAGCATGAAAGACTCGAATCCATGAAAACAGCATGGTTTGCGACAACACAGTGTCAGTTTTTGTGATATATATAGCATACGTGAAGTCGAACACCAGAAAATTATTTTGCTGATGCCGTGCAACTTGCTACTAAACGGTTTTAAGTCAAATAGGAAGTGACTCTTTTAGATTAAGTGTCCGCAGTAAGCAGACCTCCCACGGTGACCAAAAAACATAAATAATCCTGATTTGATCTACAGTCTCTTTTTCTCAGTGAAATACCTAAGGTTTTGCCTAATTTGTCATGTAATCCTGATAGATTTTGATTACGTTGGCATTTGTAATGTAGAGCGCTTAAACTTTCAGACAGGAAGAAGTCGAAGGACTAGTCAGATAGAGCTTTATTGGCAATCGTAAGTTATTTAAGCTCTCAGGCACGGTTGAACACTTGTCACTATTACATAGAATACAAAAAAGTCTAACAAGACAATTAAACGCTTCTGCAAGATGAGCTTGCCCATAGAAGACTTACAGTAAGCGTAGTAGTCGAAAACAGTCACTCGTCCTCCATGGGTTTCGTTGAGCCCGTCGCAGTTAATTGGCAAGGATCCGTTACCGAGTCACTGAAGGTAGTCAGGTGCGTCGAATGTTCACGATCGTTTGTCATAAACACTTGCTGCCGGTCGGAATCGAATGAAGCGCCTCCTCTCCCCTCTACGTCGATGGCCGCGCTTTCCGCTCGATCACCTATCAGGCATCTGTTCCAGCGCTTCGCGCTCTCCTCGTCCGAAGGTGAAGTGTTGGTCAGTTCCCACTCGCCACTAACCGCGACAGAGTGATGACTGTTCTCATCCGATCGCAAAGTAGGTACTCGCGTCCACCGCCGTGTCTCGATCTTGATACTGGCATTTGGGATCACACTCGCTGCCTAGCGGTCTGACAGGAAGGACGTATGTCCTCTGTCTCGCGCTCAGTAACTTTCCTGCGTTCACTGTCTTGTTATTTGGACTCCTTGCTATGATTTTTTTACATCAATGTGTTCGTTTAATCATTTACACTCGCAACGTTTGTGTCGCACTCGTGGAAACCCCGGAGCTCGCACGGGTCGAAGATTGTTGAAATTAACCCTTCTTTCCCGTTGACGCAAACGCGGGTTCACGACTTCGCCCTCTTCTCCTCTCGCCGGCTTAACTGCTTACAGGGTCTTCGAAAGTCGCTTGGTAACTAGGCAGGGGCCTAAGAATTGTGAGGTGTCTGATGTGTGTTTCGGTTGACCTCTTATGAAAACCCAATCACCTATTCTGAACTTATCGCCATGAACCTTCGTATCAAAGTGCCTTTTCTGCTGGCGCTGAGCTCTAGTGTAGGACACTCTGGCTGCGGAGTGAACAGTGTGCAGCTGGTTACGAATCACAACTAGGAACTCATGAGGGTCAGAGGGGGTCACGTAAGCAAGGGTCAATCATGGATTCGTAAGGTAAGAGCAGTTCCTTTCCCAATGTCATCATCGCGGGAGTAAACCCACAGCTAGCACTCTCCTTCGTCCTAAGGCTCAGGGGCCGTATGCCAGAACAACCCCTAACTTAGGATTTGCCTAAGTTAGGGGAAAAATCCTAAGTGGTATGCTTGAACGTCACCCCTAAGTCACTTAGGAAAAAAATCTTAGGGGATCGCTGGGGGTACCTAAGTTAGGGTTAGGGGGTTGTTGGTATGCTGAAACAAAGTTATGAAAAAATCCTAGGAATCAAATCACAAAATCTTGACGAAATCTAGGAGAACTTAGACCCGCCCCTAAGTCAGGAAATATATATCAATTCTTCAACAAATTTTCTGTATGGACTAAATCAATTAAACCTATTCAATAGTGGTTTAGGTTCACTTTTATTTAACAGGTATATAGTGCCTATGTTCATTTCCTAACAATTTTTTGACGATTTACCCTGTATGCAAAGGTTTTTGATTACGATGACACTTACTATCTGTCAGATAATTATTGTAGGCTATCAACGACCAATATAATATTGTAGCTCGACGACTTCCAACTCCTGAAGAAATCGTGCTGGAGAAAGAAACAAAGAAGATCAGAAATATGACCATTATGCAGGAAAATGATCCGAATGATCAATTCCCGGAAACATCGGCGAACGATGGAAAGAAACACCAGCGAGAAATAATAAATAGATACTTTCTTTAATTTCCTTTTTTCTCAGTTGGATCTTGAATTTCTAGTAATTTTCGTATACACAATATTATTTGCATTGTCACTCTAGTGAATTAAGTCGTTTTCAAAAATAATCATCTACATTACATTGGAAAATGGAAGGTTGTATTTGACGACATTATCTTGAATTAAGTTGACGAATCTCAATTCACGAGGAAGACTTTGTGTTGAGTTTATGAGAATATAAGAGCTTACATGTAATTATAGCATTATGAAAAGTGAAGCATGCAATAGTGATTACTTTAAATTTGCATTATTTGCAGCTCAAGGTATAAGATTGCATTGCCAAAGTATTCCAATATCAATAACACAGTTTATCTTTTTAATTCATGGTTTTTAACTATTTTTCACTCTTCCTATCTATAGATATTTTGACCATATTCTTTGATCATAGGTTACTCCTGAACATTAGCAAATGCGAGTATTAAATTTGACATTTGAACTAACGATAAATTCAACCAAATGTTAACAGTTTTTGCAGTGAAAGTTAGTAAAAAATAAAGATCTTTGATGGAAGCTAATAATGGGTCGGATACGTCCTGTTATATTCATCATTGGCATGATAAGATTGAATCTACAATATTTTGCTGTGCGCTCCATTCTGATTGGTTGTTGAAATCTACCAGTACAATGTCAACTCATGTAATAATAAATGCTGGTAAAACATTTTCTATATCTATGTTAGCAACTGGTGACACCATCTTCTCAATCATGAGATGACGATTATAATGCAGTCTATTTTGTTTAATTTGATGCAGTATTAGCTGAGCTATCGCCAATTTCATGTTTCGACAACTTTTGTGTTGACGATAAGTCCACGGTATTCACTCATTAGTTGAGTAATTAAGACGTGCACACTTTGAGGATAAATGTATTATTCCACATAACTTTGGAACTACTGCATCGATTTTGATAAACGAAACGTTGTCTTCATCGTAACAACAAGATGAATACAACTGCAGTTCCAGTTTGTCGGTAACTGATATTTTTTCAAATTGTTTTTTTCACCGTCAATCAATCGTCGACTGCAGTTTGTGAGACAATTCGTTGTCAGGGTGTGAAAATAAACACAGCTGCAGCAGTCCGGTGATCTGCCAATCAAGTGAACTTAGGGAGAGTCCCCTAACTTAGGGAATTGCTAGGGCACGTTCAAGCATACCGACTAGGATTTCACCTAGCGAATCCCTAAGTTAGGATTCTAAGATAAAAATCTTAGGAATTGTTCCAGCATACGGCCCCAGAAGAACAAGGTTTTGATAATCTTCCCAGTCGTCTTCCTTGTCTGCCAGATAATTGCGAAGACCGGCCTTCAACTGCTGAATTACTCGCTCTACTTTGCCATCTGCCTATGGGTGCCGGGGTGATGTGCGGATTTTTTCTATTCCTAACTCAGTGCATATGGAATTCATTAAGCTCCCTGAAACTTCTTGACCCTGGTCACTATACAGGTGCTCGGGTATACCGTAACGACAGAACGAACGAAAGCAGATGCTACTTCTTGTGCCCTCTTGTCTGGGATCGGGATGGCTTCCATCCAGGAGGTGAACCGATCGATCATGACGCACAAGTAAACGTTGCCTTTCGATGATGGTCTTAGAGGCCCGGCTAAATCTATGTGGACAGCCTGGTTGGCGTATCCCTTGGGTAGGGGTTGCAATGGCTCCACCCGGTGGCGTCCTGTTCTCTTAGTTTGAGCACTTACCAGACAGCAGCATGCATAGTCATCGATTTCTTGCGTACTATATCAGGCCACCAAAACTTCTTCAGGATTCTAAGGCGAGTTTGACGCAGGCCACCGTGACCAGATTGGTTATGAGCACCGTGTAACACGACAGAGCGCAACTTCCATGGGGTGACTATTTGCCATGCATCTCTTGTTTTTCGCACGAGAATCCCATTTTCTAGCTCAAGTTGGTCGAACTGGCTAAAAAGAATCCTGGTGATCCTACGGAATGACATCAGGGCTGGTTTGGAGGGTTTCGGATGACCTCGATGAAGACAGTTAACCACGGGGCCGAAATCGAAATCGCTTTCCTGGTCCGCTCTTATGTCAGCGTTGGAGGACAATATGGGAGTATCGGGGATTTCAGGTGGGTTAAAAGAGCTTTCACTGTCGGCATCGTCCGCACTAAAGATGGAATTTCCCTCAGATGTGGACACGGCGGATAACGGTTATCGAGTGACCGCAGCTACCCTTCGAGTAAGTTCTGACTTCTTATGATGCGGAGGCTTGCGTGTTTCCGAAAGCACTGACAGTATTCTGCTAGTTTCGCTGGGGAGATACTATGTATCGCAGCTTGTGGGTTACATGATGGGCATTATTCATGTCCAGCCTTTCTGAAGGGTCTACGGCTCAAACTGTCGGCGTTGCCATGATACTTGCCGGTACGGTACAAAATCTGGAAATTATACTCCTGAAATCGCACAAGGATGTTGCCGTCAATGTTGAACGTGAAATTATCAAGAATCGTGTTCCATCGCACTAACGCGTCATTTCGTGATGATCGGGCCTTCTTCAACCACCTCAGAGCACTGTGGTCTAAGAATGGTCGAGGAATGGGATACTCTCGGTAATATTCCATGAAAAATACGAGTGAAAGCATCTTCTGAGTTGGACAATACGATTGCTGTTCCCTCGACAAAGACTAACTATCAAGCGCTATAAGTCGCAGCTTGTCACCTTGTTTCTGTGATAGTACTGCCCGATACCAGAATCACATGCGTCGCCATCTAATATAAACGTGGAGGCCTCAGGGCTGAAGTCGGGGCAACCCAGTACCGGTGCTGTGGTCAAGAGATTTTCTGGAAGGCATCTTCACAATCAGATGTCCAATTCCACGTTTTGGCTATTTCTAAGCTTTGCAAAGGGGAAGCGATCTGAGACAGATTTGGAACAAACTTTTGATAGTAATTTACTCATCCTAAAGAGGATTTGATTTCCTTCCCATTCAAAGGAGGGAGGCAGGATTTGATGGTCTCTGTCTTACTAGGATCGGTGTGGATTCCAGCAGAAATGGTATGACCAAGAATAAGGATTTCTGTCTTAACCCTCATCGGACCGGCAAATTCAACCATCATATTCAGCCCACCTCTCTACATGTGTAGAATATTGCATTTTTAATCAACTGTTTAGAATTTAGTATCGATCCCATAAGACAATTGGCCAGATAATATTCAAAGATAATTATCAACACTATAATGTATCCCCATTGACATCGTGGTGACCCTTGACCTTATAGATGATCCCATTGACCTTAAAATCATCGAGAATGTTATTTTTCTACATTAAAATACTGGTTGTTATTATTCGAGATATCATGAACTAAGCTATGTGTGCTAATTAGTTTAAATCAGCACTTAAATCAGCTAATTAATTTAAATCAATTAGAGGGCAATATTACTAATATAATTTATGTGCTATGCATCGATTATGATCCCATTCATAATTAACTGTTTTAGTTGTATTTATCGATTAGTAGGCTATAATCAATGATACATGTCTGAAATCCGATTTTGATATTAGAAAAAACAATAAACTGCATGCATCTATCTATCTATTCATAAAAACAATAACAGCAACAACTTTCTTGAAAATCTTGACAATCATAATATAAATCGTCCACTACTCCAAGGTATGAATTTACGGTGAGGATGCACAGCTAGTACTCGTACATAAAATCTTTTCAATGTGATGCTGGGAGCATGCAACCAATGCGCAATTAGCGCAGCGCTTACGAGTTGATTTTCCACGAGGAACCTGGCACTTTTTCGGTTTGTTGCCATTGGTGGTTGTTGAAGGTATTCTGGCGGGATATCCCATCGATGAAAATGCAGCCTTGGATTGACGGTAGATCGCTGCAGTGTTATAGCGAGTCATGATGTTGTCATTAGCAAGTTGCAAGGCAACCTGTTTTGTGAAAAAGGAGCGAGGTTTGTCGTACCCATTCTTCTCCATGATCAAGAAGGAATTCAGCAATGCGACGTCGAGCATGTCGAAGAAATGAAGCAGAGGATACCGCCTTGCCTTTCGGCGACATGTGAAATCCTCCACTCTTGTTGAGTCCATGACATCAACACCACCTTTACCAGTGTTATAGTCCAAAATAACTTCTGGTTTTCGATCTTCTCTTTCTGATGGCCGGTTCGTCGTATGATAGCTGCTCACCAGGAGAACATTTTTATTTTTCTTTGGAACATATGATGTCAAGAGGACACGGTGGTCATGATTCCAAAAGTTTCTCGTTTCATGCACGGGTATGTCTTTTGCATTCTTCATAGCATGCGGAACATCGCGCCGCGAAGCTTGAATTGTCCCCGTCATGGTGAGTCCGCTATTCAAAAGATCGACGCATAATTCATTCGATGTAAAATAGCGATCAAAATAAACATTCCGATGACTTTGATGTTACGGTTCAGTTAATTGCATGACGATTGTTTTTGCTAGACCGGTCGCCCTATCCCCATCAGCTCCATAGTACGGTAACGCATTCAGTGCGTAGCCATTTTCGGCATCGCATAGCCAAAAGACTTTGATGCCATACTTTGCCGGTTTTTGAGGCATGTATGTTCTGCCTGGGGAATAGCCACGATATGCGTATAATTGTTCGTCGACTGTCATTGAAGATGATGGTATGTAGTAACGACGCAGGTTGAGAACAAATAAATCCCAAAACTCTCGGATGGCAGCTAGTTTGTCAATTTCTTGACGCTCTCGCCTGTTTATTTTGTTATCAAAAGTCAAATGTGCGAGCAAAATTTTCAAACGATTTTTAGAGATGGTGCAGCGGTAAAAAGGTCTACTGTCTGATGGAACGTAAAGAGAGGACAGTGATGACATATTGTCACGATCGACACCCGCGCGAATAATCACAGCTATTCCTGCTTTCAGTTCATTGAAAGTAAACTTCTTTCCCAGTGCCTTCAATCTTCTGTTGGTATAGCGCAATGATGTCCTCAGCATTTCTTCAGTTATGAAACAGCTAAATGACTGTTCCTCGGAGGCAGGAGCAATTGTAGGTCCATTGTGGAAATTGATCACATATCTGCTCAGGCGTCTGGGCGGAGGAGCGTTGGGTTTCCATGTTACGCCACTAGGTGATGTCAAATCGTCGCCGTTAGAGTTTTCGTTGCTGTCATCGTCGGAGTCTGAAGAACTACTGGTTGCTTCCTCAACCAATTCGCCGTCACTCGATTGCAGATACAAATGTGGTTCTTCGACTGGTTCACCGTCGCTGCTGCCTGAGGTGTTATCGGAATCTTCGCCATCATCGCTGGATGCTTCATCTTCTCTTTCTTGCCGAAGTCGCAGCACAATGTTTTCGAGCGTCGGACGCATGTCAAGGTGGAAGACTGAATTATGGAAATAACTTACAACGTTTAGATAGCAGTCTCGATAGTGTCGAAATTATCTCAGACGTCAAGAAAATCAATGAAGTAAATGACGCAATTCTATTCGAGTTGCTGTGTCTTCCTGCCAGATTCTTCAATTACATCATAGAAGCCACCGGTAGATAAATTTTCCTAAAACTTTTACTGATATCAAGATGACATGCTAAATCTGATGCAAGATAGTTGTTGGGGCACCATTACGCAATTTTGAGACAATCAGAAGTTGTCGATAGTTGATATCGTTCCGCTCAACACCAAATTGCCCATTACGTAATAACAAACTTTGTCAGACATTAGGGCTTATATTCTGTTACTTATTCATGATATCATGATAAGAAATCAAGATGAATTTCATGAGGAATTTTGAAAATTGTTTGTCAAAAGTGAGGAATGAAGTCTCCAACCTCATGAAATGCAATTCTACACCTGTAGAGAGGTGGGCCAAATATGACAAAATAATATTTTACCCCATGTTCCATTTGTTAAAATCGATTAATATTATGGGAGAAGTTTAAATGATAGAAGTCACGCATGGAAACTTAATTTCAGCTTGATTAGGGGCTCAGAATAAAAATGACAGCACTGTGAATACTTAGTTTCTACACATGTAGAGAGGTGGGCCGATGAGAACAGGTAACATTTGGTGGGTTTCACCTCGACCCCGGACTTCGCTAACCTTTCTAAGACCTCGTCTAAATGCTGGAGCGTTTCTTCAAATTTGGAACCGAATACAATTATGTCATCCAAATAAGCAATGGCTGACTTGAAAAGTAGGTCTTTCAACAGGGAATTCATCAGACGCTCACATGTGGAGGGCGCTCCGTTGAGGCCGAAGGGCATTCGAATGAAGTGATACTGGGCATCACGCGTGACAAATGATGTTTTAAGGGTATCCATAGGATCAACCTTTACTTGATAATAAGCCTGATTCAGATTGAGGGTACAGAAAAAATTGGCTGCCCGTAGGGATTCAAAGATGTCATCAATTCTCGGCATGGGATAACTGATTGGTTCTGTAACTTCGTTTACGGCCCTATAGTCGATACATAACCTCCACTGCCCATCAGTCTTCGTCACGAGGACGACAGGGCTAGACCATGGAGACTTCGATGGCTCAATCACAGCTAGCCTCAACAACTTCTCGATTTCTTGGTTAATAGCTTGCTGTTTATTGGGATTGGCCCGATAACGTGGGCGATTGAGAGGGGCATGAGTGCCTGTGTTGATGTCATGCATTATGACGTCCAAGTCATCAGCATTCTTGGAGATGGCTACATGTGTCTTTAGCAGAAGGGAAAGTACGGCCTCTTTCTGTTCCTCCGAAAGGTTACTTCCAAATCTAAACTGATCTGTCCAGTCTGGCGCCGCTGATAAAGACACAACTTTCAGCAACGCCTTGTAGGGAATTTCTGGCATAGCATTAACTGTACCTGGCCTACTGCACCTGCCATTTTCAACTTTACTTCATGCCTGTTAGTGTTCACAAGCCACATAGGGACTGGACCGAATTGATCAAGGTGAACTAGGTATTCTGATGACTCTATGCCCTCAGGCAAGTTAACTGGTTGAAACAGAAGTGGGTGAGAGTTCGAACAAGGTGAGACCAAGTTTGCAACTCGACAAGAGAAGATAGTCTCCGAATTTGGGGGAAGATAAACAGGCTGATGGGGGAGGACTTCTCTGTGGGTGTCCGGGCCAATCAAAGGAAAACGACAAGCAGCCCTAGAAATGTCAAAGGTGTCATCCGTGTAATTGACGCTGCAACGATAGATCTTACCGAAATCAGAACCGAAATAAGAGGACTCAAGCTGTCAACCACAATGAAGGGGTAGGTACATTCAAAGACTCCCATTTTGAAAGACAAATGTATTCTTCCTCGTATGGTCAAGGGGTTATTGCCTACTGTTACCAATCGGCCGTACAACGATTCTTCTATGTGGCGATCCCAATCTGGTTGAATCTTAGATAACAACGCCTGAGCAATCAATGTAGCTTCGCAACCGTTATCGATGAGACCAAAAGCTGACCTAGATCGCAGATGAGTCATAACTGAGGGTTACTGGGGTGCGGACGACAGAGATTCACACGAAGATCGGCTTCTTGTTGGGGGATTGGCTTTGGGAATCGCAAGTCTGTAGTGGAACTGAGTGGCCATGCTCACTGGGGAACGGAATTCACTTGATTCTTGGTGGACTGGCAATTCAGGAGAGGAGGATTCGCCACCACCAACCCTCCTTACGTGTCTCCCTGAGGAGGGGACATCAAACTTCCGGAGTTTTTAAGCGGACAGTCTCGGGCCATATGGCCCCTTCTCTACAACGGAAGCATTTCCGGTGCTTCAAGCAACTTCACCAGGTATGACCAGGCTCACCACAGTTCTTGCATTTTTGAGTGGAACTCAGATTGTTGCTGGAAGGAAATGCAACGTGGGTGGGGATAGGCCTATTCATGAGAAGTTCAGGACTAGGCAGTTCCTGAGAGGAAATGGCGGGAACATGCTGTCGCCTGTACCTTACAATATCTTCAAGATACTGTGCTCGGCGCAAAACATCCTTTGGATTGTTCTATTTGTAAATCAGATCGTCCTCGAAGATTTTGTCTTGCAAGGCAGTGCTACGAATACCCTCAAGAAAACTTCCCACACTCTTTCTTGCTGGAAAACTACAGGAATGTATTTCTCTCAAGCCAGGTGAAACAAATTTATCATGTAGGCTGAAAGGGATTCACTTTCTCGCTGCTTCCTTGAGGATAAAGAGACACGTGCTCCTAGTCTTTCAGTGGAAGCGGAAACAAGCTCCATGAACAAACTCTGCACCTCAGAAATGTCCTTAGACTTGACTGCCGGTTCAAAAGCCTCGATCTCTCTTGATTTCTGCAGAAACATGTACGATTTCATTTCTTCGGGGAGCTCGGAAACTTTGGCCCAAAAATCAAAGTCGGAAAGAAATTGATGCTTGTCGGAAGAAATTGATACCTTTTTCAAAGATAATGGTTTGGCAGAGGTTTGGCAGACTTTATGTATGTGCTCCATTGGTTTGCGGGAGGTGGACCTACTCTCTTCGACAAATATGTCGGGGTTTAACAGAAGCTCACTATCGTCGTTGTCGTACCTACATGCCATGACTGATTACTTTCACAGATGTCAAATGAACAAGAACAAAAGACACAGTAAAATATTCTTAGAAAGTAGTATATAGTGTGACATCCGGCGCGACGCTTCGCTTCGCTTCGCTTGCGCCGGATGTCACACTTTTGCGGGTTTTTTTCAAAAAATCAAAATTTCAAAAATTTCAAAAATTTAGGTAGACTTCAAATTTCACGTGGCCGAAGGTCGAAGGGCGAAAATTTAAGCGTTTTTAAAAATACCCAATTTTCAAATTTTTCAAAATCTCAAAATTTGAGAATTACAATTTTACACCCGCCCTTAAAATCATGACCGTTCCAGGACACCGAAAAAAACATAAAAGTTAAGAATCTCAAAATTTGAGAATTACAATTTTCACCCCCAAAATCATGACCGTTCAAGGACAGCGAAAATCATAAAAGTTGAGAATTTCAAATTCATGAATTTTATCCATCTTTCAGGTTTTTAAAATATATCATGTGACTAATAATATTTCTTTAACAGGTAGCGGTTAATGCAAAATGAAAACACATTCTTTTTTCTTTATGAAATATTTTATTCACATATATGTGCAAGTAGTTTAGATTACAAAGTAAATATATGACAACTAGAAAAATGTTACATTCATAAACTGGGAATGGCATTCCCATTTTTCTATTGTTACATAAAATGATTGACAATACACACCACTACGTCAAATAATATGCTAGAAGTCACACAGTATAAGAAAAAATAAAGAATGTTTCATTTATAAGCTGCGAATGCTCATTCCCATTCTCTTATTCCGTCTCACAAAATAAAATGTTAATGCATGCTACTCACATAATATAGCAAAGTCTTACAATACAAGAAAAAGCAACCACTGTTTCATTTATAAACTGCGAATGCTCATTCCCATTTTTCTATTCTGTTACATAAAATGATTGTCAATACATACTACTCATTTTGTGTTTGGCGCTCCTGTATATGTTGTGTCTCTAATTGCTGCGTTAGTCCAGTTGTCATATCAGATGTTTGATTGGATTCTTGGGAAGAAAATATCCCTGAGCTAATTTGAAGCAACTGTTCCTCTTTTTCAAATTCAAAATAATCTTCAAAATACTTAAAGTTTTTGAAAACAAAGAATATACTTAAAGTACATGTTTGAAGCTTTGTGTTAGCTTGAGAAAGGCGATATAATTTTATCAAAAACGTTACATACCTTCTTGAGAATTTAATGTTATATTCACTCTCCAACTTTTGAGTAAAGGCTACCATTGACAAATGTTCCATTGATTTTAATTTAGATATCACAAATCCTTGGCAAATAGCAATTGATAAGGAAGAATTATTGTGTACTTTTTCTTGATAAATTAGAGAATGTAGAGTTGTAACACAGTTTTGGATAGTGCATGTCGCCTGTGCACTCACGTCGAGCTGTCGTTGGATTAGTTGTCCTGATGAAAATGAGTTTCTTATTTCAGAAAAAATCTCATTTTTCTTGTCCTCTTTTTCTGGTTTTATCTTCTTTTGAAAATAGAATTCATGATTTACAATAAGAGTTTTGAAAAAATCTATCTTCTCATCTTTGATGAGTGGAAGTACTTGATCACAAAATTTGAGGAATTCGCGATGAATAGAAGCACTCATTTTTGACACAGCTTCGATATTTTGGGTCTCGGATAAATTGTAAACAGTCAACAGTCTCGTAGAACGCTCACAGAATGAATGCACGCAGTAATTAGAGCACGCAGTAAGACTAAAATTGTAATACTTGGAATAATGGCAGCAGCTGTTTCTGAGAGAGAGAGAATCTTTATGACCTTTGCCCCAACGAAGCGACTAAATCATACCCGCATTGGCGCTATTGTCTGCCACAAGCCGCCGCAGCTGTCACCACTTCAATGTTCAACGTCAAACCAAGTCAAGCGAAACAAAACTAAGATTAGCGACTTCTTCTGCAAAAACGAATTAAAATGTGCATTAAGATGCATTTCTTCCCAAAAAAGGATATTTTTCGTGGAATGAAGAGTAGTTTTTTATCCTCATAACATGTACGATTGCATCGGTATTGGGCAGTAGAGCTATACTGGAGTAAACAAAAAAATCAATTGCTAATCTACGATTCATACTGGCAAACAATTCCTTTGTTCTCTCTCCCTCTTCGTCTCATCCTCTCCCAGAGCTTTTGGTCTGACTGTGTTCTTAGAAATATACGGCAAACAAACAAATGCGTATTTCTATTTAAATCAAAATTCAGAAGATTGTATTCAAAATATTTATTCAAAATATTTATTCAAAATATTTCTTTAAAAATGGAAGAAACCGCAAGAATATATCCTTCGTTATCATATGAACGTAGTTCTACTTTAATGGACATTGAAAAAATGAATAAAGAAAAACACAAAGATAGAGTACGTTATATGAAAGATAAGGAATCTCAATTATTATTAAGATTAGAGCATTATAAAAAATTAAGAAAGAGATGGACTAAAGTTAAGAATGTAACACAAGGAATTGGCATATTCTTAACAATAAGTTTAGGCGCTCTCACTATTGTTATATCTTCTGGTGTTTTAGTAATTCCAGTAGTTGCTACAGCTTTAACAGGTACGGGTGTTTTTGCAACTTCACTTGTTACAATGTTAGATAAATCTTTAATAACTAAGAAACGAAAATCATTAAAAACTAAGCATTTACATATTAAAGAAGTCTATGATAAACTACATTACTACTTTCAAAGAGTATGTGATGATAATGTTATTACGTTAGATGAGATTGAAAAATTTGATCAAATAGCTAATGAAGTAAATCAAACCTTTCAATTACAGTCCGAAAAAGTTGATGATAAGAATAGACAGGATGGCAAAATTTCTAGTGATGGTAAAACTTTTACTGGTGATAAAATTTCTAATGAAGAAAATGACAAAATTTTTTTAGAAGAGCTAAAAACTTTAAGCGAAAATTTAAGCAAAACTTTATTAAACAAAACTTTATTAAACAAAACTTAAAACGAGAAAACTTTAAACGAAAAGATGTCAAACAACAAAGCAATAAAAAAATAATTTGTTCAGTAAAATGTTTTTGCTGTATTCCAATGTTACCACAAAATTCAAATATTATATTTTAAAAATGGACAAAATTAGAGCTGATAATTTTAAAAGAATAAAACAATTAGAAGAGTTAATAAAACAAAGAAAAATTATGAAAGAAAATCATCTTCAACATAGAATGATAAAAGCTGGTATTCAATCTGATATGTTTGAAAAAATGCAGCAAACCGAGCAAGTGAAAACTGATTTTGAGAAAACTATGAAACCATTTAAAACTCTTGAAAAAGAAAGTACAAATAATGATAAACAAATTGATATAACAGATCCAGAACACAAAACTATATTAGATGACTATGGATTACTAGAATCAAACATTAATAAGAAATTACCAAAATCTATGCAATTTGAACATTCTATCTCATTTATAGATGGAAAAACAATACCTAGATTTTATCTCGGACAAAAAGAAATATTTCCACAACCTTTTCGAGGTTTAATTTTTTCACCAGATAAATCTCCTTTTAATTTAGATAGAAATTTTGTTAATCTTTTAAGAGGAGCAGATTTAAATAATTATGCTGCAGAAGATCTCATAAAATATAAAGCTATGTTAGACAGAGTTGGTGCAGTAAAATCTCTTAGACGTTATAAACAATTAGAAAATTTATTATCAACGGGAGTTAAAGTAGGGAAAGGTTTATCTGAAAAACAGAAAACAGAAACAACCATATTTTTACCAGATGATCCACAAGAATTACTAAATAGATTAAATATTTTAATATCTGCAATAAAAGAAGGACATAATTCTAGTTTCAATGAAATTCATGCTATATTGAAAAGACTGTTAGAAAAGAAAATTCTAAATGAAGAGGGTTATAAAAATATAGCCGAAATATGTTGTTTCTAATTTTTATCTATGATTTTTATCTATGATTTTTATCTATGATTTTTATCTACGATTTTTATCTATAATATTTATTTAATTTTTTTAGTTTAAAAATGTGTTCAGCAGATTTAGACAAAATTAATGATCATTTAGAAAAATTGACAGAGATTTTGGGTTCATCAAAATTTAGTACGACGTTAAAAATTATAACAACTACTTCATCACACACTTGTAATTTAGAACCCATTCTACATTTAGAACAAAATAAAAATTATCAAATTGCATTGACTAGTTTCTCTACATTTAACACTATACAAAACGTTATCAAAGATGCGAATGATCAATTTAGATATTCTACTGATAAAGGTAAAACATGGAAAATACTAACTTTTCTTCCTGGTTCTTACGAAGTTGAATCAATATCAAATGAAATTAAGAGACATTTAGGTATACCATTTAAAGATAAGAAACAATTACATTTTGCAGTTGAACCGGCAGTTAATAAATTTTCTCTTACTTTAGACGAAAATCATCAAGTTGATTTTAATCATGACAGATCATTGTCAAAGCTATTAGGATTTAATAAACAAACTTATAGTCAAGGTTATCATTTAGGTGAGAAGATTCCAAAAATAACTGAAATAAATTCAATTGTTGTACATTGTGACATTATTGAAGAGGATATATAAATGGTAAATTATCAAATTTAATATTCAGTTTTCCAGCTTTTACTGTACCCATTGGTTATAGATTAAATGTATTTCCACAAACATTAATATATTTTCCTATTACAAGAAAAACTATTAACAACATTAACATTAGAATCACTGATGAAAAAGGACAAGAAATAAATTTTGGAGGTGAAGAGATTATGATAGATCTTTTGGTTCGAGAGGTATAACCTCCCGTTCGGGAGGTATAAACTCCCGTTCGAGAGGTATAAACTCCCACGCGAAGCTAGAGAAGTTTAATTTTCTTCTTCTTTAGAAACAAAAAATAAAAAAAATAAAAATAAATTTTTTATTAAAAAATGAGTGAACTACCTCCATTAAATAAAAAAAAACTTAAATTTAATCATCATCCAAATTTATCTAATGAAGTTTTGTCAGTTATTTGCGGAAGATCAGGTTGTGGAAAAACGTATCTATTATTTAAAATTTTAACGACTCCAAATTTTTTGGATTATAACAATCTTATAATTTATACAACAACGGCAGAACAACCCGTCTATCAATTTTTAAAATATGGATTTGAAAATAATCTTAAAAAAACAGCAATTGCTTCATTATTCAAAGAATATGAAAAATCTGAAGATGAAGAAGAAATAAGTTCGTGGTGTGAAGAAGCAGCAAAAAATAATCAGTTAGTAGAATCTAATAAAAATAACCATATAAAGATACAACTAATAGATGATAGTGGTAATATGCAAGATCCTAGTAAACTAGATAAAACAATGAAACATTGTGTAATTTTTGATGATTGTGTTAATGATAGAAATCAGTCAGTTCAGAGAAATTATTTTACACGAGGTAGACATAATAACTGTAGTGTTTTTTATTTAACACAAAGTATGTATTCATTAGACGGAAGTGTTATTAGAAAGAATGCAAATATATTTATACTATTTGAAATAAATGCAAGAAACTTAAGTGATTTGTTAAGAGATTTATGTGTAAGAAATAAAGATGAATTTAAACAATCGTGTAACAATGCTTGGTCAAAAGATTATGGATTTATTACAATTAATATTGATAAAAAAATTCATGAAAGAGTTATAGAAAATATTTTCGAGGAGTGATCGAACGGAGTGATCGAACGGAGTGACCGAACAATTTTTTCTTATAAATTTTTTGTTAATAAAAATAAAAAAAATATGTTGAATGATTATAAGATAGAGCATGTACCAGTTTTAAAATATTATCGTCATCCTACAAATCCTGTAAATTCGAAGAAAGAAGTTAGATTTTATTATCATCATAAATACGTAGCGCTCGTTACAGATTATAAAACAAAACATGGTATTAAACCGTGTGTTAAAACAAAAGACTTTCCACTTTGTTTAAGAAGTTTCCGAGTATTTTTGGCGTATAATAATTTATGGTGGTTGGTTAATAAAGAACATTTAACAGCACATGAATTAGAAACATTACATCAATTACATATTCCTGTGTATATGCAAAAACGGAACCGAGGTTCTATGTAAAAATTCATTTTTTCTTTTAAAAAATATGAATCGTGAAATGTCTCTCGGACAAACGTCTAGGATTGATGAATTAATCAAGAAACAAATTGCTGAGTTTGATGCACAAATTAAACATAGTAAACGCAGTAAACGTATTAAAAAACAGAAACGTACTAGGCGTAGTATTAGACGTAATACTAAAAAACAGAAACGTGGAACAAAAGAAATATTAGAAACCCCTATTACTGATATCTTTTTTGATGATAGAATTAAGGATGAACTTGGTGATGATTTATGTAATTTATTTAATCCAAATGAAATTAAATATGAAAATGTATCTTTTATTAATGTAGTAAATGATATGCGGAAACTTTTAGCAAATGGTAAAATTATTAATTTACTTGGAAAAGTTATTAAAGATCAGGAAAATATAATTCAAAATTTTTACGTAACCTTCTATAATAAAAAATCATTTGAAACATGGTTTTCGAATCTGGATGAGAAATCCGATGCTAACGAATGGATTTTTACAGGTAATATTAAATATGAAGATTTTGGAATGAAGTTAGTACAAAGATCGCATAGAGGGGCAGGGATTAATATGAAATATAGAATCAAAGAATATTTCGGTGAATATTGTTATATTCCTTCTGAAGATTTTTGTTTTATTAAATGTTATAATGTTTTACGAGGTTTTAATGAAGAACAAGGAGAAATTATGAAAGAAATGTTTAATAATTTTTTATATAAAGAGAAAGCCACATCTAGAACAGGAGTAATGTCAAACTGCAAATTTTCTCAATTCAATAAATATTTTGGAGAATGTGTTCAATATTATAGTCCTGCCAATCGTCATTTAAATCCTAGAGGAATTGAAACGTTTCATAATTATGTTTATTACAATTATTTTCACGCAGGTTCAACAATTGGTCACTATTGTTTAATTAATAAATCTCATAAATTAAAAGCTATTAGAGAAATTGAAAATAATTTCAAACCCATATATAAAACAGTTACTGATGAAAATCTAACAACGCGTCCATATAAAATCATAACAAAGAAAAAAATTGACTATGGTTCAACATATATTTGGGATCTCGAAACTTTTCCTGATCCTAACTGTTCAACAGCTCATCCTATTCCTTATGCTGTAGGAGCTATTAATTTTAATAAATTTATTTGTTGTTTACCGAAACAAAGATTGAAAGAATTAAAAACACGTTTGTTAAGTGATATGATTAAAATTAAACGATCAAAAGATGAAGATGAAATTAAAAAACTTAAAAAACAGATTGATGAGTATAATAATTTAACTGAATTAGAATTCAATAAACTTCAAAATTGTGTGAAAATATTTACGAGAACTGTGGATGATGAATGTACGATCGGGGGAAACCCAGAGGACGTATGTCCGATCCATCAATTTTTTAAAACTCTTGGAAAATTTAATTATTCTAGAGTAACTTTAATAGCTCACAATTCATCAGGTTTTGATTCCTATTTTCCGATAAAAGCTAATTTTAAATTATCTAAACCGCCTCTTAAAACTTCAAGAGGAATATTGACTGCTTCATTACAAAATCCTTATACAACTGAATGTGTTAGTAGATACATTCAAAAATCTTTTAGATTTAAAAACAATATGAAAAAAGATTCACCTTCAGGTAAATTAGCACTTCAAACTATTATAATGAAATGTAGTTATCAACATGTAAAAACAAGTCTTTCTAAATGGTGTGAGAATTTTAAAATTCCTACGAATGTGTGTAAATTAAATTATGAAATTGGAGACATAACACATGAAAATTATAAAGAAAAAGAAAATGAATGGAGACCATATTTAGTTAACGATATTCTTTCTTTAGCTTTTTGTATCTACAAATATAATAATGTTATACAAGATTTAGTTGGTGAAGATATAACTACTAATTTGACATCCTCTGCTTTAACATTTAACGGTTGGATGAAAAGCGTACAAAATGACAATATAAATATTCATTCTCATATAGATTTATGGGCTAGAAATTATATTAGAAAATCTGTTAAAGGTGGAAGAGTTTCAGCAAATATAAGAAAATACATATCGCCATTTTGTAGCATCTTGTTACCAATATTAAAACAGTATTTACCTGGTCGCTGCGCTGGGGGGACTTTGTCCCTTGGTCGCTACGCTGGTGGGGCTTTGTCCCCTGGAAATAATTTAATAGATTTAATGAAACAGTATCGAGATTTAGGAGATAAAACTGAAATTTGTAAGAAAATTTCAAATCAACTACTTGAACAAAAAAATGAATTTCTAATGGCTTTTGATGCAACATCTTTATATCCATCAGCTATGTATGATGAAAATTCAGAATACCCTAAAGCTGAATCAGCTAGAAAATTTCGTCAAGAAGAAGAGCGGGAAATAGTATATAAATTTAATACACAAACATTTAGACCTAAAACTGGAATATTCTCTGTTGTGTTTCAATATCCGAATGATATGTTTTTCCAACCAGTTCCTATTAAAGATAAAGTTAAAAATCAAAATAATAATTCTCATGTAAAAGTAATCAGGTTTAGAAATGGTATATGTTATGATGTATTAACTTCTGTTGACATACAAGAAATTGTTAGATGTGGGGGGAAAATCTTACATATTACTGATGGTATGATTTATGAAAAAAATTATCAAGTTTCACCATTTCGAAATTATATTGAAAAACTTTTTAATTTGAGAAAAAGATATAAAACAGAAGGAAATACTGTAGGTGATGAGTTAATTAAATTATTGATGAATTCGCTATATGGCAAAACTGTGCAAAAAGATATAACCACTAAATATCATTTATGGAATGAGAATACATTGAGAAAAAATTTCACTCAAGAAGTAAAAGATTATGAAAAATTAAATGATGAACAATATTTAGCGAAAGTAGAAATGGAAGATGATGAATTTCTCAAAACTAATATTGTAAAAGATGGGAAGACGTCATTCATGCCATCACACTTAGGTTCTTTCATTCTTTCTCACTCTAGAAGAATCATGAATAACTTTATTTTAGAAATTAATGGTTTCAAAGAAAAATACATTCATTATACAGATACTGATTCAATATATATTTCCAATGAGCTCTTTAATAAATTAGACGCTGCTGGATATGTTGGAGGAGAATTGTGTCAAGGGAAAAATGATTATGGAAATGGTGGAATTATTTTTGCAATGTTTATTGCACCTAAAGTAAAATACTGTATTACTGTAGATGAACAAGGGAGACTTAGTGAAAAGAAAACATTCAAAGGATATTCACAAGATAAAGTAAAAGTAGAAGATTTTCTAAAATTATATTCGGGGAAAACATTATCGACTACAGTTAATAAACCATGGAAAAGATCTTTAGAAACTGGAATTAGTATTCCTGATAAAAATAATAATACTGAAGAAAAAAAATTTTCTGGTCAAATAAATATTCTTAAACGTCAAGCACCTGATGAAAATGAAATTATGTTACCTTATAACGGAGAAGATATTCAAGCTGAAATATTTCAAACAATCATCTGTGAGAGTAATTTAAGTGATGATGATGACACGTGGGAATAATAATTTTTTTATAACATCTAAAAAATTTATAACATCTAAAAAATTTATAACATCTAAAAACTTATTCCATCTAAAAAATTTATTACATCTATAAACTTATTACATCTAAAAACTTATTACATCTAAAAACTTATTACATCTAAAAATTTTATTACATATGAAAATATATTTATCGAATATTTTGGTATTTTCTATTAAGTTTTATCATATTAAGTTTCATCATATAATGTTTTATCAAAAGATAATTTAAATTTATTTTCACTAACTATTGATTCTTCATCATCATCATCAATTGATTCTTCATCATCATCATAAATTGTTTCTTCATCATCATAAATTACACTTTTTGGTATAGGATGCCATTCCCTGATAGGATACCATTCCCTGATAGGAATATCTAATTCTAAATTACATTTCTTATCTGATAATAATATAATAGAGAAAAATATTGGTCTTTGATCTCTTTTGGAAAATTTAATAACACCACCATAATCTGAATCAGTTTTAGTTTTTATTAAAGATGATAAAATTTTAAATTGATTAGATGTAAATCCTAATTTAAATTTTGTAGACCCGACACATAGTTGTCTAACAGTATCTTCAACTATACCATCATTATTATTTTCAATTGTAAGAAAATGAAATTTAGATAAATTTTTATAATTACTAATATTTTTATAATCTTTTTTACCATTTACACCATTTTCAGATGTTTCAGAATCATCATTATTATCATCTATATTATTATCATTATTATCATAAGATTCTTTAAGATCGGGCAAAGGCCTAGAACCTTCGGTTCGTTTATTATGATTATGATTATGATTATGGTCATTGTTAATAGTATAAGGTGTTGTCCACATATAAATTTTCTCTTGTTGAGCTAAACCATTTATATAAGATTTTAATAAATTAATATTTAAGTTGGAATATAATCCTATATACGTATCATCATCATATCTTTGCGGCATTTCTAATGTTTCTTGTTTATAAATTGTGTCTCTATAATATACCTGACAAAATAATTCTTCATTATGTTTTTTACTCTCTATGTGAATGTTATATTGATTTTGTTCATCAACAAATAATCTAATTTTTTCTTTGGAAAAAGATTTTAATTTTTTAACTAATTCTTTAATATTAATATAATTAATAATTTTAGTTTCTATCCAATCAGTATTACTAATCGGCAAAACTGCTCTAATAAAACCATAAACATTATTATGACCTATTATAACCATATTTTCTTTATTTAATTCCACATAAGCTACATCATTATATTTACTAACAATCTCCATAAATTTAATAAATGGATCACCTGGAAAAATACAATAATTGGTTTCTATAGAAGGTAAACCTTTAGTCTGTTCTCTAAATATTTCGGCTTGTAATTGAAATAAAATATTAACATCTATACATGGATTTGTAATAGTATTATTATTATTATTATCAAAACATTTATTTTCAAATCCCGTTGATCTCGTCGAATAAGAAGAACAGGATGATGCGGACGAATATAATTTTTTTAAATTTGGGGTTTCCATTTTTTTATTTTTATTAGAAAAAATTTTATTTTTTTATTTTTATTAGAAAAAATTTTATTTTTTTATTGTTAAAAAATGATGTTACCAAATGTTGGTGGAGGTGCATATATCCCGAATAATCGTGAATTAGAAATAGAGATAGAAAATTATATTATGAAAACTGGAGACGTTTTATCTGGTCCATTGCATCTTTCTATTCTTCCACAACAAAATACAGAGTTAACAAATAAACAATATGTTGATGCACAAATCAATGACTTAAAAGAAAAATATATAAACGATGTTTTGGTTCCACTGATGAATGAATTGAAGTTGCTTAAACTTAATGACAAATCATTAAACGAAAAATTATTAAAACTTGATAAAAAGGATAGAGAGCTAGAAGCAGATATAGCAAAACTTTTTAAAAAGATTTCTGAACAATCAAAAATTTTAATATTACTTTCTATAAATTTAAAATCTGCAGTCATTAAAAATAAACATCAGATAAAAATGTTAAAAGAACAATTAGAAGATGAAATAGAAAAACTACCTGAAAGAATTAAAAAAAATTTAAAGCAGTTACAAACTACATTCCAAAAAAGTGTTGATGAATTGAGTTCTAAAATTACTCAACAAATGAAAAAGATGAATAGAATAATAAATGAAGTAAACTCACTTAATGAAAAAGTTGATAAAATGAAAACTCTTAAAATCAATTTAGAAAATGAATTAAAGAAAAATTTACAAGAAAACTCTAAAGAAAATAAAGAACAGTTAGATGCTGTTAAAAGACAATTAGATGTTCTTAAAATTAAGTTAAATGCTCTTAAAACGGCGTTGAAGATTAATCAGCAGAAAATGCAAGTTAATAGAAGAGAAATTAAAGTACATCACACGCTGCTTGACGCAATAGATAAAGTGCAACAGGCAATTAATAAAGTTATCTCGAAGTTGTTGTCCATTCACAAACGTAAATCTTAAACGGACCAAAGGTCCTCAGGTTACTAACCAATCGGAGCGAAGCTCCTCGAGGCTTTAGCTGATCGTAAATATTTTTTCTCAAAAGTCAAATTTAATCCTAAAAAATGCCTATAATTTATAAACACAATCTTAAACATTTTGCTTCAAATCAAAAAATTGCTCATGAACCACGTATGAATCCTGTTTATCATTATGATAATAGAGAAACAGTCGGAACAGAAAAGTTCCTAGGCACCGCAGGTGCCGTTCACACGGAAGGAGCTGGGATCTTCTCTGGTATTGGTAGTATCGTTAACTTAATTAAAAATAATAAAGATTTGATTACATCTGCTGCAAAAGGAGCAGCTGCTATAGGTAGTACAGCTAGTGCAATATCAAATGCTGTCAAGTCTCAAAACGAATTAAAACAACTAGAAGCTATTCGTAAACTTAGGAATGATTCCGAAGAACTAAAAAAATTAAAAAAACTTTCAGATGAAACAAAGAACAAAATTGCTAACATAGCTGTTGATGGTGATAGTAAACATAATGAAAATAAAAATAATAAAAAAACAATTGAAGAAATAAGAGGTAATGGCGTGAGCAGCAACCTTCGGTCTAACCAGCAAAGCTGTAGCGGAGCTGGTCTAGCAAAATTCTAAAATTATATTTTAGTAAAAATTTTTTTCTATCTGTGAGAAAAACAAAAAGTCAAATTATTTTTTATAAAAATGTCTTCGCTTATCGAAAATAAATTTAGATTAGATGATCTTCCGTTCACCAGTTACAATCAAAAAAAGAATGACTATATAAGAATTGCTATGAATCCCGGATCTTCCAGTAGAGTAAACACTGGAGGTGATTTAATTTTTGAAGTTGATAATCAGCAGAGCTATTTATATTTACCTGATTCATTTTTACACTGTGAATATTCTTTATATAGTGATGCTAATTTTACAACACCATTACCAGAAACCGATAATATTGCATTAGAGAATAATTTTTTTCCAAGATTATTTACACAAATGCGTTTAGATGTTGCAACTCAAAATATAGAAACAATAAGTGATTCTCCAGGTGTAATTGATACAATGCTTAGATTTATAACAATTGGTGAAAATAATAAAAAGTATGAAATCGAAGGTTGGTTTCCTGATACTAATGATGGTATAATTGTTGATGATTTAACTCACGCTGGAACAGATGCCGCAGGAATTGCGAAAGATGTAGAAAATATTGCAAAACATTTAAGTAAAACAAAAAAATAGTGCATATAAAGAAAGACGTGAATTTAACAAGAAAAGTAAACAGACTGTAAATTGGTCATTGTCTCCATTATTCGGATATTTAGATTATGATAAAATATCATATCAATTAAAATTTGAATTAATAATTCATCGTACAGCAAATAATGAATTAATCTTTTATGGTAAGACTAGAAAAAAAGCATATTTAAAAACTGATAGACTTGAATGGTGGATTAAGCATATTACTCCTAGTTTAGAGGTCGAATTAGATATTGCAAATAGATTAAACACTAACAAACCAATTCCAGTAAATTTTCTCAAGAGAACTGCTAATTCAGTAACATTTTCCGAACAAAGATTTAACTGGCATTTTACTAGAACTTCGAATACTCCAAGATATCTATTACTAACTTTTCAAAGAAATAATTCTCCAACTTTTGATAAGAACAACAATATTTTTCATATTAATACAATTCGAAGTTTACAAGTTTCATTAAATCAAACCCGATATCCAATTGATCCATTAAGATTCGATGATACCAATAATCAATTTATGGAAGGATATGATTGTTATCGAAATCTTTGTACAGAATTTGGAGTTGAACCACAATTAACTCCTGGAGATTGGAGACATTTATATCCAATTTTCTGTTTCGATTTAAGTGCACAATCTGAAGATATTATTAAAAATGGTTGTGATGTAACAATTAATATTGAAAAGAAAGATTCCACAACTTCATTGATGGCTTATGGTTTATTGCTAGAAGATGTAAAATATTCTATTGAAATTCTTAATGGAAAGATGGTAAGGATAGGCTAAAGCCAGAGGAGCTTCGCTCCGATAAGTTAATTAAAATTTTTTCATAACTAGAATAGATTAAATTTTTTGGTAACTTAAAATTTTTCATAACTAGAATAGATTAAAAAAATTCTTAACTTATAATTTATTCATAACTAGAATAGATTAAAATTTTTGATAACTTAAAATTTTTTTATTAAAAATGTCGCAAGCGAAAAGTAATAATAATAAAACTGTTGAATTAAAATTACGTAATATTGTTGACAAAAATACCCCTAAAACTATTACGATTAACAAAAAAAAGTATTACATAAGTAAACCAATGATAGAGAATATTCAATTACAAGAAGAAAAGAATGGCGGGATTCTCCCATTAATTCCACTAATAATAGGTGGCATAGCTGCAGCAGGAAGTGTTGCAGGTGGGACAGCTGGTATTGTCCAAGCAGTAAATAAAAATAAATCAGAGAAGGCAGCATTAGAAGAACAAAAACGACATAATAGAGAGTTAGAGAAAGTTGCTAGGGGTGAAGGAGTAGTAGATAATTTTATTAGTAAATTAAAATTAGTTGATGAAGGAAAACGAGTTCTTAAAAATATTCTCCACAATGTTGATGATTTAATTGAAATTAAAGAAACTAAGGATGGTTCTGGAATATATCTAAGTCCTAGTATGATTCGGTAATAACCTCAGGACCTTTGGTCCATAAGGTAAAACATTTATTTTATCTTTTTAATTTTTTTTATCTTTTAAAATGAATTCTACAAATTCCGAAAATTTAACTAAATTAAAAATTTCTAATTTAGATTTATTGAATTATCTATTAAGCAAAAATAAAAACTCAAATTGTCAGCATATTGGAGGTGACAAGAACAAAGTTCCATACCACTTCGGTGGTGATATACAAAAAACATTAGAAAACTTTCCTGGATTTATTTGGAGTAAATATTCGAAAGAAAAACATCTTCCTGGTCATTCATATACCGGTCCAGGAACTCGATTAGATATAAGACTAGATGAGAATAATAATCCGAAACCAGGTGAAGAACCAATAAATAGAGTAGATGCCGCAGCTTACAGGCATGATTTAGCTTATCGAAATCATGATCTAAGTTCTCGACATGCAGCTGATAAGAAGATGATTCAAGAATTAGATAGTATTCAAAATCCTACATTTAGAGAAAAAATTGAAAGAATGTTTGTTAAGAAAGCTTTACAAGCTAAAATATTATTCGTTCAGGGTTTAAATGAAACGACAGCAAAGCTGTCTGAGAGCAACGCTCGAACCTACGCCTCCGAAATTCATAAAGAATACAGAAGGCCTAAATATTTATTGAAGTTAAAAATATTTAATAAAGATGATATTTGGAGTGCTGATCTTATTCATATGCCGAATGAAAGGGACTACAAATACGCATTGACCGTTATAGATTTATATACACGATACGCTTGGGTAAAGCCTTTAAAAAATAAAAGTGGTCTTTCAGTTAAATATGCGTTTGAAGAAATCTTTAAAGAAAGTAAGAGAAAGCCAAGGAAATTGTTTGTTGATAAAGGGTTGGAATTTTATAACAGAAATGTTCAGCCACTATTTGAAACTGTTTATTCAACTGAAAACGCAGGAAAAGCTGTAGTGATAGAAAGATTCAATCGGACGTTAAAAAATAAAATTTTCAAAAAGTTTACTCAGCAAGGAAATCAGAAATGGTTGAGGATATTACCAGGAGTTGTAGAAGAGTACAATAATAAAGTTCATTCTGGTATTGAAGAAACTCCAAAGAATGCTTCTGTCGACCCTGATTTGATAAGAAAAAAAATATTCGAGAATAATAATTTGAATGAGAGTAATCCGAATTTGCAGAAACTTAAGCCGAAATTTAAAATTGGAGATAGAGTTAGAATATTTAAATATAAGAATAAATTTGAAAAAGGCTTTGTCGGATACTGGACGAAAGAGATATTTGAAATTTCTAAAATAAATCAAAGTTATCCGTTTACTTATGAAATTAAAGATTTAGATAATGAGGATATCAGAGGTCGTTTTTATCAAAATGAATTACAACGAACTGAGCTTTAGCTTTTTAATTATCATTATTATTATTATTATTTTTATTATTCAATTCTAACATAATATCAAGAAATGATACTCCTTTTTGTAATTTAAATAAAACATAAAGACATAATTGACCACAGTAAGTAGTTCCCGGTTTTTGAATTTGAAATGTATTATAAGTTCCATTTTCAAGTAATTTTTTAACTTCGTTTGTAGGTGGAAGACCGTATGAGTCAAAATAGTAATTATCTCCATTTTTATTAGACATACCTGCTGACCAATGTACGCCTTTTTCATCTGACGTATGGAGATTGGTTACGAAATTTACAGTTATTGATGGAACTTTGTTCCGGGAACTGAAGGTTCCTGTTGGCTTATTTTTTAGGAATTGTAATTCATCTCTCATTAGAACATGAAAATTCTTTATTCCTAATTCATTTGCGATTTTCTTTAGGTCGAAATTTGTCGTAGTTTGCGTTCCATATAATTTAAAAAACTTATTTATGTTGCTCATTTTATAATAAAAAAATTTCTTAAGAGACCCCTAGAAGACAGAAGGGAGGGGGTAGCAGAACTACGTTCATATGATATTGAAGGATATATTCTTGCTGTTTCTTCCACTTTTGTTTCTTCCCCTATTAAAGAAATATTATTAGTCACATGATATATTTTAAAAACCTGAAAGATGGATAAAATTCATGAATTTGAAATTCTCAACTTTTATGATTTTCGCTGTCCTTGAACGGTCATGATTTTGGGGGTGAAAATTGTAATTCTCAAATTTTGAGATTCTTAACTTTTATGATTTTTTCGGTGTCCTGGAACGGTCATGATTTTAAGGGCGGGTGTAAAATTGTAATTCTCAAATTTTGAGATTTTGAAAAATTTGAAAATTGGGTATTTTTAAAAACGCTTAAATTTTCGCCCTTCGACCTTCGGCCACGTGAAATTTGAAGTCTACCTAAATTTTTGAAATTTTTGAAATTTTGATTTTTTGAAAAAAACCCGCAAAAGTGTGACATCCGGCGCAAGCGAAGCGAAGCGAAGCGTCGCGCCGGATGTCACACTATATACTACTTTAGAACGCAGCTGAGAGGGTATTCTACATTTTAATTTGGACTGAACAAGGATAAATATTATGTAAAACCACGCTCTGCTACCAATTGTAATGTATAAGCGTGTAAACCTTCAGACAGGAAGAAGTAGAAGGACGTCAGATAAAGCTTTATTGGCAATCGTATAGCAAAATAACGAGAACTCAGATAACAAGCTTGTTTCACAGGCTTTTCTTTCGAACCTTCGTATTCGGTTTAAACATGGCTCAACTTAAAACAAAAATCCGATTAAAACATCGCCACTCATCACACATTCTCAATTGAATAGATAACCTGTTTATTTTTTGAAGCCAGATGTGCATTTGAATACGAAAAGTACCGTATGCATCTGATCAACAGAGACAACCTTTCAGTATAAGTGGCTGCTATATACAGCACAACTCCTATGGTTAGACTTCGTGTTTTTGACTTCCTCATATAATAAGTATGAAGGTAGACATAGTCTTAAAGACGAAACGCGTCGGGTAATTTTATTTTGTTTTCAAAATAAATCTCGTGACATAAAAAGAGAGAGATTTGATTTTTGATTTCGATCAAGCAATGGTGAAACTGTTTCAAGGGTACACTGACACGGCTACATGATGCGGGTTATATACTCAGGTCTTGGATTTGATTTCTCCTCACACTAGCTCATGACGTCTATTCATTAAATTAGGCATTTTCGACGCAATCCAGCGAGATTCAGCCGTCTTAGTAGATATCGCCGATTTCTGTTTATCCACAATACTGCAGTTGAAATAATTTATGTCCATCATTTCAGCGGTATGTTGTTTTAGATGATGATCACTCAGTCTCTATCAGTCTTCTTGTCTCTATTTCTGACACTGTGTTCGTGTTCATTATGCAGTGATCGAAAAAGTCGACTACTTTGACCAATGTGCTTTATTTGACAGATTTTACACGAAAATTCGAAAACTAAATATTTGTCGTTACAGTTATATTTAGGACCGATCTGCTTACAAATGTCACATTGACAAGAGTCTTTATTATCTAGTTTAGATTTTATTGCGTTCTGTAGTCTCTTGCCTGGTCTGGCTGTAATTCTCATGGGTAGACCATATTTGCGTTTTAAATTAATCATTTTTCTATCACAGCTGTCGCTGACAAAGTCTAAATAAAAATGACAAAGTCTAATAGAAAAATGATTAATTTAAAACGCAAATATGGTCTACCCATGAGAATTACAGCCAGACCAGGCAAGAGACTACAGAACGCAATAAAATCTAAACTAGATAATAAAGACTCTTGTCAATGTGACATTTGTAAGCAGATCGGTCCTAAATATAACTGTAACGACAAATATTTAGTTTTCGAATTTTCGTGTAAAATCTGTCAAATAAAGTACATTGGTCAAAGTAGTCGACCTTTTCGATCACGGCATAATGAACACGAACACAGTGTCAGAAATAGAGACAAGAAGACTGATAGAGACTGAGTGATCATCATCTAAAACAACATACCGCTGAAATGATGGACATAAATTATTTCAACTGCAGTATTGTGGATAAACAGAAATCGGCGATATCTACTAAGACGGCTGAATCTCGCTGGATTGCGTCGAAAATGCCTAATTTAATGAATAGACGTCACGAGCTAGTGTGAGGAGAAATCAAATCCAAGACCTGAGTATATAACCCGCATCATGTAGCCGTGTCAGTGTACCCTTGAGACAGTCTTTAAGACGAAACGCGTCGGGTCATTTTATTTTATTTTCAATAAAACCTCGTGACACATTTTTCTTCACCCACTTGTATATTTGCCAGAGACGATTTAGTAAAAGATAAAAGTTTTCACAAGCCCGACGTTTCGAGTGACCACACTCTTCATCTGGGGTGTGGTCACTCGAAACGTCGGGCTTGTAAAAACTTCTATTTTTTACTAAATCGTCTCTGGCAAATATACAAGTGGGTGAAGAAAAATGTGTTTTAGTAAACATAACAAAATGGAAAACGTCCACCCGTACGTAAAAATTTAAAACCTCGTGACATAAAAAGAGAGAGATTTGATTTCGATCAAGCAATGGTGAATTTACAAACCTCCCGTTCAGTCACCTAATGAAGGTAGACATGCGTCTACTAAAACAATGTTATATTTCCCGTTGCGAATGGAACAGCTTCAATGTGGAACCCTGTCAAAGAATAAAATTGTTGTGGACCACAGTGCATGTCTTGATTCAGATTGCACGGTTGACTTCTTCTGTCTCGTCATCTCCAAAGCGCTGGAAATTTTTATCAAATTCAATCAGTTTTTGCAGAGGAGTAAGTCATAGTTATAGAAAGCAGTTATTGGTGGACAACTACCTGAGGCAATCGCTGATTACACAAATAATTAAATAGCATCATAATATGGCAGAACTATTTTCAAAAAAGCTTGATCCCTTACAAATTTTATGAATAAAAAGAAAAGCCACATTTGATTTTAAGTTTAATTGGCGCAACATGTTTCGGCCAGCTCTCCTTCAAGTGCAACACTGGACTGAGGTTGCAACGATACAATTTGACACTAGTGAACATAATTTGACTGAAATCTATGTATGAGGCATAACAGATGAAACACAGAAGCAACGTCATTGTAATTGTCATTATACAAGAGCTTTATCATGTTTTAAAGTTGTCTTCTAAAGCAATCGGCGCCTGTTATTACACATCTTCGAAGGTTTGTTAGTCAAAAGATTTTGCCCTGACTTGTGTGTACAAAAAGACCATGTGTTGAGTCTTATTCTACCATATCTCACTTTATTTATTTATTGATTCTTTTTAATTTGTAAGTATTAATTTGTTACTATTATTATCATTTTTTTTCCTACAGTATTATGACTTTGTATGTTACTTCCTTTTGACCTTTGCGGGCATCATCTTTGATTTTTATGTTTGCAGTATTGATTTTGACTTACTTGTAATGCAGTATTATGGCTTCCTCTTTTGATTTTGACTTTCTTGTAATGCAGTATTATGACTTTCCATTTCAACGTCCGATCAATAGCCGCTATTGTCCTCTGCCATTTAGTATTAATAATGATATCAGTCTTTTACAGCTTATATTCTTGCTTGCTTCTGTGTTTCATCTGTCATGCCTCATGCATCGATTTCTGTCAACATGTGTTCACTAGTGTCAAATTGTATCGTTGTAACCTCAGTCCAGCGTTTCACCTGAAGGAGAGCTGGCCGAAACATGTTGCGCCAATTGAACTTAAAATCAAAAGTGGCTTTTGTTTTTATTTAAAAGACTATTTTTAATTAGATACCGGTGTTATGGAGTTGCCATATTACTTAGCCTATCTTGCGACATCGATATGATGATTGAAGACATGAAGAGAAATTTTTTCATAGGCCTACATGATTTATAATTATTGAGTTTATTTATTATTGAGAAATTTATTGAAGAAGACTATTTGCTTGTCGTTCTCTTATCATTTTGCTTATACATTACATGAAATCTTGCAACTTCAAGTATTACTGCGATGTGGCTAAGCACTCCCACGACTAGCTGAATAAGACATTTGGATGGAGACGCAATCGGGAATGGAACCGGATAGCAACATCCCGAGACATCTGATGGTATGCCCACAATACTGCCTGGTGTAAGGAGCAGTAAAGCTGGGTGCTGGCATTCTCCATCGAAAAAGTCTGCACTGCATATCTGTCAGATGATGTTTGTTACCAGTTAGATTTTAACAATACTTCACTCAAAAGAAGAAACTTGTGTGGCTAGCAAGTCTTAACACAGTCGTTAGACATACTCTGAAGCTTCTTATATCATTTTTATTTCATTCACAACTGTGACGAAATCTTTATTCACTGATTATAGATGCTATGACATCAAGTGTATGAATATGGTTGCACTCATGGAGTAAGCATATAGTATACAGAGTGTCTGTCGACTCAAAAAAATATCAGTAGACAGTGGAGACTTTTGTATCAACTGATTGTCTTTTTAGGGAGATTACGTTCCTGCGGGCTAAGAATATTTGATCAATTTTTGAAAATTATTCCTGTGTTTACATAGTAGCGATTTGGTACTTCAGACTTCAATACATAGGTAGTATGAAACTGATTGGATATCAGAACGAATGAAAATTTACTAACAAGTATCCCAATTCCCAATGAAACACAGATTTTAGCTGATTATAAAAAGGCAATTTCATGAACCGCATTACAATTCAAGTCTTCATACAAAAGTTGAGATCTTATTCTGCTTCTTGGCTCAAATTTTAAGTTTGTTAACTTGCTAGATCTAATTAATACAGTTATTTTCCACCGGGTTAAATGGATCTGCTAGGTCAAGCCTCTTGTCCAAATTATTAAGTAGCACACTGCATCCTGCGGTCTATAGAAATCACTGTATAAAATTGAGTTATACGGTTACAATAGAATCATAATACTCTATGCAGTTAGAAGTCAACTATGTTTAATTGTGGATTGATGCAATTTTTCATAGTTGTATGATTCACCAAATTACGCTTAATTTCTTATCTGAATCTGAATATTGTTGCGGACTCATTTACATCCTTTAAGTTCATTATGATCATTATCTTTGATGTGGTGTTTTGTTCTTTCCGTGCCGGTAGTTTACGTGACATGATCAACCTCAAGAAAGTGCTTCTATTAACGAGACTGAGTATTGATGTAAGGCACATCCATCGCAGCTAATTTAAAGAACAATGCCTCTTTAAGGTTGTCATGACACGGAGAATTAGTAAAATACTATTCTTCTGTATTGCGATGATCAGTCAATTCCGTGTTAATTTCTTCAAAGCTGTACCATATTTGGTACAGAGTATTATACTATATATTGTATATAATGTATATCTATATAATGTATATATTATATACATTTGGTACTGAGTCAAACTCGAGTTCATTTAATAAAATCGAACTTAGGTTCACAGTAGGGATTTCATTAATGCTGAGTTGTTAACTCTGCCTAATGTACTTGCTCTTTGATTGCACTCTACCGTTCGAGGTCACTGTTAGGCTCAACTAGGGATCCGGCGTTGAATCCATATATTTTTGTATTGGTCCTTGATCTGATAACTGGGCATCTGCAGAGTAGTCTTCCAAAAAGAAATGCTCTGTTCCGATAATATCGCGATTTGTGGGGATTCTAAAACATCAATACAAAACAGGCTTGAGCTGTGGCGCAATGCACTGGAAAGAAATGGTCTCCGAATCAGTAGAAGTGAGAGTGAATACCTCCTTACCGCTGCGAACAAAGAAATCCAATTGGATGGAACACCGCTCCCATCAGTTAAGAAGTTTAAATATCTCGGTTCACTCTTAGACTAAACATCTACTTACTTGCGAGCAGGCCATCAAAAATCGCATACAGACAGGATGGAAAGGTCGAAGGAAAGCAACAGGAGTTATCTACGACAAAGTGGACAATAAGTCGGAGTTCCTCTCAAGGTGAAATCAAAGATCTACCAGACCATAATGCGACCGGCAATGACTTAAGAGTGTTGGGCACAGAGGAAGAAAGATGCAGTGAATGATGGTGGCTGATAGTGACCGCAATGAAGGTGCTCAGGCGATGTCAAGGTTTAACCCTCCGGAACCGAGTAGAGAATGAAGAGATCCGGCGAGAGATGAGAGTACCAGTCATCGAGATTCATAGAATACAAGCGACTTGCATGGTACAGACAGGTCAGAAGAAGACCGAACGATCACATAGCTCAAACAGTCCTGCATCAACCAATATCTGGTAAACGAAGAAGAGGCTTCCACCAACGTCATGGGAAAATGTCATTGAAGAGGATTTGGAGCGAGAAGGGATAACCCTCAATCTGGCCCTAGATCGCGTTAGATGGAAGAGGACGATGCGGCCCACCCCGGAGTAATGTGGGATTGGTGACCGATAAAGATGAGCATCTGATGTGTGATGCCTACCATTAGACATCGGTCGCATGTAAGCCGCCATAGCTCGGATTGTCTGAGCGACAGATCTGGATAGTCTAGGGTCATGGGATCGAGTCCTCCCTGCCGCACATCTTTAGCATGGCAATTTTATCTGTCGTTCATTCCATTTAGAGTGTTGTAAACTCTATTCGCTGTCATAATTGGTGCATTTTGATTGGTTCTTTCTTGATGCGCAATGGCTACCTTTTCAATTGCTGTGGGAGACTCTCTGCTTCTATTCCCGTATAACGCTTTTTGTCAATCCATGTTGATGAGTCAGGTGACATAAGTTGGGATATTTTATACGTTAACGATAGGTCGGTGTGCACATTGTTAAGAATCCATGCCATTTTTCAGATTAAAGAAATTGAACACGTTTAGGTCTATGTGAGAATGCATACTCCAGTAAAGTTATTATTCATGCACATACGATGTAACAGCGATAAGCTCAATTTTTTCTCTATGTCGACGATGACCTAAAAATGTATTTGGTATACTCACTATTTACTAACCGTTGTCAAGAAAATTATATAACATATTATTAGATTTAGCATTCTAATCATTAAATAAGTAGTTTCGCACATCTATTTCACCATAAGAAACGTCAAGGTGGTGTCTGATAGCGGAAATCAGTAATTTTTAGAACTGATTTATTTTAAAATGGGTTGCTGAATGAGCAGGAGGATTCCTTTCATCGGTGTTATTGGGGAAAATGTGCTGGAGAAGGGTCAAAGGAAGAAGCTACGAATACGGATGGATGACATGAAAGAGGACAGGAACTGCATCGTCGAATGCGTCGGAATTGTGACAGATGACCTCCAACCTCTAAGATGAAAATGGCGCTTAGAAGAAGGAGTTACTGAAAATCTCGAAGTTAAATCTTAAACACATTAGATAGAGGCTAGACTACTGTTGGCATGAGTGACTAAGCTCCTCAATATTATGAAGGTTGTAGAAGTTTTTGGTCTCGTAGAACCCGACTCACATGTAGAAGAAAGCCGACTTTTAGTAAATTGGATATAATTTCAGAGCATAAAGAAATAGAAAATCAGTCAAATATCCTCCTGTTTCAAAGATTCACAGAATGTTCTCAAGTTGCCGATGTAAGAAGTGGACTGTAAATTGCTCAATCGTGCCTGAAATATTGCTTCGTGAATAAGACGTTCTGCACAAAGCTCTTGTGTCTGATTTTCTATCTCTCTGAGAGAAAACGCCACCATTTTGCCAAAGATGTCGAATTTATCGTCACTTCTCTTGAAGTGCTTTTCTCCGGGCATGCTTAAATGTACCTTGCTCTCTTCGATTTCTGATTTCATTGCTGCTGTGCTAGTACTCGGAGGAAATATATATTTTTCGTCATCTTCCTCCTCGTAAAAGTATCTCTGAAATGAAAAGATAAAATAGTCAGAATCTTCATTAAAATAAAAGTTCTAGGTGAGCCGATTTTGTTAAATGTATTGGACATTATTTTAGGATCTTATGCGTCGATAATTGAATGAACTTTTCTTTATGAAGCATTTTACGTCAGTTTGGAATCCAATCTATTATAGACTTAAGTGAGAACGCGATGTTTAGGGAATAAAGTGTCTCTTAACCCCCTTGAGCACCGAAGCCAAATCTGTTACACTGATCAACTACCCATGACGTGCAGTGCACGTCAATGAATGGTTTAACGTCACTACTCCCTCATACTGGGGGCTTGAAAGGTTCTGATACAATCAGAGTTTAATATAGAGCGTTGTGATCTTTTGTCCGGATTCCCTTCCTGTCGACTTCCAATGACACTTTCGGGGCTCGACCTCTGGACCAGAAGATCGCAGACCAAGCACTTAACCAATGTGCTACAGAGACCAACCAGTACGTCACTCGCTCATAACTGCAGCTTTCCTGATGCTGAGTGAACAATGGGAACATAATACAGCGATGACGTGCAATGCACGTCTTGGGTAGTTGGGCCAGTGTTGTCAGCTGCTAGTCGAACACCTTCGCAAGTGTCCGCATCGGTGCTCAAAAGGTCAAAATCAAACGTACCACTTGAAAATCCAAAATACAGCAGCGCTCAAGTACCAAACATGTGTATCTCACACATCTTTTGAAAACACTTATTCAAACTACCAGTTGCAGAACCCGAAACTCTGCGACGCGACATCATCAACGCTTATCCGTACCGAACGCCCTAGCTTCGTAGCCGCCCCCATGAGCAGCTCCCATCATCAAATTACATCGAATTGCATTTTTAAGCCGCAGAGGGGGGACGGGCAGACAGTGGATTCAGTGGACTGCGGGGCCCTGTTTTCCTATTTCACTTTTTCTACTGATAATGATATATCAAGCGCTCATGTCCATGTAGAATCATCACTTTTGATATATGTTCATGACTCGGCACGTGATATTTCATTTCAATCGAATTAGAGTAAGCATCGTAGATAGGCCATTTCAAAAATTGTTTGTTATCTGATGATAAATGATTTTGTACATGTTTTGAGATGATTGTAGATTATGCTTAAAATTCACGCATTTATTGTTTGCATCACTCAATTAGACCACCAACATCACTCACGGCGATCGCACATTTTCTGTTGTTGCTGCAACTTAATGGAATCAACTGCCAGCTGACATTCGTTCCCACTCTAGTACCATCTACGTCAAAAAGACTGAAAAACCATTTGTTTAAGAAATTTGTGACCTCTTGGAACTGTCTTTCGAAAGTGGGTTATAATTATACATTATTATTATTATCACGCTTAGACATGTGCACTATGTTAGAAGACCGCAAATGTGAGTATTTTGCTTTCGTACATGATCGCACGTGACTGGTTGGCCTGTGTGAACAACTCGGTAGAAATATGAAATATTCATGAAAGAAATATATGAAAAAGCAATGAAAAATGCAAAAATGTGTGAAAATTCGTTAAAATCGAAAATTATGTATAAATATGGAGAGCTCTGTGTGAAAACTATCATTTATTCATAGGTTTACACCAAAAGTAGATGGCTGACCAGGTTTTCACAGTAGTTATTGATGAGTTTGAGATCACATCTGTTTTCAAGGTCTAAAAGTGCAACAGTTACGGATCTGGTAGGCCTAGTTCTGATAGGAGTGGATGAAATATAAATAGTGAACAAATGCAAAAGCTCTGCTACTCAGAAAATATCAATTTCAATAAATCAACAGAGGTTTTTTTGTAGCAGTTGACATCGTGAAACCGCCCCCTAATTCAACTGATTTTGTTCCAAATGTCGCGAACTTTTAAAGCACCTCATTTTGGCATGTGTTTGCTAAGAAGGTTTAGCTAATGTTTTAATATCGATTTAAGCTATTACCTGGGCGGTCTCAGAGGTTTGATCCTTCCTCCAGTGAAAAATCATTTTATTCTATTCAGTTATATGCAGTCACAAATGATCTATATCCATTGACTATGATTGTCTTGGAATACACTAGGATGGACCTAAGCTGGCTCTATGTAACACACTTGATGCCAATTCTCTTTATCGCTGTCGGACTGTAGTTGAGAATTATTGTAGTCTTAAGAATTATAGAAAGGGAGGCATGCTTATAGATAGATTATAATAGCCAGAGGTCATGCTGTTTTGCTTGCTTGAATATTTTGGAATGAATTCAATAATATTAAGTGCACCGGAAAGAAGAAATAATCTGTCTATTGATATTTCCTAGCATTAGAAAAGAAAAAAAAATCTCATTTACCAATTTATTGTGTTGTGTGCTATATTTTTAAATCTATCGAAAGCGACTAAACTTCTTGAATGAAATTGAACGGGAACGAAATGCATTCCACGGAATTTGATTTATTCTATTTTCTGTGAATCAGTTGATCAGCTGACTACATATTATTTTAACAAAATGCAATTATGTCAAAGAAACAGAACTGAGATAATGAAAAATATCAAAGTTATTTTTTAGCAGCATAATAACCAAAATGATTGAAATTGATGTAAAAGCCTGAGGCTGCAAATTGTGGTTGAAAATAGCCAATATTTCGGCTTCACAGCGTGTGTCAGGCATACAAAAAGAAGAGCAAAGCTAGGAAGACATGGAAATATAAAATTCACAAGACAATATAATTCATCTCTTGAGTTAAATGGGGGACATTGATTAAAAATGGCCTCTATATGTGTCTGAATCTGTGGCAAGTATCTTTGTTCTTATTATATTCGCATTACATTTTCGTAGATGGCGGTATACAGACGGTTCGGGACGAGCAATGTTCTCCTTTATCCTTTGGTGTAGAGGTCTGATGTCTGATTGGTGTACTTAATCGCATGTACGTGTATATGGGGGGGGGGTTCAGTGCTTTTCCGGAGATTACTACTCGGGGTTTGTGTCTGAAATGCGATTCACAAGTTGATCTCTTCACGGGGAAGATATTTGTTTCAATCGTCTGTCCGCTTCATCTGATAAGAATGGTAGCTTCAAAAATATGTAGTTTTGGTCTGCGTCTTTGTCGATTGTTATTACGCTTTTATTGCTCAATGTAGTTACGTAGGAAACGATAGTTTGAAAGTGTTCTCTTAGGTTCTTGCTGACGTTTCTGCTGGTTTGTGGGACTACTGTGCCTCTCTTGTATTCGGTTTCTTTCGTTTTTCACCATTGCCATTTCCGCACACATTGGTAAATGTGAATCATAATGAACGAATCATTGTTAACAAGTTGCAGCCCCTCTTCGTCAGACAGGATGTTGCTTCACTCAGTCTCTTCTACAGGTACTATTTCGGTAGAAGCAGCTCTGCAGTAAATGAGTGCTTACCTAAAAACCTAAGATCTTCTCGAGAAGCACACGCAGAGCTAATGCACTCACATGCTATCATGCGAGCTTAGAACGCGCACGCACTGTGAGTCGCTCGAAAAGCTTTTGTATTTGCACGGCACATCTTTGGAATCAGCTTCCCCAGACCACTTTCCCTGACCAATACAATCTTGATACTTTCAAAAGGCGTGCGAACAGGTTTCTGATGGGGACAGTTTAATCAGATTAGAAGATCTGTTTTTTCCTTTTATTTATTTAAAATAACGCAATTTGCTACTTTTCATTGAGTAACCCCTAGCTTCGTTCATGGCTCATAGCTGTGCTGGGGGTGAAAATTCTGTAAAAAAACGAAGAGATTTTTTCTTTCATGTTTCTTGTCTGTTTACTAGGCAGAATTCATATCCCTGATCACTTTGTAAAAAATTAAAGGGTTCACTTTTCAGATTTTTTAAAGTCTGTTGTTCTTCGCATGTGAGATTGTTGAATTCCGTTCTACTGTGTTCTTTGAGTCTGATATCTTTCACTTGAAAGTACTATCGTTTCAGATTGTCTTCATTTTCTGTGTCAGAAGGTGTCATTTTTAGCCTCGAGTCCCATGGGTATTTCATTATGTCTCCGTTTTCTGGATTTAAGTTGTCTCAATTTTCTAGAACGCTTTCGATCGATATTGATGGGCAAATCTGCAGAATTGCACATAGAATTCAAGACACGTAAGCCATGCATTGAATTTTGCATTCGACAAATTGTCTCCAACTGTAATGGGCCGACGAAGCGACTCTCATGGTTAATGTCAAAATTACTATCCCCTCTTCTTACTAGAGTTCCGGCACATCTTGAAAATGGCAAGACTCATATGGAGTGCATCATAAACACTAACAACAACAGCACCAATCACCACAGATTGCTTCCATGTATCTTCAATTTGGTTTCACTATGCATTTCAATCCTCATCCAAAATGCTGTCTAAAATATCAAAGATAATCTTGAACATAATCGAATTTCTACCAGGGTTGCCGTGGGGATTGATGTTTGGGGGCACCCCATACCTACAGAGAAACCTGTGGGTGTCCCCACAGAATCCCAACAGGATAAGCCCCTGATTAATATGTTGCTCTTGTTTGTGTAGAATGATTGATGTTCAATATCTCCATCTCAGTGGAACTTCTGCACATCATTCAACGATCCGAAGGCCGTATTTGACTCCAGAGATGTGGAATGGGAGTCCTTGAAGAAAGTCACCGACTGCGTGTTGTAACTTTTGTGACTTTTCTTTGCTGTCTTCGGTATAGGCTTATTGCTCTTTAAAATTGTAGTAGCCTATTTTCTATCATTATTGAGCCTTGATTCTGACTTGCCACCTAGAAATTATTGTACCGAAAATTTAACTAAATGCTCGTTCAAGTAAGGAATAGAGCCCGCTATGCACACGCATTTGACCTACAAATTTACATTTGCCTGAATCATTTGGTTGCATTAGCAGATAGGCGCTCATTATAATTATCTATCTCTACTGATTCGCAAGTTTTTGTCGTCTGCTGCCAGCTTGCACGCACAGTTTACATAGATTCTTCTCATTCCACTCTTAATTCTTAAATCATTCATGAGCCATGACACCTTTTTCCATAAAAGCTTACCATGACGTGGTTCACCGTAAACGCAATTCTATCTCGAAATGTTTCTTTTTAATAGTATGACGACATTGTCTTTGCTTTTATGATAAATCGGTTATTGATCAGCCTGTGTTTTTCAAACTTCTTCTTTTATTCACTTTGAATTTTTGGTTCACTTAACTTAGTTATTGACCATGTCGATCCTACTTCATTTTGCTAGCAGGATTATTTTAAGGATGCAATTTTTGCATTTAGTGTTCCCTTAAAGGAAACACATCTGTATAAAAATTCAAAAACTATGCATGTAGATTGAAGGAAACAGGGTCTTATTAAAATGTTGAGATGAAATATTAATACGAGTATGTACTTAGTTCTGCATAACACTCGAGCATTGCATAGTACGCTATTTTCATACTTCGCTATTTTGAAATTTCTATGTTTTTTTGTATTCACCTTTCACCGTTCGCTGTTTTGAGATTCGCTGTTATGACACCAAGCAACCAGTCTACATCAAGTAAAATCAAACCTAAGCTTATGTATACATGTTATGCGAAGCATTCTCAGGAAACATACACACATTCATTTCAAATGAACTATGCTTAAATTCCTTGCTGTAGACAATCGTGATTAAAGTACGTAATTGTTTGGCCATTCCTGGATATTATACACAATGTCAAAAATAGCCTCTGGCTTTCTCAGGAATAAAAAAAACAAAATTTCTAATATACCAAGCTTTCGTTTGAAATTTTGACTGTTAGTTTAACTCCTGAAGGACCCTAATGTCCCCACACTATTTTCAGTCAGCTGCTTTTCGTGAAGACTCGATTTTTCGATTTTTACTGCAAATAGTTTTGAGTGCATGTATTTGACTGTTTTGATAGATTATATCCGGGTTTCACGTGTTCCATTTGTGAGAAAATAATGATGGGCTGTCCTGTAAGTTGGTATTTGAGGTTCCTAATGTGAGGATTTTTCATTCGTTTAGTTGTTTATAGTGGCGCTATTTTCAAATAATAGGAAGTCTATCAACATACAAAGACAGGGTTGAACATAAATAAAAAATATTCATATGTTGCTACACTGCCAGTACTTCAGAATGCTCACTCTATCACAAAAAAGTCACCTGTCAAAAATTCTTATGTAGGCCTTTACTGTATGTTTGCGGTCTACCAACGTGCATTATAGCCATCCTTTATTGCTCAGTGGATCATGCCATATTCATATGTGTGAATATTCCCGTTTGATATTCGTTAATTGAATTAATATAGCAATCATTAATAATTCTACCTCCATCAATGCCGATAAAGAAGTAAAATATCAAAGCAAGTTTGGCCTTTATGCATCTCAAATCTAGAATTGGTTCGCAGTAGAAATCGACTTTTTACACGTGGTGAAGGAAAAAGCCTTGAATCAATCTAATCTGCTATTATGTATATAGATTTCGATGTTTCTCGACCACTCATTTCACCGAATTATTGCACAAGAACTTGGAGGATGTTGACCCATTTGTGCATGGTGATGAAATGCAGCACAATGAACCATTTATTGAGGTACACTTAAGTGTACAGTTAACGATGCCTATCAGATGAAAATGAAAGTTCTGACAAGTCGTGGATAAGTGAAAAATCTGAGCTTTCATTACAACAATGACTGCAATGCGAGTAGATGGCTTACAGTTGAATGATTTGGTGTAAGAAATCTTTATCACACTGTTCATGTATCCGACGAAAATCATTCAACATTTTCATGCGTCTTGCTTTGTGGGTTGAACCCATCAGGTCTTCTATATCGTAATTAGTTTAAAATCTAAGTTAATAATGATTAATCGCATTTATCACGCAAGCTTAATTATATCACAATTTTTTTTTATCTGAGCTACTTATACTATTAGAGCAAATATTTGTAAGTCTCCATTCGGCTCTACAGTAAAGGAGACTTGCAGAATTCTTCCACTTCAGACGTCCTTGACACACATGGAGCTATCATTATAAGTCATTCAAAATTATTGAACGTGTGTTACTAATGTGAAAATGATCATCATTGATAATTCATGCATTTTAAGTGTTGAGAGGCTGCATGATACTTTGTAATTCAACATCGAAGTTGCTTGTGTGATGTGATGTCAGTTCTGATTGCTTCTAGTGAATGTCAAAAATCTTCAGAATCCCCACAGAATCTCCATAGAATCCTATGGGAGCTGCGGGGATGGCCTCATACCCAAACCCACCCCATACCCATGGGTATCCCCACAGAATCCCCCTACCCTGATTTCTACACTGTGTCCCTTCTTTTCTGAAGACATTTGCACATTGCTAGAAACTCTTCTGTCGAATAAATATTTTATATTAGTATCCAGTATTGACGAAGCTAATGATTTGCTTAACATTTTGAATAAACAGCACCCAAATATTCGCTTTCAAATGCAGAGTTCAATAGATGAAAATTCATTGAGCTTGTTGGATTTCTCAGTGACGATGTCAACCAATAATGAGCTTCAATTTCAATTATTTAAGAAACAAGAAAGAAAAAATCTTCTCTCGTTCATTATGATTCACATTTACCAATGTGTGCGGAAATGGCAATGGTGAAAAACGAAAGAAACCGAATACAAGAGAGGCACAGTAGTCCCACAAACCAGCAGAAACGTCAGCAAGAACCTAAGAGAACACTTTCAAACTATCGTTTCCTACGTAACTACATTGAGCAATAAAAGCGTAATAACAATCGACAAAGACGCAGACCAAAACTACATATTTTTGAAGCTACCATTCTTATCAGATGAAGCGGACAGACGATTGAAACAAATATCTTCCCCGTGAAGAGATCAACTTGTGAATCGCATTTCAGACACAAACCCCGAGTAGTAATCTCCGGAAAAATACTGAACCTCCCCCTTGTATATTGAATAACTGTCCAGTCAGCAACAACAAAACATGCAGCAAAGGAGACAGTGTATCCGATTCAGTGTTCTAACTTCTTTTCCATGTACACGTATATGCTAGTAGGTAGCTCCATCAGACGTCGACACCAAAGAATAAAAGAGACCATTACTCGTCCCGAACCGTCTGTATACCGCCATCTGCGAAAATGTAATGCGAATATAATAAGGTTAGCAGTCCAATAGGCGGATCGTTCGACGGTGCTTCAATATAAGTTTTTATGAAAATAAATAGCGCTTTTTCAAATCAAGACAATTATTAAAACTTGTCAGTGAGATGGGTTGCTGGTCCCAATCTTCGTCAGGAAGTTGAAATTGGTACATGCACATTACACATACTAACATTAGCTGGTAAATTTGAAATTTATGTTGTCATATATCGTTGAAGTTTCAAGTCTGAGGACATCTTTCTATGTAGTTGCATTGAACATTGAACTGACTTCATGAATTGAAAATCGTCTTTTGTCTGCAAATTGATGATAGTTGCTTGCTAAAATTTAGCACATTAGGAAGATTGGTATGTGTCAAAATGTTCTTGTGGTATGTGAGTGGCCTGTTAGTTCCCTTTAACGGGTATATTCACTATTTCTCGCTCCTAGTTAATCCCATAAACACCGACTGCCGACGACAGCTAGCGAACCCTTCGTGCCAACGATGTGCCCTTCGTGTACTAAATTTCTTGGCATCCGTGGACGCTGCGTTTCGTCGTTAAGAATTCGGAATGGCACTTAGACATTATTCCTTTGGTGTTTTCTTCATTTCATTTAGATCAATCTCAATGTATATCATTTTGAATTGTTAAAGCATAGCCCATTGTCGCATACTCACTTTTCCATGTAATGTCAGGCCTTTTATGTTCGAACATGGTCTTTTCATGACGACCGAGATTAATAGCAACTAAAGGAAGTTAAACAATCCACTGTTTCGACTCTTTCAAAGCTATCAAGCTAAGCGAATAAATAGACCGTGTAACTTGTAACACATGCAGTGCAACAGAATTAGGCTGTGGCATGCAGGTAACATTTCATGAGCTCACCTCTGGTGGTGGACCGGGAACATATTCGACCTCACGACTTGGTGATGAGGATGAGAATGCTTCCGCAGGGTTCTCTTGGTCTTCGAGGAATAGTAGTTTCTCATAATATGGCCACTTTGGTACGTACACATTCTCCATTTGCATCACCTTTCTGTATTCCCGTCGGAACATCGTCCGCAAAATGTTCACTTTCCTCTTTAAACAGTCGACAGTCAAGTCTTGCATACTGAAGCGTTGCGTAAGTGACAACAATTCCATCCAAGCTTTCATCTTCATTCCACGGTCATGATAATACATAGACTTGGATTTCCATAAGCAAGGAAAAGAGTAGTACATATCAATGAATTCCATCGTCATCTCTCGCGACCACTCCATTGCCTCGCCGAGTCGAGGAAGAATTGTTGGGAGAGAGAGAGAGATGGAGGAAAACTGCAGGGGTTAAGGAAAGAAGCATCCAATCAACTCCTAAGTTTGATGACAAACACGGGGAAAGTCAAATGAACAAAGCAGAAGATTGCTTCAAACGGCATCAGCTAGTTTGGCAAACACACAACTGTCGAATAGATCGTATCTGCTGCTTGTGGGAGTGGTGAGATTTTTGAAGCATAGATTAGTGATCGATCAAGCAGTTTCTATCAATGAATTATGTGCATGATCGCTGCTTCAACTTGAGTGAACATTTGTCAAGCATAGGGTGACATGATCGATATGTTCACTCACTAGTTTGCGTGTGAATCGTGTCTATGTTGAGGGAAAATTACGGGTCATATCTACGAAATTGTCATCGAGCAAACAAACATATTTGCACCACTACGACGGGTTGTCAAAAAATCAAATGCAATTTAATTGAGTTGACTAATCAATTGATTTAAATTGCAGCAGAAATGAAATGCAATGCAATTGACATTTGATTACCCTACACTCAATGGCAGACTTTATACTACATTTATTTTTATGAAATGTTTGTATGACGTTTTTATCCCTTAGAGCAAGTGGTGGCGGCTCATCACTTAGATCTTGCGTCCACAAATGCCGTCTCACAACAAATTTTGATGAATTTACGTAAAAACTATAAACCGATGATCAGCATACTGAAATTACTCGTTTCAGCTTCGATGATGCGAATTTCATTCAATTCGTAAAAATAAAATTTCGCGGATATTCGCATTTTCAATATTTCGATTTACCTGCCCCGTCTCTCCGTGAAGAACATAGCTTTTTAATAACGTGACTAATTTATATATAAACCATGGACTATAAACAATGTGCTGTGCTCTTATACAAAACTATGGATTTATAAATCATATTACAAAATATTGCAAATACACTTCATCACATCATTCAGACCAGTCTCCTTTCACTATGAGAAAAACTCGCTAACGAGTTGCAATCGCTCTTCGTCAGTCGGTATTTAGCTTCACTTAGTCTCTTCTACAGATGCTATTTCGGTAATAGCAGCAGTTTTTCATTAAATTGGTGCGCACCTGAACCTAGGACCTCTTCCAGGAACACACGCAGAGGTAATGCACACACATACTATCATGTGAGCTCAGAAATTACACTTACTGTAATTCGCTTGAAATGCCTTTTTGTTCGCACGGTACAGCTTTGGAATCAGCTTCCCTAGACCTTTTTCCCTGACCAAAACTATCTCGACACTTTCAGGATGCATGTGAACAAGGTTCCGATAGGGACAATTTACTAATCATAAAATGTCTGATATTTTATTCTTTTTCATCTTAACTGATTTCAGTTAGTCATTCATTGAGTGAACCCTGGCTCCATTGCTCGTATTGTGCTAGGGTGAAAATTATGTAAGATAACTGGCTCATTGTATATTGTGCTTTATCTTGAGCTGAGCTGCGACTTAGAGTGCGTTGCCTTTAGGTAGAGGAGCTCATTTTTATCCTGAAGACTTTACCATTTTTCTTCGGTTTCAGTAGGTGGTTTTAGTTTGCCAGTCGTTAGAGCTTTTAGGTGGGCTTTGAAGGTGTCCCTCCCAGATGGATCCAGGGTAATTCAGATATAACCTACAATCATTTTCATAATGGTCTTTTTCTCAGATGAAACAGAAATTTCTTATCTATGTCTTCTTGCTATTGAATTTTAAATTACGTACTTTCTATGTATGATGTACAGTATGTGATAGCCTCTTTCTATACTCTGACTTACCTTGATAAAGTGACATACCGGTACGAAAATTCGTGAATTCGTCTGAATTTTCCTCAACATAACAATATAAGTCAATGGCAAAAGTCAATTACAATAACCTATACAGCTATGGAGGCTGATGCCCCAACCTAACTTCCTAGTATGACATCGTGCCTCGTGTGTGGCAGGGATGAGTTAAATGCTTTCGGAGTAACTATGTAAATGTCTTTCATTATGTTTCTTCGTACATTTCAGTTAGTTGTCCAATATCGAGGATTTATTGGCGGCCGAAGGTTGCCCCTTAACACAGCTATTTTATTTGTTCCCCAACAAGAAGCATGGATCGTCCAGCGATTTGGAAAATATAATCGCACATTGAATCCAGTGAGTAATTCATTCACATACAGTTGAATTCAATTTGTGATTATACTGAATTTGTTCTCAGGGCATGAATTTCGCTATTCCTGTCGTCGATCGAATTGCGTACGTCCAGAGCCTGAAAGAAATTGCCATTGACATTCCAGATCAAGCAGCTATTACTTTAGGTGAGTTTTGACGTCGGATTTCATCTACAAAGACCACCGGGTGGGATTTTCAATTTATTTGAAAATATCTGTAATTTCTTGAATGATTTGTTAGTGTAACACGAAGCTGAAGAAAAATTGTATTTCTCTTAAAGTACTTTTTCGATATCCTTATTAGTCAAACGTTGTCAAAATATCAAAATACACTTCTATCGTCCAAATAATCAATCCACTAATCAGAAAGGAACACTATAATGCCAGTCATGCTGCGCTATAGTACAAATATTTCATTTCAATAGTAGAATTTTCAAATCTGAAATTCCAAGAATCACACAAATGTTTTTACCATTGTTGTCGACATATCAATCATTGGCCTTTTCCACTATGGATTGAAAAGTTGAAAACTTATGGGGATGTTTATTCCCAACACACACTGCTTCTTAAAGAATAAACGACGGATTGGAAACAGCAATTGTAAGGGACAGATAATCAATCAATGGACAGAATTAAGATCATCAGGGAGAAAACAGAATGTTTCCAACCACAAATCAGGATGGCATGATCAGACGGAAACAGGAAAATATGTCCATAAAAATTCTTCACAAGCTTGAATACGCCTATGATCAGTCAAGCCTCTAGAACATGCGAGATACGAAATGTGATGCTGATTACTAAAATTTGCTTATCTTAGTAAGTTGTTAAGGTTACTCATGTCATGACATAGTTTCTGTATTAATTAACGTGCAAAATGTGAAACTTGCATATTATTACAACTTCACTGCAAACTGATCTCCCGATCTTACATCTTCAAGACTTGAGCTTGTTTCAGGATACGATGGAGCTTTGTTGAAGGAAGACTTGTGGTGGCACAGGATCCTCATGATCTTCGGATATATGTTCATGTCCTTTGGAGTTTTTCACATCGAGACACGCGTCCATGACATTTGATCGCTCCGCGCCGGTGTGAAGTTAGGTTCCGACACCTTCCTGAGGTGCCTCATTACCTGATAGGTGTGCTAAACTATCATTTCATAGACGTCATCCTAATTTATAAGATAATTTCATAATATTGATGATATTGATATATTTTAAATGTAGGGGTCGAGACGACTTTGTCCACCTTATCATCCCTGTACGATATTTTCTTAGGCGCACTCATGACTTGTATCACATCCCTGAAAATTAATCTTTCAGACAATGTTGTTCTTCAACTCAATGGAGTGTTATATCTCAGAGTCATAGATCCGTATGCAGCCTCATACGGTGTTGAAGATGCGGAGTACGCGATAACACAATTGGCTCAGACTACCATGCGTTCGGAGCTTGGAAAAATTTCACTGGATGCTGTATTCAAAGAGCGAGAGGTTTTGAATCATAATATCGTCACTTCTATCAACAAGGCTGCAGAACCTTGGGGACTTGACTGCCTACGATATGAAATCAGTGAGATATTGTTATCTTCTACTTTATAGCTGTTAATTTCCAACATTGTAGTACAGGGAACGATTTACAGGGGGAGGGGTTTCTTGCATCGCAGTTTGGTGTATTTAGGCTTTTTAAGAACCCCAAAGATGTCTGTTGTAGAACACCAGTTGCAACAACTGTCAAAATTAACTAATGCCATTGTGTAAGCTTGTATAGTTTTCTGTTTATTGCAACATCACTACACAATTACTAATTGACAAATGTCTTTATACATGTATTAGTCATCAATAGCCACTATCGAAAAATAGTCAATCGAGGAAGTCAGGGAACTTCTCCTTGTGCGATTGGAGGAGCCAAGCCCACAACTTCGCGCTTTCAACATAAGCAGTGCCAGCACAGTACTGCTTAAAAATAGTCCACTCTTCTATCAATTTTGTGACAAGCAATCATGCGACAACTCGCACACAAAGTAGTCGCGATTAGTTGCATCGCAGTATGTGCGATAAAATGTTGAAGTTGCGTCGCAAATGGTACAAACTGCATGGCAAACTGCGATGCGATGCCGGTTAAATCGTTCCTTGTAGCAAGAAGCATTCATTCTAAGGCAAACAGTCATTGCTGATCATGATGATGCAGTAAAAGGTAATCAAAAGGCATCGCAAGCTATAAAAATCTTGATGAGCGGTATGAAAGTCGGTTTATCAAAAAACAACACAATGGATGTAATTTTGATTATCTTTGTCAGTTCTGTGATATTCTCTCAGGTTTGTCATTCCTCATATATGAGCAATGTTTTATGGATCATTGATGGAATATTCAGTAACAATAACTTTGAAACTTTGAGGAAAGAATCATAATTGAATTGAGACTATTGTTTTATCATGCATGTCTGATGAACTTTCTGTGTGGAATAATTGGACTGTGGTGAACGTTTCAATTGAAATGCAGTTAACTTGTCAATAAATTAGGGACCTAATTAGGCATATTTTCATGTGGATTTACGTAGCCTGCTGCACCGTTAGCAAATAAGAAAATATGCCAACCAAATAGGACCTAATAATCATGTAATATGCATTGCTATTCAGTGATGCAGTGACACCTTGTCACTGTAAGGAAATAAGTAGTCAAGTTCATTTTTCTGAGAATATCATGACCAACGACACTTTACATTTTATAACTATGCTTCACATATTATCGCTGTCCGTAATAACTATGTAAATTATTCTGGTCGAAAGCAAAACAGATCGACCAGAATAATTTACATAGTCATTACGGACAGCGATGTAAGAATCTAATTTAAGGATTATAAGTCGGCAACAAGCTCTAATTTGTTCTTATGTAACTCCTAAAACTTTCGTACCATACTTACTCCCTCCACGGTTTATCGTCCCTTTCCCTCGTGTTTCAAGTGTTGGATCTCCGATTAATTTCATCATTGAGATGTAGATGATTCAGGATGAGATGAACAGTTCATCTCTATGAACTATAGACTAAATCTCAACAAGAAAGATAATCTAATCAGCGTGCCAAATTAGTCCACTAAAAAATGGAAAATTTCATTGTTTAATTTAAATTTGGTGCGCTGACTAGAGATTTGGTCAATGGTCGAGATGATATGATCCCCTTTCTGTAGTATCTGTTCCGTACCTCAAAGACTAAGTCAATCGAGTCTCTGCTTCAAAATATATGCAATTATTTCGGCCATTCCACTTCTCAGTGGCGCGACATTGCAAATTCCTTGCAAGGTATTTTGGAAGCTGATACTTTAAGTGATGCAGTTTCCGCTACTAAAACCAAAGTAAAAATATTTCGTTTGTACAGAAAAATTATTGAGATCAAAGAGTGGCGTAACATTTTCTCCTCCGGATTCGACACACTTCGAATTTCAGCTAAAGTGATCAAACAGTCATGTCTGCAATCTCAGTGAAGATCATGAGAACGTGACAGCTGGTTTATTTCAATCAATTTCGGTCATTGGCTGTTCAACTCGTTGTTCATTCGAGACTACCTGAGGTCATTCATATCGACTTCTAAGAAGGGGTTATCGAAGTCGGCGTGCCACTGACATCTATCATTGATTTTGATGTCATTGACTAAGTTTCTAGGAATTTCTAGGTTCTAGTTTCTAGGTTTTTCTAATTTTCTAAAGAAAATTCTAGCATTAAATGGAAAAGAATATTCTGAAACATCCATGTAAACACTACAGTTCAGATGATGGCGCTTGACAATGTTTTGATTCTAGCAGCACTGCATTTTTCCAACACGGAATATCAAAAGTATATTTCTGAAGTACTCCTTAATATTCCTGACTTTTTTGCGAGGTAATGGGAAGATTAGTGCGGCTAGATTAAAAATTGTGTCACGCCACTAAGGCCACATCACTGAGCCAAAGGTGACACGCCACTGAGACTCAAATTTATATACGTATAAGAACATTTCAGATTTTTTTATATGATGTATTTTGTTAAGAGCATAATTGAGACGGAGAATCCTTAATGAGATAATTGCATGTGCTTTGCTTATGATGTAGCATCATCTTGAGGCTAAAAATCTCAGTGGCGTGACACCATAAAACCTACTGTTTGATCAAACTGAATTTTCCCCAATATATAAAAGGCATTTTGTTCATCTATACCACTAGAACTGACATTGATAATGTCAAGGAGTCTCAATTAGAAAACTCAAAATTTAATCATATAAATAGAACAAGCAGAGATTTTTCTAAATATCAGTCCGAATAGGCCGTTTAGTTAAAAAATGCGATAATGATGAAACAAAAATAAATTTGTTTACATCGTATATTTTGATAAGAGCTATATAAACTCTGAAACGTTTGAATCCGTAATCGAATGATGCATAACTCAATATTATTTGCTTTACTTTGAAATTCGACCTCTTGGTTGACATTAGCGTGGAATGGCCCATTTAAAATATAGAAACAATCTTCCAGACGTCCTGAAAATGACTCACTGTAGCATTGTCTAGAAAGCCATGGTGGTTAAGTGCAAAAAGCTAAGGCATGAATGAAATTTCGAGTTCAAAGATATTTTTAACTTTTGAGGGGCATCATCAAAGAAGCATGATTATTGTCAGAAGATCTAATGTAAATTAATACATAACACAATCTTTCCTTATTAACTAGATATACGGTTTGTAGTGCTTTGCTTCCTCACATCAGGACCGAATTTAAGTTTCTATTTTGGAAGATGCAGCATACAATTCATTGCTATGCTTAACTATGCGTAGTGGGTCTGAGAGTTCCTGACGAGAGTGTCTGAAAAGTCCGACCCATACCCCTAGTAAGATACAAGATTGAGAGCCTGCTGACGGGGCTTTTCCAATTCTGCTTTAAGTCAGTAGTTGTCTAGGCTATCGGACCTGGACTCGGTCAGAAAGATCGGCCTGTTCCGAAACCCTGACGTGAGCAACATGCACAGGGTATCCGCGGTCCTGGAAAAATCCTGGCCTTGGAATTTTTCCTGGTGTTTTTTGCGTGTCCTGGTATTTTTGAGTCAACTGATTGGCATGCCGAGTTTAATTTCTTGTGAATGTGAGTTGGTCAATTTGTATTAATGATTCAACAGCTACAAATATCCACTCAAGGAAGTTGAGATGCATTTAGCTAGACTATTTGTAGTAGGAAGGAGGCGAAGCTTAATGCTGACGAACTACATTGGAATCTCGCATGAAATCATGAGACTACTATTGCCGTTACGCATAGATGTGTTATCTCCCATAAAAGCTATAGGTCGGGATTGTTCTTACGACGCCTGGTGACACCGTCATCTGGCATGACATGCTACCATGCCTTAAGTTTTAGTCGCCGCGCATAGAATGAGAAAACGAAGTTTTCCAACTTCTGCTTGAAAACTCATGTTGCATGTGACTGGCCTATCGATCCCTTTAGAAAACCTCTTACCCGATTGTCATCAATCATTTACCATCATTACTCTACACCTACAGTCCCAGGAAAGTAAATCAATGTAAGACATTAGATATAGAGGTGGGCTATTTCAAATGACAAATAGCTTTCAACACCAGCTCATTTTGTAAAGCTGACTTTGAGCGCTATGACACTAATTTTTTCAAAATTGACCCAAAAATGAGTAGGTTCGGCCCATTTAAAAACTTTCGGTGAAGTTACTAAAAATAGCTGCATAATGCCCCATATGAAAGTGCTTATTATGTACATCAGACTCCTGGGTATGACCTTAAACTCCATCCGTCACTCCAGTGAGAGGTAGCACCTTACCCCAGTAAGGGCCCGTTGGCTACGGATGTGTCCCTACTGGCAGACCTGGTCCTCCAGTGGAGTGAAGGACTGCTCATGGCTCTCAGTCTAGCCAACACATGAGCAAAAAACCAACCTGCTGCCTTGTAGGTTTGTCTCTTGTCAGAGAAAAGCTAGGTCTATCGCTTACAACGATAGTTTTGACGTCAAAGGCATGCGGTCAAAATATGTTTGCCAAACCAATATGCGAATCACAAACAAACAGTTTTTCATACCGGATCGGTCGAGACCCGGGTTAACAACGACCGCCATCGGTGCTGATGCCCTACAGGGCACCGGTGGAAATTGGGCTACTGCTGGGCGCAAACGAAGAAGGAGAGGTAGAACAAATGTTCGTAAGCATGAAGAAAAGAGAAGAGAAATGTGGGTCAAGTTGAAGCTTGGTACGTTGAACGTTGGCACCATGACAGGCAAAGGAAGAGAGTTAGCTGATCTGATGGAGAGGAGAAAAATAAATATCCTATGTGTCCAGGAAACAAAGTGGAAAAGTAGCAAAGCGCATAACATAGGTGGAGGTTACAAACTGTTTTGTTGTAGTGGTGACGGAAAGAGAAATGGGATTGGAGTAATACTGAAGAATGAGCTTGCAGTAAATGTCATAGAGGTGAAAAGAAAGTCAGATAGAATGATGAGCGTCAAAATTGAAGTGCAAGGAGTATCGATGACGGCTACAAGTGCGTACTCTCCACAGACTGGCTGCGATTGGGATGAGAAGGAAGCCTTTTGGAGTGATCTCGAAGAGCTGATGGACTCAATGCCCCAAGAAGAGAGCTGTGATTGTAGCAGATCTGAACGGACATGTGGGTCAAGGAAACCAAGGTGATGAAGAAGTCATGGGACGTCACGGATTTAGATCACGTAATGCAGAAGGACAGTTGGCAGTGGACTTTGCAAAGCGAATGGAGATGGCCGTTGTGAATACTTTCTTCGAAAAGAAAGATAAACACAAATCAACATACAAAAGCGGAGGAAAAACGTCACAAATCGATTACATTTTGTGTCGGAGACGAAACTTAAAGGAAGCGACGGACTGTAAAGTTATACCGGGCGAGTGTGTCACCACTCAACACAGAATTGTTGTTTGTAAAATGAATATCAAAGTAATGAAGAGGGGCCGCCGCCAAAACCCAGAAAAGAAAATTAGATGGTGGAAATTGAAGGATGAGGACTGCTGCAATGTATTTCGTAATGCCGTGACAGAAGCTTTGGCTAGAAGGGAAGAGCGAATACAATGGGATGAGATGGCTAAGATTGTGAAGGACTCGGCTTGAAAATCCCTGGGAACGTCGAGTGGGAGACTCAAAGATAACAAAGAAACGTGGTGGTGGTGTGAAGAGGTTCAAGAAAGTGTGAGAAGAAAAAAGTGTGCAAGGAAGACAGTATTTCAAAATGTTGCAGACAGGATTTCAAGCAGAAAAAGCATGAAACCAAAAGGGTTGTAGCAATGGCAAAGGAAAATGCGTACAGCGAGATGTACCGGAACCTTAACTCTAAGGAAGGTGAGAGGGCGCTGTACCGATTGGCAAGGCAAAAGAATGGATATAGTCAGGACGTGAAGAAAGTGATAGCGATTAAGGATGAAAATGGACAAGCATTATCGAACATCCATAGCATTCTGAATCGTTGGAAGGAGTACTTTGAGAACCTTTTGAATGAAGAAAATGAGAAAGAAGAACTGACGAAATAGATGGGGTGTACGAAGAAGTCCAAGAAATAAGCAAGAGAGAAGTCTACGAAGCTATGAGAAGAATGAAAAATGGCAAAGCGGTCGGTCCTGATGACATACCAGTCGAAGCCTGGAAATGTTTGGGAGAAATCTCGCTTGATTTCTTGACCGGATTGTTTAATCGTATACTGTTGGGAACGAAAATGCCAAGTGAGTGGAGACAAAGTGTCATCGTGCCAATTTTCAAGAATAAAGGCGATGTACAGAACTGTAACAACTATAGAGACATCAAATTACTTTGCCATACTATGAAGCTCTGGGAAAGAGTTGTCGAGGCTAGATTACGTAAGGAGGTCACCATTTCTGACCAACAGTACGGTTTCATGCCCAAAAAGAGCACGACGGACGCCATCTTTGCGCTGAGGATGCTGATTGAGAAGTTTAGAGAAGGTCAAAGGAAACTCTTCTGTACGTTCATTGACCTGGAGAAGGCGTACGACAGGATGCCGAGAGAGGAATTGTGGTACTGCATCAGGAACTCAGGAGTAAATGACAAGTTTATCGAGGTGGTGCGAGACATGTATGAAGACAGTGAGACCAGAGTCAGATGTGCAGCTGGAATGACATCGGGATTCAGAGTGGATGTTGGACTTCACCAGGGATCAGCACTGAGTCCGCTACTCTGCTCTAGTCATCGACAGACTGACAGATGAAGTAAGGACACAGGCCCCTTGGACGATGATGTTTGCTGACGACATCGTTTTATGTAGTGAGACCCGAGAAAAAGCGGAAGAGAATTGCATTGGAGGGAAGAGGAATGAAAGTAAGCAGAAAGAAAACCGAGTGCATGTGCATCAACAGCGAAGAGGGTGATGAGAAAATGAAATTGCAAGAAACAGAAATAGCGAAGGTGGACACTTTTAAGTATCTTGGGTCAACTGTCCAAAGCAATGGTAAATGTGACAAAGAGGTGAAAAAACGAGTACAAGCGGGTGGTGCGGATGGAGACGAATTTCCGGAGTCATGTGTGACAAGAGGTTATCAGGAAAGTTAAAAGTGAAAGAAGTGAAAGGAAAGATTTTCAAGACGATAGTGAGACCTGCCATGATGTATGGACTGGAAACGGTACCATTAGCAAAGAGACAAGTAGCCGAAATGGAAGTAGCACAGTTGAAGATGCTTAGAATGTCTTTTGGGGTGACTAGAATGGACAGGATTAAGAATGATTACATCAGAGGAACTGCTCATGTTGGAAGGTTTGAGGATAAGATGCGAGAGGCTAGACTCAGGTGGTACGGACATGTGAAGAGGAGAGAGGAGGAATACATTGGAAGACGAATGCTGAAGATCTACCGGGCAAAAGAAGACGAGGGAGACCGAGCCTAAAATACATGGATGTGGTGTCAGACGACTTGAAAGTGATCGGAGGAAAAGAGGAAGACGCGAAGGATAGACAAGGTTCCTTTCAAAATAGTTTTCTCACAAAATAGTCCTGAAACTCGGTTTTTGATGAAACTGTCATGAAAGTCATGAAACGAAATCTATTTGATGTCGTAGGAACTATCTTGGCAGCATCTAAAATCCATGCGTCTGAAAATTATTGCCGGAAAACCAACTGCCACTTGCGGTATAATGGAAGTATGTGGAGACAGGCTAAAGTAGGCTTATTTTGCATCATGTCATATCATCTCATCATATTTCAAATCCCTCGTATTTTAAACTTCTCCTTATCTTAGTCTTCTGTACCTGAAGATGATTGCTGGACGGTAATCGAAAAATTTAGCACATCCAGATAAGAAATAATAAATTAAAATCTTAGAAATATTTGACTTTTTCCAATTCCAATTATTATACCATGACTAGTCAGGGTGTCTTCCAAATATTTTGTAGCTGCAAGAGGCAACTGATAATCCACTTAAAATTTCAGGAAACTGTGGAGGTTAAGGTGCTGCTAGGAACGTTCATGATATCGTTTTGTACGAAAATCCTTATGTTTCATGCTCAATGAAAGGCTCATTTGCATCCATTTTGTCTGCTTTGGTCTTCGCTAGACATCTCCAGAAGAGAATGTGCATTGCTTGGGTCATTTGCCATAATCAATAGAATGTTGGGCAAAAATTGTGATGTCGAATTTCGGATAAGTTTGCATCAGATGGAGTGGTTGGTAACTATTCGCTGATGAATACTTCGATGTGTTACTTCAGTTCACAACAGTTCACAATTTAACCTTGACACGGTTGTGTACTCTTCTCTATTTCATCAGATCAACAGTGATTTAGGAACCTCCCACGCATAGCATTTGTGCATCAATATGAATCAGGTATACTCGTCAGCTTTCATGCCAGTGCTGCTACGCAACCTCGAGGTGATTACTCGAAATAAAATATTTCCATTGCCACTTTTGATTTTTCTTAATGCTCCCCAGTGCTATGTGTAGTTCGATTTTTATATTAGGCTACCGATGTAGTCTTACAGAATGGGCTAATTCATAACTTATGCAGTACTTTCAGTCGAACATATTATGTCTCTTTTGATAAGATTACAAGATTATGAAGTGCAGGTTCAATTCCCCCTCGCGGTTTCCATCAAATGTCGACATTCACTCAACTTTCATAGTTCTCAATAGACTGACGGAGTAGAATCATTTCATTATTATCGAAGATGTTGGATCGGACATTTTCTTTAAAAAGTCTAGGAAAATTAAGTGTTTGACTCTCCAATTTTATTGATTTCCTCTTCTCTTCCCTGTTTCATCTGCACTTCAGATCGGTACTCATAAGACAGTTCATCTAGCATCTTTAAAATTTTGATAGGCATATAACATGGTCATTTATAAATTCATTACTCTATGCCGAGTAACAATTTATAGATCGCATTCTTCTGGATGATCTACGTCGATTATCTGCATTTTTTGTAACAGAAACAAGCGTTTTAAATGCTGCTGCGAATGTTCTTGTCATTCGAATATCACTTCTAGTCTTTCCCTTGGACAGAGTTTCGGAGCCATTGTGACCACCAACCTATAATAGGCCTATATGTGCTTATATCTTCATGTAATTAGAAGTAAACATAATCGTGATTTACGAAACTAAATTTTAGAAACTGTGATGCAGTAATTAAATATTGGACGGAGATTGAAGAAATTCATGCACTGACATGCACATGGGCATCAGCTGAGGTATCTACAGAAAATGAGAATGGTAACCCGCAGGCTGAAATTTCAGGAATTCTTGGACCCATTCATGTAATTATTCAAAGAAAACACGAAGGATGCCAATTTATATGCTAGGAATCCGCAGATCTGTTTATAGTCAACCAAATATAAGTCGCAGCTGCTTCCTGTTGAAGCCATTGCTTGGTACGAACTGTCGCATAATAGATCAACCGTGAAATTTTTAACAGAGTAACTTACCATATTTGTTTCCGTCCGCACCTACTCAATTTTGCACGGATTTCAATACAATTAGTACCAAAATGATCAGGAGACACTACTCATTGAAATGAGCTGGTGTTCAAATGGATTTGAACATGTGACATTTTTTCGACCCTGTATAGCCCACCTCCATTAGATACAACATCCTAATTCTTTCTAATATTCGGTATAAATATTCTCCTACCTCAAACTCTAAGGCATTTCAGTGTGGACCTTCTGATTTGCACCATAATCAAAGGTAAAAAAAACTTAGTGAAGTAGTCATTAAACTCATGAAATTTATGATCATTGGAGATTTTTCGTTGAGATATATGGACATTGGATAATTACCTCCACCTCAGAAAACATAACTACATGTCATTGAAATTATGCTCTAATTTCAGCATCATACGGATGCTGTTTACGCATCTTACGGATGATGTTTAGCAACATTGTAGACTACATTATGGATCAGTCGGTGCATGAGTTTTGCAGAGTGTCGAGTGACCTGTAAAACATGGGAAATCATGCATTTATATGTCTTTCAGAAAATAAAGACATATATGTTCCGGGTTGAATGAAAAGTGCACGTGATGACTTGAGCTCATCCAAGGTAATTTTTTCTTCATTCACTTGCCTGACGATGGTCGCCTGTAGCGGCTGAAAGGCCTCGCACATGCTGGTAAAATAAAGAAAACCATCAAAGCAAGGACTTCTCTCAACTTATAAATTTATATGTCTGAAGCACCTGCAAAACTCTTGCAACGGTCATGCAAAATCTTAAAACTAACATGATATGATAAATGCGCGTGTAATTAAGTATGACATATTGTGATCGTAGCATTCACATAAAAGTGGAAAACTCTTGTTTGTAAAATGTTTCATCATATAGAAAAAATATTATTCTTTGAGCATTAAATTCGAAACTCGCTGATTCTCATTAAATGACACAGTGAGGTTGTCGAAAATTACTCAAAGAATTCCAACTTCAGCACCCTCTTGCATGTCGCAAAAAGCTAAATGAGCACTTTTTATCAACATTTATGCATTCCAATGTTCTATGGAAATATGTAAGTCTTCCTCAGTGATTTGGACTTGGGACTTTATACTGTTGGGTCCTTGCCTGCGTGATTGATTCTGTGAAATTATGCGAGAATAGAATGTACCCACTTACGAATTTAAGTATAGCTCTGATGCTCCACTATGCTGTATACATAAACTAATGGCCACAGAAGGTGCAGGTGCACCGAAAATCTCAGATTTTAGTTTACTTACAATTTTATACTTTCAATCGAATAATTTTGAGTAGCTATTTAAGATATTCTTATCTCAGAATTTTGTGTCATGCGATGGCTGTTAGCGTCAGAAAATCTCGATTCCGATAAGTTCTTGTAAGTTGGGTTAGATGAACTCGGCCGGATCACAGACAGCATTTGGATGTTAACCAGCATTTAACCATATGACGCTCAACTGCTGATTTAGATTATGAAGATTTTATGATGAATTGTACACCGGCTTTATTAGATCTGTCTTTGAGTACACCTCTCCATGTTTCGCTGGCATGAATCTCGCTCTTTCACAAAAGTTAGCAAGACTTGATAGAAGAGCACATAGAATAATTTTCATGGATGACATTCGTCTTTGTAAGTGTTCCCCTGATGTTTTGTCAAAACGTAGAGATCCAGGGTATCGACAGTCCTTTAAAAGTCCTTTATCATAAAAATAGTCCTTTAAGTCCTTTAAAAGGCCCTTATTTTCGTAATATGTCCTTTATTGTCATACTTTTATAATGAACGATGTTATTGGTGTCGAACGATTTATTTTTTGTCAGCGATATTTTTGCTGTAATTTGCAAATCCATATGTCACAAGCAACAACAACCTTATGTTTCCAATTTTCTGTTCTCTACCCTTCCCCAGTTGTTCTGAGAATACTATTACCAACTTGATAAGATTGGGTTACAGGAAACGTTTTTCAGATCGTATTGCCTCAATCGAAAATGCATGAAAAAGTCAGAACAGAAAGTACATTGAAGTCGAAGAATATCCGATGGTGAAAGCTGACTAATTATGTTCGACAGTCCATCTTTCTGAACAGGTTGTTTGAAAACGCTTCTCCGCCGAAGATGTAGAATTGTGCAATCAACTGAGACTTGACAATGATTTGTCTACTTACACGTATATTTACATGAAGAACAAAACTGATATCCAATCTACTCACCATTTCGTTGCGGCGTACAAGGTGATAATAACATACGTGTATTTCCCCATTGTTCTTGTCATTGTTCATTTGCATGGATCACATGCATTAAGTTGAATGATTGCGTCAGTACTTGTCAAATATTATGGCTACAATTGTATTTGAATGAAGAGATCCATGAAATGCATAGTTTTCTTTATCTCTAATGTAGCTTTAGGCTACAACATGGTGGTCGTAGCGACAGCATAACATAAATCGATATACAGTCATAGAAATCACACACCAACATAAATTCATTTCAAACACTTCGAAAAAAATCTGCGACTCGGATATGAGTTGAACCCATGGCCTTCTAGTTGCATGCTGGACGCTCTTCCAACTGTGCTACTGTGACGGTAAAGTTAGTTGTCAGATTGTTCAACTTTAGCCCCTACTATCGAAGTGTCGACTACCATAGAAGTAGTACACAACAGCCACATTCATGCCCATAGATAGCTAGGAATAGTGGCCTCCGGGACGTAATCCACACATACGCACGTATATCCACACCGCAACCTACAATGGTAAGTTAACAAGTCTATCTCTTCAGAAAGTGAGGGAATTCGACAGGTACATGCAATCAGCTTGATGATTTTTATTCCAGTCAGTGTCGGGACATGTTGTCTGGTCGTCTGGTAGGTGTTGTCAAGGTAGTCCCCTGCCTGTTCTTCGGTCAGACCAATGTCGAACGAAGGTTTTCTGTCAATAAACATTGCCTCGTGGAAAATTTGAAAGAATGGTCTTTAATCGCTCAACGACGTATCGCGGATGGCATCAGCAAAGCATATGATAAATCACTGTCGGGGATCCAGACGAAGACTTACCGACGCTCGTCGGAAAGACGCCGATGAAATTGAGGCACGAAAGCAAAAAATACGTAGAAACGGAAAGCCGAAGAAACGTTTTCGGAAATCAAAGAAAAAGAACAGACTTAGTTTTAGCAGAAGAACTGCATGCCCAGAGCAGTGGATATGAATCCATATTGAAGAGTTCTTCCGTAACAGATTTGATCTTGAAGATCATCGTCACTGGATAATAAGATCTGACGCTTGTTTTTTAATCTCCTTGTATATAAATGTTGTTACCACTTTACTAATATGATCTCATGCAATTGAAATGCTTGTTTACATTTGAATTGATGTAATCAAAATAGTCCTTCAAAAGTCCTTTAAAAATCCTTCATTTCGACCCGTGAATTTCTGTCGACACCCTGGAGATGTCATGTGCAAAAAGCATTTTGTATGTATTTCCATGAATGAAGACCATGTCCTGAGACATTTGCTCCCAAGAACACTGCAGTACAGTGGCAAATATGCGGTTCCTTTTTGTCAGACTGTGAAACGTAAACGGTCTTTTATTCCTTGCGCTATTAACTTGATGAATAATCAATCTTTTTTAGGCTTTTACATTTTTGTATATATATTCAGTGATATGCATAATTTGTGAATTCCATTTATATAAAGAGACTATATAAGTCAAAAGAGAGCATTTGAAATAGTTTTTGGCTATCCAACGCGGATTTGATTCCAATTTTTTTTCTCGAATCGGTGTTTCGAATCGAATCGAGAAGCTTCGCAGGTCCCTAATTTAAATATTAATAGAAATCAGTCTTATGGATCATGCTTGTTCAATATATCCAAGATATCTCATTTCACGCACGTTTTTGATGCCGCATTTTGCGATGTGTGACGAAGGCATACATAACAGAAGCATCGGCAAATAGACACTTAAAGAATTCCATCATCGCTGGTAAAAAGCTTGCGAGTTAAATGCGCATATTTCAAGAGCCACAAAGCTGTCCGTCTGAAGGTGGCATCCGGATGGTGCAACTCGAGTCCTACGGCTGTAGTCGGGTCATTGATTTCGAATGTCACGACTGCAGCCGCCTTCATTTCGCTATTGTTTCATTATCTGTGTTATGGAAATGGCTAAACGACGAGTTTTATGAGCTGCTCTCGTGGAGGAGGAAGATGAAGAAGAAGCAATGGTTCTCGTTGCAAAGATGAAAAGAAGAGATATACGCTATACATGTACTTTGTACGAAAAGAGAAACTGAAAGATTTCAACGTATTCTAATAGAAAGGCATTTGATGAAAAATGAAACAGTATTTAGAAAGTTTTTTCGCCTGAATGATGGTACTACCAATATAAAAGTGGTGGCATTGAAGACGTATTAGCTTATAAACAGCACTATATATCAACGACACTATCAATCAAAAAATATATAAAAAATTTAATTCGCAGCAATTCAGCGTCGAACTTGTACAAAAATCAGATATTACTTTAAGAAATGCTTTAAAAAAGAAATCGAATTATGAAACCAATTTTCAATTATCTGCATGCCAATACGTTAGAAATGGATCATGAAAAAGAAAACGGATGGCAGTTCCATCCGATCACTCCATGTGAAAATCAAAGAACATGTTGCCTGAGAAACATTATTTGTCTTTAAACATCTCAAGAGCTGTGATACCAACAACTTCAAGAACGAAATATTGAAATATGAAAAAGATGGCACAAATCTACGACTTATGGAAGCGCAACTAATACAAAAATGCCAACAAAACACAAAATGCCAATTGACTCAAGAGAAGAAAAAGAGTAGTACCGACAATTTCTATTCCTTTAATTCTATGACCTTCCCATAATTTCATCATCAATATATCTTAGAATGCACTTATCTTTCTATATCTGTGCAATTCCTTTCTATCCTATCATCTATATCCTATTGACTCATTAAAATCTTAAAATTCATGTTTGCAAAGTCGTAACTCCCTTCTATCCTGTGATGTGGCCTGAAAATGCGAAAATTTAGGAGCTTTTTATAAAGACCTAATAGCACGGCTTTATTCACACAATTTTACACTGTCTCTGATTGAAGATGATTTTGCGGGTCAATTATGCGGAAGTGTGAAAAAACAGCTGAAAATTGTATTTATCTCTTCGGCAAGTAGCCTGCAATTTTCCATTTTTACAAGAAAAAAGAATTCTAACTTTCAATTCACATATTAACTTTGTGCTAATTCATTTTCTTTCTTTTCCTGTCACAGTGGTGAGTCACTAAGTCGCGACGACTATTACCAACTGACTGCTTCCGAAGAGACTGCAGTCGCGTGCTTAGGTCCGCGTTGCTGTCGACGCGTCGACCGTACAACTTGAGACGCGTGATTCGAAACAGGGTTATTCGATACCATGGAAAGCAGTGCAAGTTGAGAGCCGCGCGTCTAGATTCACACGGCTGGAGTCGCTTCAGTCGCGTCATTCGAATTCAACCTTAATGCTGATGTTTTACTGAAATTATTATTATATGACGACTGCTCTGAACTTAGGCATTCTCTTTTGTCTTTGAATCTGCATATTGCATGCTCAAGCATATGAGCAAAATACAAAGCATATGAGTGTATCATCATACGAGTTAAATCTGCTTGCAGGAGACATTCACTTACCCGACGCTATTCGCGTAGCTATGCAGTTACAAGTAGAGGCAGAGAGGAAGAAGCGTGCAGCCATTCTCGAGTCCGAAGGACAGCGAGAGGCAAGCATTAATGTTGCGGAGGGAAAGAAAAGATCCCGAATTCTGGCCTCTGAGGCTGATCAGCAGGAGCTTATCAATCAGGCGAATGGTGAAGCAGAGGCGTTGAGAAGGGTTGCAGAAGCGAGGGCAATGGCCTTAGATATACTCAGTGATGCGATCAAGAACGAAAAAGGACCTGATGCTGTTTCTATGACCGTCGCTCAACAGTATATCGAGGCATTCGGGAAATTAGCCAAGACGTCCAACACAATCCTCCTACCCGCTCAAACAAACGATATGTCTTCGATGGTTGCTCAGGTGAGAGCTGCCTTTCTATGAGCTTGTCTTCCGTTGCAGCGAATTTATTGCAATTTGTTGGGGTTTGTTCCTTAGTGGCCTAGGTATTTGCTTGGGTCGCTGCGAACTGAACTCTTTCGGTGGTTGATTTCCCTGAAAACTCGATCTCACCTCCCTGTGGTTGCAGCCAGGTCAGGCGCAGATGAGCGCTCGGTTAACCGGAACTGCGCGTTTTTTTACAACAGTGGTATTTACGTAGGTAGTATCGCATTACTGAATTATGTATAGAAAGAAAGTATTATCCATTCAACTACCACGGGGAGATATTTTCAGCACCTGTCTGTCTTTTTCAACAGCGAAGACGGCACAAAATACCATATGGGCTTTCAAATGGTGCGGTGTTAATATTCACTTTTCGTGTTAATACATTTTTTGCGTTGCATTGTATGTCGTATGTAGTGTAATGTAGGCTAAAGCCAACTAAAGTTCTTAATTATTTTTCAGTAAAGGTGATATAGTGTTCAAAACTTTCCGAGAAATTTTCGTAAAACGGAAAATTTTGAGAAAGTAATTTGAAAAAAACTGGCATCATAAGCACATATTTAAATTGTGCCTGTTTCGACAATAACATATTTCACATCGGTCGCAAATGGGTTTAATGAAAACAATAGAATGGCTGCTCTTCATCTTGGCTGATCGACTAATGGACAGCAGTCTAGTGAACTCAAAACGTGGTAATGAATGCATTTACTTCTATTTATAAAAATGTCCTGGCATTTGCTAAATTATCAACAGCGATAAATATCTTTATTGTTTCACTGTATTTTTGAAAAACACGACTGCTAACTGTATTTTTGACTTGTAAACAAAGAATGGCATCTTCATGTCAGAATGTCCTTGCGTTTTTTATTACGTTTAGCCTAATCCAGAAATATCATCTTCATGGGGGTAATAATCATAGAATTTCATATAGTCTAGCTAAGTTCTAAAAACATGACTGCTTTAAGCGAAAGCTATGTAATTTCGATGAATCCCAGGATTTGGAAGTTCATCCACAGAGTAAGGAAATTCTTTATTCTCTGGTTCATCCTAAATTAAAGTTTAATTTTATGAACTTCGTCGATTTCAAACAATGACTATGTTTTATATCTGTAAAAACTTCTGTTCATCATCATGTACATGTGCGATGAGAACCAACCAATTCATTTTGAGCACTGATAGAAACTAGAAGCCGAAGTATCTTTCTATGGGCATGCGCAAACCACGTTGGAGAGAGCCTACATGTACAATAGCTATTTCAATTTTGCTGTAATAATGGATTCTACGCGTTTGAATTACTTCTTAAATTAGGTTGTATTGTGCTTTAAACACGTTAGTGGATTTACTTATAAAAATATTCAATTACAAAAAACGGAAAATTTTCCGAAAAAGTTTGAAAAAAATGGAAATGGAAATTTTCTATTTTGCACACTGGATGTAGTGATGTACTTTTCTAGGATAACGGACCTATCTATATTTATATTATTTCTTCCTTTATAATTTTCATCTAAATAACATGATAAAGACAAAACGTTTTCGCACCATTAGAAACATGATAAACCCGTAGTATTACCCGTGTCACCCGGATGCTTTGAGAGAAATATGGATTTGACAATATATGACAGTCTTTAAGTTAGGACTTACAGACTGTCATATCCACGTATTGTCAATTACATTGCACACAGCAAGTGCATATTTGTTCGTGGAAATGTGCATGTACAAGACCATCTCAAAAAAAAATCTCTAATATATTCTTCAAAGTGACAACAAAAGTTTCGTATTTTTGTGCAAAAACAATTGTTTGGAGGCATTTTTTCGGGACAAATTCGACCTCTTAGTGCTGTAAATGTCTCCCGATGTGCTGAACACGCGTTCAGCAGCAGCACTGCTGGGGGTATCGCCAGAATGTTTCTCGCAACTATCTTTAAAGTCGGGAATCTTTCCTCATCCTCGTTTAAAGTCACACGAGATATTAATAATCAGTCGGTGAGCATCGACCAAATGTTTCAACATGTTCGTGGTGCTCCTAGAATATGCGGAGGTCTTCTCACACAATTTGCATTGCGATAATTTTTTCCGTCCTTGATGATGATGTCGAACTACTTCCATAGAAATTAACAATACCATAGAAAGTCCTAGAATGGAAATTACATGAAAATTATGGCACACGCCGGGGGAACTTAGTTGGGGCAAAATGCAAATTGTGCGAGCTGGTTTCCTTTTTTTCTGATAGACTTTTATATTTATTAAGCCAATTTGTGATGTGGATTGTTGCCCCTTGTCCAAAGATCATACACAAAAGCAATCATGAATTTACAAAATTCTGCGGCGAAAGGATGACAAAGAAGGAAATCCTTCAAAACGTTCTGTACGTTCATCATTTTGAAATATCGCTCATATAATCTATCAAGAGTATAATCAGACACATATGCAACTTGTAATGTCGATTACCAGAATATGCATTACTCCAGCTTGAAATCAGAGGCCAAGAAATCTTCGGGTATTCATTTTACTTTAAAGGGCTTTTCCGTTCATTATACTTGAACAATTTTCAAAATCCTGCTTTCTTTCGAATATCGGCTTCCAAAATATCATCACACTGTATCACAAAAGTCATTCAGTGATTAATTGAAAAGTTCCAGCGACATTTCATTTATCTGAGAAATGATTGTAAGTAAAGAAGTTTTTAGTGTGTTTATTCCAAAAAAGCGCTAGGTCTCTTAACCGCTTGACGGGAAATTATCCAATAATTAGAATACTATTTGTGAATTCTTGAAATGTTCTTTCAACCAGTACACCGACCACTTTCAATTATGACTCTGTGAACCAAATTTAGATTCGTATTCCAGTGTTGAAAAATTTCATTATTGCTGTCAATGACAGGCACAAATAGATGTAGACACAGTATATTTATCCATGGAATAGTAGGCTATTTGACATGAAACAATGCCACCATCACGCGTGAAGTTCTCTCATGAAAATCCTGTAATTTGCTGTCAACAACTTCCACAACCAACTTGACAAATGGTTTGACTATGATACAATGTTTTAAATTGAATCTGATCTATGTACAAATCATAGATTTTTCCATGTGCCATCATTGTACATAGGCAAGATATCAAACTTCCATTCTAGTGTACTATTATCTACTTCTATGACTGCTTCCAACAGGCGGCACTGCGAGATCCGCTGTTCCAACTCATGGCTGCTCGTTGTCTTACAGCAGCTGCGACCACTATACTACTGCATATGCCAAATCAATCCTATTCCTACCCACACAACGTGATCGTGAACACAATGCGAGTCTGTGTGACGTCTAGTCTACGATGACGCGCTGTAGTCGTTGCTTGCAGTGCTGTTTGAGGCATGCACCCATCTACGTCACCTCAGCTATCTCATGCACAAACGAATTGGACACTGAGACAAACCTATTTCTGCATGGGAATTTTTGTCAATGCGCCGTTGAGAACAATGAAGCGTTTATGGCTCGAATGCTGCATTCGCCTACCCACCTCTCGGCTCAACCGCGCGGTTGACTCGACTGCTAGCTTTGCCTAACCAAGAACCGCACGGTTCCAATCGCTAGGTTCAACTGGCCCTGGCTTGCAGTGAAATGGGTGCTACAGTATGCTGGGATAAGTTAATTAATGTTTCGTTAACACGAATTCTCTTTTTGCCATTTTTATCCACATTAGCTACCATGACAGATTATTTGATTTTCGCCGATTTGAAACTTAAGGACTTAATCCAAATAGGCTGCTGCAGTGGTTATGTCTTACAATGTATATTATCATTGATTATATCAAAGAATCTATCGGCCAAAAGCATGTCAATTATCTTCAAACCGCTCAAAATAGACCTCAATTTTGTGGGCAACATTATGTCCAAAAAGCGTCACTAAGTGCCAGTAGGTGGTCTATCCACTAATCAGTCTCTTTGTGAACGCCTTCATCTGTGGTATCCTGACTGAAAACCTCTTTGGTGTCTACCCAACGGTATCAATATTTTCTGAATATAGAATGGAAACAGATTTGTTGATTTCTTGCAAGTCATTCCTTACTACTTGTAGTTTATCGAGCATTCCAAGAACTTTTAGCCGAATCAAATTGTTTGAAGAATGGCCACTAATAGTGTGGCGCTATTTAATGAAAATGCTGTTAAGTGAAATTCTATCATGTCATGTCATCTTCAAAAGTCATGAGATTTTTTGAAAGTGATGTTCATTTTCTCCCTACATAATCGAAAATAATCACAATTTTTCCTCGACCAAGAAGTTGGCAATGCATTTTGGTCACATCAATAGTTGCTCTAAGTGGAGAGCATTGAGTATGGCAGTGCTGATGACTGTAGGGACGCTTTGTGATTTCTTAGGGCCTTTTTACTGATTTATGGTGATTTAGAGGCAGCATTAATGAGACTGAACATTTCTATCAGATTTCGAGGGCATTGTTGGGTGTTGGTATAAGTTTCAACACATCAAGAACTTAAACATAAACCATGAAGCAGAGCGGTATGAAGCACAACGCACGCCGTTTCTTCTTGGTTTTCGTAAGTAAGCTTGGGGAGAATTGTAGCCCCTGCAGCAACCACTGTCCACGCGGGTTAATTTTTAACTACATTAGGTCCGCTCCTTTGGAATTACGACATGGTCACTTTGCGGAGATCGAAATAATGGACACAAAAATAACGGAAGCCAGCCGAAGTCTGCAACGCAGGGTGCTCGCTCCGAGTTCACATATCACGCAACCCCTCAGCATCCAGCAGGCCGAGCTATAAAGTCTCCAACTGCAGGACAACGATTGTTGCCATTTGCAGCAACGAGCGCTCCCTGTAAAGGCTTATTTGTAATTTTTTGTAAGTTGTAAGCTCATTTTTCTGTGTTCAGATCATCCCGTCATTTGAACCGCAGGATTCGTAGCGCATAGACCACACATACCGCACGATCCCGCAGCCCAACCGACGGAACAATTACGGTTGTGTTCATCATTGTCTAGAGAATATCGCCTCATGATAGCGGTCTCCGCGAAACACGAGAGACTCGTATCCAACCACTGCGTTAAATAAAGTATCCGGTGTGTGGCCCATATGATTTATACCAACACGAATGTCGGTTGCCTTTATGTCCGAAAAATGTGTGCCGGAGCGTGACGCCGCGCGTGAAGTAGCGCACGCCGAGCTTAAAGGTAAACCAACAACGCAATAGCTCTGCATGGTAGAACCTCAAGTCCTGACTTACTCCAGGACCTAGCACTGCCTTTCGACAGGATTTTGCAAAGGAAGTTAAGCACAAACGAATCGAATGCAACCAACGACTTAAAAAAGAATTTTTGAGTTCCTGAACATGTCAGAACCTCTCACAGTCTTTCGTCAGTATTTGACAAAGCTGTACCGCACCTTACCGATAATTAGCTATTCTCGCAAGTGTGGTTCGTTGCTAGTTGGTAACCGCATCATTCGGAGCACAAGCTTCACCGTAAGAAGAACGTCCATCTCAAGCCTTGCGATTCGACCAAATGTACTTCCCATTGTGACCCTTTACCAAATTCGCGAGCTGGTTGAATTCCCGCAGTTTGAAGATGATTTATTGCCGCGGCCCTTGGAGGGCCTGGTAATGTTAGTCATTCACTTTATGAGTAACTATTTAAAGTTAATTGTTACGTAGGGGTTTGATGCTTTTGCGTCGGTGAAAATGAGATTCAAAAATTTAATTCATTTATTGATCAATGACAACATCAAAATTATGTCAATGTTTTTCTGTTTCAATCAGCTTCTTTCATTTAAAATGAGCACGCACATTGAGTACATCTTGAAATATGTGTAATATTGGCGTGCATATCTTCGAAGCTGCTCTCGTAGGTATCGCTCTTGGTAGCTAGTTCTGCTTCAGGAGTGCTGCTTGTGGTTGAACTTTCAGGAGAGTTAATGCTTGTTATCGGATTCGCCCGAGTGATGGAGATGATTGGACTGTGTGTTGTCGAAGCAGGCAATTTAGACGTCTGTATTCGTCGAACCTGTAAAAATAATTTCATAATACTCATTCGCAATTTCTTCCTATGATCTGCATTCAAAGCTTCTTCTGCTGTTGCTGAAGCAAAGACACCGAAAATGGCAATGAGAGAAATATCATCAGTTTCATTGCGAAGAGAAGTCTGATGTAGAGGTAGATCGGACGACTTTTATGCTGCAATTGCAAAACTCATTCAAACATCTCATTACTGTATCCAGGACTTTGTTTCCTGATCTCAGTCATTGTTAGACAAAGAGGGAAAATGCCTTGGCCAATTGTCATTATTTAATTTTCAGGATTTGGAAAAGCCAGGTGACTCGTATCAAAGTATTTCGGCTATTAATTTGACAAAGGGGTCGTGCACATATTAGGTGATACGCAAGGGGGGAGGGGGGGTTCAACCAATATATCACGCGGTATCACAGGGGGGAGGGGGGATACTCTGGCAATATCACGTGATACATAACACCACTGAGTTTCTGTCAAAAAATATACCTATCATCATTGAGAAATTGCTTAAAGGGCCTAAGCAAATAATTGTAATATGGTAGTTTAATTACGACACAGGTAGGCCTACTGTTACTCAATGCGAGTTTTTATTTCTTTGTGGTTTTCTGTGTCGCTATTTAATCGCATCACTTATCATGCAGACTACTAAGAATTAATTTTGTTATTCTGTATCTTAAAGTTTCATAATTCTGGAAAATGGCATGTTTTGATCTAAAATGTTCAGGTCTCTGTTTAGGCCTACCTGTACGATGTAAGAATATTTTTGACTTCCTCTGCACAACACAATTTGTATAATCTTAGGTGAAACATACAGTATATACCGGTATTTATAGGATTTGATGTTTTTGCTTTCAAACTCATGATGTAGTCCACAAATAGAAAGTAGGTCTACACACACAACAAGAATCATATAAATGACACATAGTATAAATCATGAATTAGTCGGGGGGGGGGGGTAAACCAGAATATCACGTGATATGGGAGGGGGGTTCAACCGATATATCACGGCGTATCACAGGGGGGGAGGGGGGGGGTCGAAAATTCGTATATTTGGTATCACGTAATATGTGCACGACCCCAAAGCCATGTGACATTGTTAATGCATGAACTGTAACATGTATAGCAAAGGAATTGACATGAAAACAACGCAGGTTTTAAAATTTTGTTTCTGGTAGGCATACAGCACAGTATCCCCTAGATGTCAAGCTATCCCCTGACTGATGTTGGAGAAGATTTGCATAAAATTTTTTGTTAAACCCCGCCCAACCTCTGATTTCTATAATCTAGAGACGTCTTAGTGAAAAAGGATTCACATGATATTTAAATGTCTTACAATACCTCACACTCGATGCAGCTGTTAATCATCGGTTTGCATTTGCGGATAAGTATCACCTCCTTGAGTCGCAAGTAAGGTTCGTCCTCCTTTGTTTTTAGAATGCTGATCTCAAAAGGGCTAACATTTGTAGATATTTCTATGTTTATAGACCGATGATTAGCGATGACTACAGACGATGTTCCTTGAATCTGAAGATGGTGGACTGCACTTCCGGCCGCACTGTACCATTGTTAGCACATCTTGTACATAATATACAATGTTCGTTTCTCAAACGCAGTTTCAAATCATTTACGTAGTTTATGATTTCGAATCATTACAATTTGTTAGTTTGCAGTCATAACAAGATGATTTTGCTGATTATTGTCGACTTCAAGAACTTTCATTCACCAAAATTGAAAGGAAAATGTGTTCAGTTCTTTTACATGTAAAGTCCTGCCTAAAATTTTGGACCCAGGCAAATTGGCCTTCATGTTGGAGATGTTCATCTCTCGAAGCAGTCTCATTGCGATCTTTTAATGTGCGAATTTTACTTCACTTTGATTGCAACCCAGATTGCAAATCGAGAGCTAACTTTTCGCTCAATGAAAGATTGTAGCATCGAATTTTACAGACCAAAAATCTAGAGCCCTGCAAGTCGGGCTTTTGTCAACCTCGAGTCGAGTCGAGTGGGGGAAAATTTTCAAAGATAGTAAGAGGTAAAAATGTGTTTAGGCCAATAAAAGTAATGAAGAGAATAAGAAAATATGTCATATGGCGACGCAAATCGTTGAGTGGGTTGTCCTTTGTTAAGTATATGTAATTGTGGACATTAGACATACATTATAATAATTTAAAAATTCTCTGCATCCAGTCATTTATTTAAATTGTTTCTGCAATCAATTTTTTAAAACCTTTTGTTTGAGCATTGTATGTATTTTACCTTGTAGGTATATTATACAATAATTATTATGCAAGCGTGTCATTATTCTGAATACCGTACAGGGTGAGAGAGGACATCGCTCACTTGCTATTAGGAAATTAACAAAAGATCAATTTCATCTTTAACGAGTTAACTTAAACCTATATTTTTTGCAGCTGTGAAGTGCTATATCTGCTGGTCACTGTTAAATGTCAGAGCAGGTCTTATTATTTTGACATTTAGAGACATTGACGGATTCTTCAACCTCTCTCACAATGTCCTCCGACCTCTTCACATGCCCAAACCAGCGAAGTCTGCTTCTCCGGATGAGCACTTCCAAATCCTTCAGACCACACCTTTTTACTACTTCTTCATTTGGGATCCTGTCTCTCCATCTTACACCAGCCATAAAGCGAAGCATCGTCAAGTCACACGTTGTCATGGCATGCATCAATTTGCTTGTGAGAGGTCATGTCTCCGAACCGTATATCAGGACAGATCTCAAGCAATATTGATAAATCTGCCCTCTGCAGTGTAACGGTATTCCCTTGTTCGTTAGGAGGCTGGCGAGTTCCCTCCATTTTGACCATGTCGCCGCAATGCGAGTCCTCACCGCTCTCTCGACGCCTGCATCCCTGTCAAGCATGTCCCCAAGATAGCAGAAATGCTGAACTTCTTGCACAATGCACTCATCCAATTGAAGCGTGTCGTCATCGTCTTCGTTTGTCTTCGTGTCCTCGGATACACTTTGGGCATCTAAACGAGGACGACACCCTCACTGAGGTTAAACCGGAGCATCTGAAATGGCACCAGCTATTGCACGCCGAGCACAGAATCGAGTTCTGACCGACGCCTTTTCCACAACAAGAGCATGGCCATCTACATGAGCGTATCACGTCCTTTTGTTTGTTCCCCGTCACAAGGATCTTCGTTTTCTCCGGGTTGATCTTGAGATCACTTCTTTCAAAGCTGGATTTCCATCTTTGAAACATGGAAAGAACTTCTCCTTTAGTCTCTGCAGTGAGCACTAGATCGTCGGCGTACAGAAGTTCCCATGGACCTTCCCTACCTCCTCCATTACTGTGACAAAAAGCAAAGGCCTTAGGATGGACCCTTGATGTACTCCAACATCAATGTCGAAGCTGTCAGACACCCCATACAGCGACATAACGGCTACTACAAGTGCTTCTGGTATACCTTATCGTCTGAGAGACCATTCGATGACTTTTCTTGGCACTCTATCGAATGCTTTTTCCATGTCTACGAATACATGAAACAACTTTTTCTTTCGGTGACTTAACTTCTCTTGTATTTAACGCATGATGAAAATAGCATCTGTTGTTGACTTCCCGGGCCGAAATCCAAACTGACGGCTGTCAATCTTGATTAGCTTCCGCAGTATGACCTCGAGAACTTTCTCGAATAGCTTCATCGTGTGCTCTAGAAGGCGAATTCTTCTATACGAACCGCACACGAAGGCATCTCCTTTCCCCTTATAGATGGGAATCGTGAGGCTCTTTTTCCATTCGGTTGGGATTTCTCCGTTCGAAATAGCAGCCTGAAATATGGTCGAAAGGCGCTTAATGATGGCATCACCTCCTTCGACCAATAACTCGCTTGAAAGTCCTGACGGCCCAGGTGATCTTTGACATTTGATGTTTCTCAGAGCAGCTCTTACTTCGTCATATGTCACCTCTTCAATAGGACCCTCCGTCAATTCAGCATCGTCCGCTGTGAAGTCATTTTCCTCGTTGAGCAACTTGCTGAAATATTGTCTCCAACGCTCACAGACTTCTCTTTCATCCGTCAAAATATTGCCGTCCTCGCTCTTTATGTATTTCACTCGGCTTACATCCTTTCGCTCTGATTTCATTTGTCTCGCTATCCTGAACATTCTTTGTTGTATCTCGGTTTTATGCAGACTTTCTGACCATGTCCTCCACGCTCCTTCCTTGGCTTTCAAAATTTCTGCTTTAGCACACTTCACTTTCTCTCTGTAAAATTCTTTGTCAGCTTCATTCCTGGTTCTCTGCCATGACTTAAAAGCCAATCTTTTGTTCCTTATGGCCTCTTGAACTTTGACATTCCACCACCACGTTTCTCTTTGCTCTTGTCTCATACGTCCTCTAGTTTCACCACAAACTTCCTTGGCCACAGACAGAATGGTATTCTGTGTTTGCTCCCATCCGTCTGAATTTCTGCCATTCATGAAGTCAGCCTTCTGTTGAGTTCGTCTCTGTATTTAACTTTCACACTTTCATCTTGAAGTCTCCAGATTTTAATTTCCTTTGTTCCTCTCCTTTCCTTCGATTTTACTGATGTTCTGATTATGAAATCCGCTGAAAGCAATCGGTGTTGTGCTACACAGGATTCACCAGGTGTCACCTTACAATCCTTCACTTTCACTCTCGGATCAGCTCGGGCTGCCACGTAATCGATCTGGGTTTTGAAGTCTCCACTCTTGAAAGTAATTTTCTTTTCATCATCTTTCGAAAATTTCGTGTTCAGGATTTCTAAATCATGTGCAAGGCAGAAGTTCAGAATCCGAACACCCTCATCGTTCCTTTCTCCAAATCCATACGATCCCATAACGCTTTCGAAACCTTCTCTTTCCCCTACAACGTGGCCATTAAAGTCTCCCGCAACACACACAATTTCTGATGCAGAAATGCTCCCAACGTCGTCGTCTAAGACACCCCAAAAAGCATCTTTCTCTTCTTCAGACCGACCTGTGGGGCATAGATGGAGTAGATATTTATTACATGTTCTCCAATCATCATCTTCACTTTAAGAACCCGCGGGTTGATTCTTCTGATCTCGAACACTTTATCCACCCATTTCTCTTTGATAAGAATGCCAACGCCTCCTTTACCATCATCATTTCCAGACCACCAAAACTTGTACTTTTCGTCAAGTTCGCCAATAAATCGGCAAGCCTGTCCTTTGTACCTTGTCTCTTGCACACAACAGATATCAACTTTTCGTCTGGCTAGCATCTCCACAACTTCTCTGCTTCTACCGTACATCGATCCCACATTTACCGTTCCAATTCGAAGATTTTCATTTTGAGTTTCCCCATTTATTCTTCGCATCCATTTCCTACTTAAAGGCTGCCGGGTACTAGAGGCCATTTGAATACGAACCATCTTTATGAATGATTGAAGCAACATTTTACGGTCGCATGCCCTTGCTGACACCAACCACTGTTTTCGGCAGTGGACCTAGCCATATCTCATCAACAGATGAGAAGACCTGCTAAGGCAGCAGTTGGTTTTATAACGGAGTTTACCTTATCCTAGCCCGCCCCCCTTGACTAGGCCTATTTAAAGGCGGACATAATCGCCTTATCCCAGGTTCGTCATTAGGATTGAGAGTTTTAAATGACCCAGCAGCGTCACCTGCTGACTCCTCTCCCCTGCTAAACCTGGCGCTGAATGGTCCGTGGCTGCTTATTCGCTTGTACTCTATTGAGTCTATACTAGTAAAACAGCTTGTGTAGTTACTTATCACTCTAGAGAACAGCACATCATCAGACTATCTATCAATTGCAGCTGATTAATGTGATTTTGCCCGAGTTGTCGTCTGCTGACCATTATATCATCCTGCACTTGCCTTAAGGAGAAGCCTGTTTACCTAAGTTGATGAGTGTAATTTTTTTGTGAGTAGTGCATTGAATCATTTTTCGTTTTTCGACAAAATATGATAACAATACACGTGCGTATTTTTACTAAAATACGAAATAAATTATGATTTCTGAACAGCTGCAGAGTGATTATTTACGTGCGTGAGATAAACTAAAAGTAGCAAACAAACTGTCTGATAAGCTAAAATAACATGTCCGAATTGCGTTTTGCAAAGATGAGTTTTTGAGATAGAAATAATTAATCTTCTCCAGGGATCACAATTCCCCCCCCCCCAGAAAAAAACTGAAAATCGGGGAAAAACGGTGTTTGAATGCATAAATTTGAAATATTTACATTAGACCAATTTCGCAAAAAAACGGAAAAGACGGAAAAAACTGAAAATTGTGATCCTTGATCTTCTCCCTTTGGCTGATGTGACTGAATTTTGGTAACATTTCATTGCAACTTCAACAATATTGCTGTGACCAGGTTGTGAACAAAACATAACGCTAAATAAACGCGTTAAAGTAGCAAGTCATTAAATAAATATTCAATGTAATCGAAATTATAAAGCTGTGCAAACGCGATATATTTTTGCACATGTTCGCCAACTCGATTCGAATACGCATCGTCGTTCGAGTACTCGAACGGTATAACAAAATGTCGAAACGAGTCGAGTACTCGAGCGGTCAAACTCGAAATTCTAGTCGAGTCGACTACTCGACTCGACTCGACATTGTCGAGTACTCGCAGGGCCCTACAAAAGTCTGTTGAGTTTCGTAAGAAAGAAGAATTTTCTTTTCGTGGTCACGCAAGATCCTAGGAGGGTTACTTTTGGCAATTCTTCATTGGTTGTGAGCGTGAACAATGTCCATAAGGAGGTGTTGCGGAGGGTTTAATCCTGCCAATTGAAACAATCGCATGTAAGCGGCTCGTGGCTCAGTTGGTAGAGCACAGGTCTAGCTAACCTGGGGTCGTAGGTCGAATCCTGTCTGCCGCACATCTTTTGCATGGCAATTTGATCTTCGTTTATTTCATTTACTGACCCTACGGTAGAGATGTCGATTTTCCGGATTTTTTCGATCGAATTGGATAGGCCTTGCGATCCGCCGAAGTATTATACAAATAGGGGAGTATCTGGGATGCTGAAAGTTGAAAACTCCAGCGTCTGGAATTCCAGATTTCTTTTAAGTTGGAACTTGTTTACTTAATTCCTCTTCAGTGGACTTGATATTTGCGAAATTTTTTGGACTTTTCCTGCGCTGCAATATTCATTGCCAGTGTTTGAAATTTACTATATTTTAGCTTTATATTCATGTTTGTTGACATGGACATAACAATTATGCGTATAGCCATGTGTTCAGGTAGACCTACTAATATTCAAGGCACTTAAAACAGCACTATAAAAGATACCTGACGCATGCAGAGATTGGAAAGTCAAAATTAGCTACATTGGGACTGAATTATTGAATTGCGTCCCAGATCCACCACAAGTGCTTCGAAATAGGTCTTAGGAGAAAATCAATCTATGGAAATCGTATATTGCCGAAAACAATGCATCCTTGAAATACAAGCGTTTTGGATTAATAAGATATTCGTGAGTTGATCATACGAGGGCTTTTAATTATTATTATTACTACTAAAACTTTAGATAGGGAGTTGTGTCGATGTTGACAGATAGGCCTGAATGATGAGTCCTGATACTGGATGAAATTGCAGCCATTCAGGTCTGTTTCGATTTTTCAACTGAGGATGTAACTCAATATTTAATTATTCTATTTACATTGTGCTTACGCAAAAGCAGCATTTAGTAATTATTGCAGGTGCACTAACTTAGGCGATGTGCCAGTTGTGTGTTAAAAGTGATTTAATGAATGCTGTTTAATGAAAATTTAACAAACTTGCTAATTGTAAATCTCGATTCCATCAAACTTCCAAAACAAGAAATACTACCTCTCGTGCCAAAAATGAGGACACTACTGAAGAAATTGTCCTAAGTTGGCGGTGAACTATTTTCCGTATATGAACCAACTTATCTGGTTTTGAAGTCGTGAAACTTTCAAATGGTTTCTGTGTATCTCTTGTATTTCAAAGATGAAGTGGAATGATTCCCGATCTACATGTACTTGTCTTTAGACCACCACATGAGTAAACATGTCAACTATAGAGAGACAGAATGATTTCATATATTCCAAATATCAAGCCGTTTTTCTTCTCTTGCGAGTAGAATGGTCGTATGTGACTGTGCACATTCGTTTGGAATCTAGGACTTGAGAATCGTATTTCCGCCATTAGTACATCATTGCTGTGTGGTAATCCACGAGTTAGATATCTTAAATGTCCAATCCGAGAGAGTGACTGGATTGATTCAGAGAGGGTTAGGATTTATAAGTCAGTTTACATGTCATTATTATCAGCAGCAACATGACATGAATTTGTAAAATAAATTTTTCGTCTTCTTTTCATTATCAACAGTACTACAATGAATTATAAGTCATCCTTATCAGTTGTATCAGTATAATAACATCTTTTTTGAAGCTGGACTAAGTCAGCCATGTTAGTAACAAATTATACTCTTTCCAATACATTGGAGCAAATATTATTTCCGGCACGGGCCTGCATTACATGTCAAATAAAGCAATCGGATTTATTGAGATAAATAAAGGGCATTCATGGTTTATTACACAACTAATTTATGAATCAGCGATAAATGATCAAAAGTATTCTGAGTCGACAGCAGCTTCTTTCGCTTTACGTAAACACAAGCGTTCAAACAAGTTGACATACGTGGAATAGTTACTTCTCATCCTTCGAATCTGTTGTCGTAGATACTGCTGTTGATAACCAGTTTGGGTGCTGTAATATCTCGCTTTAGACTTCCGTAACTGTTGAAACTTCGAAAACATTTCCAGGCCACTTTTTTCTAGTTTATTCATTCGGTAGGCAATGAGCTTGCATACACAAACGTTTAAATCGCAGCGAGATATGCAGGATTTCCATGAATAATATTGATAGTATGCACAATAGTAGTAATTTTGATAGCTGTTCCGAGATTTGCTGCGGTAGTGATATTTTTCAGAAGATTCTTCGCTCTCATCGAAAAGCTCCTCCGATCGCTTATGATCAGTGGTATTATTGGATCCGTTGTGTTGAGGATTTTCCGTGGTGTTTGATCCGCTCTGTTTATGTCCACCATGACTACCGTGTCCTCTTCGCTCTCTACCGTGTCCTCCTCCTCCATGTTTCTCGAACAATCCTTCCTCTGGCTGATCTTCGTTCTCATTGCTCAAATTATTGATAAATGACAATTCTCTTTCTGACTCCAACTCTGATGGTTTTTCTTCTGCATTCAAAGTATCATCTTCGAAATTCAAAGCTTCTTCTGCTGTTGCTGAAGTAAAGACACCGAAAATGGCAATGAGAAGAAAAATCATCAGTTTCATTGCGAAGAGAAGTCTGATGTAAAGGTAGATTGTACGACTTTTATACTGAAATTGAGATCTACTTATGCAAACGATTGAGAGCTGAAACCTGAAGAGTTGAGCTGCTGTCTTTCTGTAAATACAGAAAACAATGAAATGATGAGTTTATCTTGACGCAGGTATGAAAAAGCTTGTTCATTTACAATGTAAATGAGGAATGCATACCGAAGATGATGGTTAGATTCCTAAGAAGTCAATGAGTTGACTTTTGATTGAATTGGTCATCAACGAATTTAATTAAATGCTAGACATAAGTAAATCCAATATTTGACACTTGATCCGTCAAATGGGTAGTGCTGTCTTTGTAAAGTTTATTGCCCCTCTATTTGTATATATTTGAGGTGTCAATTTGACGTGGATGTGATACAAATGTAGTCCAAAAGGGCTCCAACTTGTCGTCCCGATTGCAGCTTTCATGGCCATGACTAAAAGTCATCCAGCGTTCTGCAAACCTATGATATGGCGTCCTTTTAATTATTCGCTGAACTACAAGAGTCCGAGATGAAAAATGAACTGTGCAGATCTGTGTAGTATCAGTATCCGACATAACTGCGCTTTAACTTCGAGATGTTGATTATATTTGTATTTGTATTTATTCGTAGATGGAAATCACATTTAAGTACAGGTGGAAATACGTCAGAAGTACACAACAAAGTCATAGAAGAAAATGCATATTACTGCAAAAATACTGATAATCACAATGGCCTCAATGGACGGTGCATAGCGCATGTAAATGGCACAAAAAAGTTACTTCTTCGCGCTGAATGTGACATCAGTTGGATGTTTGGAAATATTTGGCATTATCTGGTGAATCACATTTGAATCGTCATGAATAACGTCACGAAATAAGAGAAGAGCAGCTGCATGACGTCTCTGCTTTAAAGAGGGGTGTCCAGGACAAGTGCAGTCAGATACACGAAAGTCTTTAGGTAGGGAACAAATTAATTAGGTGCAATAATTGATATAATTAATAGTATACTATTGGATACAATAACACAGCGCAGAACCATTAAGTTGTGAGTTTCATGCAAGAAGGAGATGTTGTGTCCAATTTTTCCTTTAAACCAGATGCAACTGTTCGACCTTTTCATAAGAACAATACTTCTCATAAGGGCAGCTTCACTTGGAGTAGGTTTATTTGTTATTGATTATCTTATCAATACTTGCTCTGAGAAGTGAAAGAGCCACTCTCGGTATTCCGGTGAAATTTTTTCAAATTATTGTAAGGTGTAAGAGATATGGACCCAGCACAAGCTCTATAAGTGTTAAAAAGGGAACGGGAACAGCCTCTCTTCTACAGCTATCTTCATACCTACGTTAGAATTCAGTGATGTCAGTTCGAAGCATGTGAATTGCTTGAGCATTTCATGCTGAGGTAGGAAGGTTTGAATTTTAGTAGCTTCTTCATTTTCATACTTACGAACCTTAAAACTTTCATGAATAACTAGCTAGAACTGAGTTTAATGATATCTCAAATTTATGATTGTGATGCCTTAAACATTATACCAAGCATGTAATCAAATTGTTAGAATCAAGCATCTAACTATTCAACACAAACTGTTTGAACAAACATTTGGTGGTTATTATGAGTGGTGGAAAGAGTCATGAGCAGTGGTCCTACGCCTGCGTAAATCGCGATTTTTATGCGCAAATGGGGTAAAAAAATGAAAGCGCTGTTTAAATTGAATTTTCGACGATTCTTGTCTATTTTTGTAACCTTTACGTCACGTCAACTTGAAGCAATGGTCTTGATTGCACTGTTTATTCACTTCTAGATATTGAACTTGGTCTGATTTACTGCTTCTGTTTTCTGAACATTATGAAGCTTAATGAGGTACGTTACTTTCTGATGCGTAAAATCAATGGCAGTGACACAAGCATGATGACATTGACTACCGCAATTATCTGACAAAAGTTCATTTCGAATCAACAATATCCGTAAACACATTCTGTCTGCATGTTTCAAAAAAGAATCAGAAAAGAAGAAAGTACCACAGCAACCAACCCGTTGCAAGTTACAGACTCCCTCACATTTGAGGGAGTAATTGTTGTTTTTTCCAATACAACAATTTCAAAAGATTCAACAAATTTTGTCAAGCGCATGGGACACTGCTGCAACGACCGTCCGATCGATGACTACACTTGTTCTGATTGTGGAGTAGGTTATATGCAAGTTAAAATATATGCTCTCCCTTTAGCTAAGTGAAGGTTAAAAACAATATATATGTAATAAAATTATATTAAAAACAATGTGATATGTACAAGAAATTTATGTCTCGGACGCTTCTGGTCCCAACCCTTTATCAACGAGAAGTATCTTCGAAGAGTTGGGACCAGAAGCGTCCGAGACATAAATTTCTTGTACATATCACATTGTTTTTAACCTTCGCTTAACTAAAGGGAGAGCATATATTTTAGCCTGTATATAATCATGAAAAACCTCCCGTCGGAAGCATCCTGCATCCTTCCGAAGCGGATAGAACTTCGGGTATTTGTTCTGTGAAGGGGTTCGAGTGGCTGCACTTTTATTGAATGTAGAGACGGTTAATGTTTCTATTGGCCATTCCTGGATGATGTTAATTAAAAAAAAGATATTGCCACTGACTTTCACGGGAATTAAAAGAGAGTGTTTTACTCAACAGTTCGAGATTCTGTAACGAGAGTGACAAAATATCATTTATGCATAGCAGTTAAACAAAATTTCAATATGATTAGCATGAGAATATAGACAGAAAATTACGATATAGAAATATGCATAAGATCATCTATCATGGAAAACAGTATATACAAGGTTAATCAAAGTAATCTAATCAGATGGGAATGTATAGAAATAGTCGAGAATTGACAACTATAGAATAAGAAATTAGACAAGAAACAGACGAACGGTACTCAAGTAAACTAAGATAAAAAGGGTGCTTAAACTTCACCAACACAATCATTTACTAAATTAAGCGTGTTTTGAATGTATAGGGCTTCAAGTAATCTTCGCTTGCATTATTTCTTTCAGAGCACAACATTTTCCGTTTAGATACCATCTTTGGATTGAAGTTGTGAAATTCACGCACGTGTTTGTCAAATGCGGATGATGTGTTGTTGAAGTGCTCATTAATTCTAGATCTAATAGTACGTGATGTTTCACCAATATACACTTTGTGACAGATTTTGCATTTAATATGATAAAGAACAAACTTCTAGCATAAACCTTTTACAGCAGCCGTCAAACAAGAAAAACCAGTGGATGAACAGGATGGGTATTCACGCTTTCTTCTAAATCCCATTCCTAAAGTACGTTTGGTTTCAAAAATTATGCGAACTTCATCAATTGTGCCTGTTCTTCGATCCGCCAGACCCACCTCATGCAGCAAATCGAGCGCATTCTTTATTGTTTTCACGTCCGTTGGCTTCTGGCTGAAGGGTAAGGTGTACTCACTGCGCCAACGACGTTTGACCAGCCATGGACTTTGAAGCTCGTCCAGCCACGAGGCCGTATTGAAGCGCTGACGAATATCGGAAAGTGATGACTGAGTGAAATGAATTCGCTGCCGATTTGCTGGAGGAATGAAGTCTTACCAACATCTTTGTCCGATAAAAACCGTTCAAGAATGCGATCATTCACTTTGATGACTCAGCAAAATTGATCCAAACAGTTAACTCAATTGACAATTACAGTTAACTCAATTGACAATTACAGTTAACTCAATTGACAATTACCGTATTAAGTTGCTTGGAAAATCTCTAACTTTCTCGAGAAAAATGCAAAAAAGCAATCGTCTGAATCTCAGTGGGGTTTTTATGGAATGACAAACCTTTTTGATGAAAATAAGAAGACAAACTTGATATTCCGATCATCTGAAGTGGCCATCGTCAGAAATCTATTTAGTCTAATTAAGCGATAGTAGGCTATAGACCGCATACAAACTTAAATGAACGATGACTGCCGGTGCTTCTCACACCTTTCGGATAAAGTCATTGTCATCTATTGGGAAGCATCGACAACAACATCATAGAGATAATTACATCAATCTGTCACAATTTAAGATCTTAAAGCTATGCTACAGCAAATACGATCTCCTGCTGCACGAAATGCTGCAAATAAAGCTTAAAAAGCCTTCACTCAATGGACAGAGTGACTCAGTGAGACCGAGACTTCTTGAGAAATCTTTTTCATTCTTCTCATTTTCTTAAGTCTATAGGTCGCAATTTCTATTTGCCTTGTCTTTGAGTCTTAAGATATCTACTGATTTTATTTACTGTAGTATTTGTTCATTTAAGATTGTATGCGTTATGTAACCTACTATCGTTAATATGTTTTTGTAATTTGAATCTAATGGAGGAATTAGAGTAAGTACATTTCTGACGATGGCCACTTCAGATGGTTGAAATATCAAGTCTGTCTTCTTATTTTTATCAAAAATTACAACAAGAAAAATTATATGACAAACTTTTTACACCAAAAATTATAGTTAGTGTGAACTTTCGTCAGTTCAACTTATTTCATCCACTCAGTTGCGGGTAACAGCAAATCGTTAACAGGTAGATCTTTTTGGACCTTCCTGTATATTGTTGTCGGCTCTTGGATGGCATCAATGAAATACATCATGGATGAAAAAACACGTGTGACGTGGTCCATAGATGTCGATGAACGAGTAATAGCATTGAAATGATTATGTTTAAGATAGATATATGAAAACGGAGGGTATAAATGGGAAATTTCCGATTTACGCCCGGCAACTTTGATGGAATGCTATGATTTGAAGGCATGAATATGATATTTTTGTTAGATTTCTATACTTATTGAAAGCTATTGTACACTACACCAATGTGAATTTTGAATTCCTAATCAGTCTATCTGAAGATGGTCAATGGATGTTGACCGAAATCAACCGCATCTTTCAATATCAAAGTTTAACATCAGAATTCTTGACTCTTTCCATCACTCATAATAATCATGAATAACCATAGTCAAGTCTGCAAGCATTTGGTGCATCAATGAAAAAATTGTTTTTGATAAAATGATTGCTCTCAACTAACTTCCTTTGATCAAGTATAAAAATGATAAATTTTGTCACCTTAGTCAGAATTTTGATGACATGCGGGCCGGGTCGGGCCTTAAAGTCTGCCTAGTTCCAGTTCAGCGTGTTGAGGTAGGGACTGATTATTTAATTGACGAACTTTATGGCATCTCAAAATTGTGAATAACCTCCTCTCAAAATCAGTAAAATAAAAATATTTGACGGTTTTCATTATAGTGATTATAATGGCATTATCATAACAGAATAATTCAATGAATCAAAGTTCAGCTTTGTTCTTTTACGGAAAGCAATGTGTCATGTATAATCGGGTTGTGCTTCTGTAGGCTCCCATTTTTGATATAAGATAGGATGCAAGCCGCCGATTGTATCGATACCGACGAATAAACATGTAATATCTCAAAATAATATTTCTCAATGACCGCATTCGATGAGCATAGAAAAGGCATCGACAAGTCCTGTATCCGCAATGGCGCATGCAATTGTGCCAAGAGTAAAAGTATTGACACTCTGGTGTGGTAGTTTTATGATGGGACCATGTGCTGTTTGATGCGTTACTCGATGTGCTGTTGAATGTTCCGCTTGATGTTCTGTTGGATGTTCCGCTTGATGTGTTATTCGATGTGCTGTTGTACGTTCCGTTTGATGTGCTGTTGGATGTTCTGTTTGATGTGCTGTTCGATGCGTTATTCGATGTTCTGTTGGATGTTCCGTTTGATGTGCTGTTCGATGCGTTATTCGATGTTCTGTTGGATGTTCCGTTTGATGTTTTGTTGAATGTTCCGTTTGATGCGTTATTCGATGCGCTGTTTGATGTTCTGTTGAATGTTCCGTTTGATGTGCTGTTGGATGCGTTGTTCGATGTTCTGTTTGATGTGCTGTTTGATGTCCTATCTCGATGATATTGTTTCTCAGAATATTCTTGAATCAAATCCAAGATTTCTTCTGTCCCTTTTATGTCCCCTATAATCGTGCTGTTTCCTGTAGAATCATCGGTCGAATTGTTTGCCGTTGAATTGGATTTTCCGTGTCTGTGATGTCTTCCTCGTTTTCCACCGTGTCTTCTTCCGTTTCCACCGTGTCCTCTTCGCTTTCTACCGTGTCCTCCTCCTCCATGTTTCTCGAACAATCCTTCCTCTGGCTGATCTTCGTTCTCATTGCTCAAATTATTGATAAATGACAATTCTCTTTCTGACTCCAACTCTGATGGTTTTTCTTCTGCACTCAAAGTATCATCTTCGAAATTCAAAGCTTCTTCTGCTGTTGCTGAAGTAAAGACACCGAAAATGGCAATGAGAAGAAAAATCATCAGTTTCATTGCGAAGAGAAGTCTGATGTAAAGGTAGATTGTACGACTTTTATACTGAAATTGAGATCTACTTATGCAAACGATTGAGAGCTGAAACCTGAAGAGTTGAGCTGCTGTCTTTCTGTAAATACAGAAAACAATGAAATGATGAGTTTATCTTGACGCAGGTATGAAAAAGCTTGTTCATTTACAATGTAAATGAGGAATGCATACCGAAGATGATGGTTAGATTCCTAAGAAGTCAATGAGTTGACTTTTGATTGAATTGGTCATCAACGAATTTAATTAAATGCTAGACATAAGTAAATCCAATATTTGACACTTGATCCGTCAAATGGGTAGTGCTGTCTTTGTATAGTCTATTGCGCCTCTATTTGTATATATTTGAGGTGTCAATTTGACGTGAACGTCGCGTGTGCAACAAATCCACTACTACTAATTGGCAACGTAAATTGAAAAAAACTAAGTAAACTTAAGCATCCTACTCCCGGGACTTGGACGGTGATGATATTCACATGGTCAGATTTTACTAGAACTTGATGACCATCCGATTGTCTTCCCGAGACATTGTCGGAGCTCGACCACAATTTCAAAATATTGCTTCCATGGAGATTATAGAAGAAACAGTGAAAAGTTGAGAGTAGAATATTCTATTGGGAACAAGATTGGGTAAATGTTGGCTTTTGGTGTACCCAAGAGCAAGATACAATCATGTGTGGACCCCAAGATCTAAGATCAAAATTGATCTTGGGATGGGTACACAGGAGTGGTCATCTAATAGAGAAGAATGTTTTTCCAATAATCTGAAATGTAAGACTCATGTGACAAACTTGAATTAAAATCTCCACAATTTGTACAGTGTTTTTTCATAAAGCAATTATCTTGGAATGCAATTACTTATGCAATACATTTTATTGCAAGAGTATGTATGTAAAATGTGCCTGCCGTTTTTTTAATGTAACAAGCTGCTAATATGCATGTGTGACTGTGAGCATAATATATTCTCAGGATTTTTTTTACAAATACGAATCTTTTGCATATTGCAGATACTTATGCAAACCAATATAGGAAGCTTTTGATGATGATCCTAGTGGAACGGGTTATCACATGAGTGTCTGCAATAATGCATGCATATCCTGCATTCGCAACATAGTGTACCTGAATGAAATTGAAAGGTTTGTAATTAAGCTCTAGGGCTTAATTTCTAGGAATGTGCATACAGTTTTAAATTGATTGACAGCTGTAAAATGTGAAAATGTCTGAGAAAATGCATGCGATCAATCCCTAGCTTTAACATTAATATCAATGACTCATGGAACATGGACACACACATAACATGAACAGTTATTTTCGTTTTTGAACGACTGCACGTTTTAAAAGGTATGATTGAGAGAATAGAGAGCGCCTCATTTAGCTCATTGACAGCTTTCCACGCTGCTGTAGATGATTCGACCTTCCATCGCACATTTGCTGTGAACCTTTCAAAACTAAATGGCGTCAACAAGACCTTCAGTTGCAGCGTACTATCAAATTTTGCTCCCAATCCATTTTTGAAATCAGTGAATTTCATCAACAAATCGCTGAGTTGCATGCTCTGATGTTTCTACATGAAAACATGTTCCTTGCCTTTGAAATTCTTGTAAGACTATTCTTTTTGAAATGTACTTTTCAGTGGTACAAAGTTTGCTGATTTTCCTTTCAAGTTTTTGAACCGCTTTTAGGCCACTTGAAGGATGAAAATAGATCTTTTGTTGAGTGATGATGTGCGAAGATAATTGAAAACCCATTTTGAGCCAATACGTTTGCTCCCCCAACTTGCAAAATTCGGATATCTCTCGTTCTTGTCTCTAATTCTTGAGCATCTAATAGCCCATGGGCTGCTCATCTACATTCCGATCACAACATGCTGATTGCTGGCTGATTTTGCAATTGAAAACTTCGTAGCATATAGGAGGCTATTTAGCGTCGAAGAAGGAATGAAAGTTTCTTCGTTTCAATCTCTAAATCGTAACTGAATGAGTTCCTGTTTAAGGCAGCATTTATCGTTCAATTTACGTATTTTCTCTGCTAAATTTGTTGTTGAGACCTACCTTTGAAGTTAATTTGCAGTCGGACAATTTTGCATTGAAAATTGATGCGGCACGGTGTTAATCAGCGATCCGCAAACCTGAGATATGACGGCCCAATAACAAGTAAGTGAACTTGGAGCATCCCTGCTAAAAATGAACTACATAATAACTGACGAATGACATTGGATCTAAAGCATCGGAAAACCATAAATCAAGCTGCAAATGTATTACTAGTGGTGTAACTTGAGGTATCTCCCGGGATGGTCTGGTGACTCAAGTGAATCGATCTGGTGACCGGACAGCGGGATGCCTTCTGAGAACACGTCCAAAAGCACGTCCTTGATGGCGGTGTCTGGGGTAGCGACAATTTGGTTTGATTACTTTGCGTCAGGGTTGGTTCTTGTTGGGTTTATAGCAATGATTTGGGAGACACCTCTGTATAACTGGCAATGTGACCTTGAGACACTAGAGTCAACGCTAGTGAGAACTTGCCTGATAATGCGGAGGATTGCTGACAGGGTTGTTTTCGTTTGAAGTCAACATGACAGAGGTGCAAACAAACCGGGGTTAAGGAACTCGATGGGGAACTTCCCATAAGAGCAGATATACGTGCGCATAGGTCCCTTGTCGCCTTAATGGAGTGTCCCTGTATGCCTGCATCCATTGTAGCATTTTAGGCCCTCCAAGAGTTGTGCAGGGCTGCTGTTAAATTGGTAATGGATGCATTGCGCTAGATTGTTGTTACTCTGGGTCACACTTCACACCTTCGGGTGTATTTTGTAACTATAAAACATCGTCAAACCATAAACTCAGTTGCAAATACATTACTAGAGCGAGTTGTTTTGTTATGAAGCTCAACTCGTCTTAACGCGTGTCATTCTTCTGAATCAGATGTTCCCAACCTGTGGTGCGCGTACCACTAGTGGTATGTGAGGGCTCATCAGACGGTACGCGAGTACCTGTCCGAAGTAGGCTATACGTATCATGATGATAATTTAATCAATTCATGTCACAAACCAAATCCATGAGGAAAAGTGTTGATCAGGTTAAGAAAATTAGATAATTAGCATCGACAAAATTCGATGCAATTTATCACTTTTCATAGTCTCGAAAGACGAAGATTTGTCTTGTGCATAGATTTCACAGTTCTTGTCACATCAAACTTTGTATAAAGTTGTTTAGACATCAATGCGACAGGCGATGCAATGAAGAACTACGGCATGGATATGAGTGATGAATGGTAGATTGCTTTGAACGAGTGCGCGTCGTAGCTACATCGTTCGCGACTGAAGATATCTGCTCTCAAACGTAGATGGCCACATCTCAGCTGGTACTTGACACCTATGTTGCAAGATAGCTATATTTTCCGTTAAGCAAGACTCCATTGTCATGCACGGTGGGGCATTGCAGAACGCTAAGTCGTAAGCAATGACATATATTGAGCGACCGACATGTAGAAATCGATAAAACAAAACTATGCATTTTAAATTGTGCTTGAAGTTCAGCAAGCCAAAATCACGTATTTTGAAAAATGCTTGTTTCATAGGAATTTACGTTCAACTTTGGCAAGCCGAAAGTATTCACAAATAATAAAGGCCTAGGCTGCGTTTCTTAAAAAACTATTCTCACCCTCCTGGAGAAGTGTTCTATGTAAATCTCTAATCTGATAATTTGCAATATTAATACGGAAATTGTTCAAATAAAATTGATTGATTCCATTAGATAACCGTCAATTCGTTGGCATTCACTGTAACATGGTTCTTCTATCTATCCATTTCTAGGACTTCTTCTGTCGATTATCAAAATTGATATCACCAACTCAAACGGTTGATGTTGCTCGATGTCAACTGATCCAGATAGTGATTCCAAATTATGCAATACTAGCTACTTTGTTGTCTGGTGTCGTTTGATAATATCGTTATACAGTCCCGGCGGAAATATTATGACCGCAAGCCCTTAATTATCGAATATAGCATTTTTAGTATATTTACATTATAAAAAATTTTTCTTTAATCGAATTAAACAAACTATATTCCATTACATGAACAAGATAATTATAAAAAATGCAAAATATGGAAAGAGAAGTTATGGTGAATCACTATTTGGTAGTATGAACTTTATTCTTCTTTTCTTAGGTCAATCGAATTTTCATTGAGGTGGAGAGAATTTTACAAATTTCTGGCGTGATTGAGAAACACCAATGACGACGAATGGATTCCTTCAGCTGAGATACGGAGTTTGGCTGATCCTCAGACACAAAAATCTTTAATTGCCTCCACAAATTTTCAATTGGATTGAGATCCGGCGAGTTACCCGGCCACTGAATAACATTCACATCATTGCTGGAGAGCCACGATGTAACAGATCTTGCTTTGCGGCAAGGTGCAGAGTCACGAAGAAAATATTCACAATCAAGAATGCTCATATGATAACACCAAAATCGAGAACACTTTTCAGTGTGAACTCCGTGTTTTTATTTGGTCAAGCAGTGAATAATAAAATCAAAGTTACAGGAATTTTCGGCCTCTTGACCCTCGTCAACTGTTGATGTTTGTGCTGAAAAGTGTTCTTGCTTTTGCTGTTATCAAATAAAACTCCCGAACCGACTGTTCGATATATGTAATGCTCATATGGGAAAGCAGCTTATCATTTAATAGATCAAGATAAGTCGAAGCATTCATCGCCTTGCCTTGAGGCAAAAAATATAAGCCACCTCGGCCTAGCCGAAAAACAGCCCCACACCATCAGCTTTTGGGGATGTTTTACAATTTTTAGAGTATATCTTGGGTGAAATTTTGTATTTTCAAAGCGTCTGACGTTTCCTTTGTTTTGATAGTGCATCTCCAAACACGATTCATCCGAAAACAGGACCTTGTTCCATTCGTTTTCATTCCAGTTGGCATATTGAGTTGCAAAATTAACTCTTTGACGTCGCATTTTATCAGTTAGCAGGGGTTTCTTCGCAGCTCTCTTTGAGGATAATCCATAGTAACGCAAACGAACCTTGATCTGAGTAACACTTAAACTTATCCCTTCTTCAGACAAACAGACTTCAGACAGCTTGAGCAACTTTAGTTGCCGGAAGAAATGGATTTTTCACCACCATTCGTCTTATTCGTCTATCAACTTGAATTGAAGTCTTCGAAGGTCGACCCGTTCGGTAGAGACTCTTCAATGAACCTGTTTCTTGAAGTCTTTTTAATGTATTGAATACACTTCCTTTCGAAATCTTCAGTCTTTTCGCTATTTCCTCATTAGAATAGCGTTCTTCTTTTAGGAGTTTGATATTGGCGCGGACAGCTTCACTCAAGTCAGGCTTTCTACCCATTTCGACAATGAATTATGATTGAATGCATTTTCTCAAGCCTCGACTGACTCGGTAAATTCAAATTCACTCAATTTGTGTGATGATGAATGATAGAATGAGATTAGACCATAGAATAGATATCTAGCATCTATAGATATCTTCATGTCATCTTTACGTTTCACTGCCGTCATGTTGCATTTTCACCGTCAAAACGCTACGCGGTCATAATATTTCCGTCGGGACTGTAGCTAGTTTTTTAGGTATACATAATCATGGACGTCTAGATATCTATAATTTACTTCATAGTAATTTAGAAGTCCATGACATAATAAACTGCTTTTATTGACTAGCTATGGTGGATATAATATATCAAGCCATAGCTAGTCAATTAAAAGTAGTATAAACCTCAAAAGCTAACTAAAACTATATACAGTATACACAGCCTGCATTTGATCGTAGAGATTTGACACAGAATCTTGAAGCAGCTTTCATGTAGATATCTACGTGATCATCAGAGATCGATTTCTCGAAACATAGATCTTCAGATTCCGTGAGTTTGCCTTATAAAATCAAATTTTCCACTGCATCGGTTGAAAGTGCACATGCACCCAATCATTGCAGAACTCAATCTCGTTACAGAATACGAATAAAAACGAATTTCTTTGAAATAAAAAAGAATTATATCTTTCCTAACATAAAAAGAATTTTCTTTGAGAATAAGTGTTACGCGGCGAACGTGTAAGATCTCAAGTCGTACTGAGACATTAAAAGGTTGGGAATCACTATAATCTGCATGTAGACCTACCATAATGCATCAGCAAATGCATTTCTGCAGACACCAAGTCAGCATTGCCAGTGATGATTGGCTTGTTATTTTGGGGAAGAAACCTTGAATATTCGCAATGACGTTAGTGCTATAAAGCAGTCACGTGAAGCCATAGTAAAGTTCTTCGGTAGAAAAGAAACTTCGGTAAGTTCTTTAAGACATTATATCACTTGAAATCTGTTACGCAGATGAGAATGCACTGTGTATAGCTTCATTTGAATATCAATATTCATATTCAGGAGTACGTCCCTATCAGAGGATCATGCGTCCTAACTTTGGGACTGTTTGCGGACCTCCGGTGTAAATTCAGATCTTTACTTTTGATTTGCAATTTGATCAAAAGCAAAGATGCTTCATTCATAATTTCATCTTTTAGAAATGAATGATTTGCGAATTTCTGACGCTTTCGTGTGACATCTTCTTTCTTTTTCAGGCAATGACAATCTTCAAATCTGTGAATTCCGGTAATTCAACCACTGACTCTCTAGAATCTGAGACAAAGTCTCTGCCTTCACCTGTGTCTTCTAAAAAAACAAGTCGGACAGGAAGGGGAAAGCGGGAAGAATGGACTGACACAACGATTAACGAAGACTCAAACATTCGACAATGATGAATACATTTGAGTGTTGAAAGTATGATAATACAATTGATTTGATGCCTATATCTTTTCTTCTTCTTCCTTTATGTATGTGGGAAGGAAACCAAGGGTCTGGTGTACAGTGTTCTCCAGGCGAGCTAGGTGTAGAGCGAACAGCGACTTTTTCTGAATTCATGTTGCGAGCGGATGCGCGGAGATATTTATGTTAGTTATCATCAAATTTTATATCAACTGTTCGATTTCTGCAGCTACCGATTTGCATACTTTCCATTGATCGAAGTGATCAATCGATTTATTTGCCAGTTTTCTATTCACAAATAATTTCAGATATGTTCTCAAGTATGGCGGCCAACGAGCTATCAAAGTTGAAATCTTACTTCGTAGGATGATTTCATTCTGAGTAACATTAAGTGTCCTAGCGCATTGACTTTCATTCTGCGAGGCTCGAATTCTTTCGTAAATTCATCTCTTCTGCTGAGTCTGAGAACATCATCGGAATCCATCACTCTACTCAATATCGCCTTTGTGTTTTAGACATTGAATTCTTTTGACGCCAAGCATTCAACAAGCAGCTTGAGCAACTCGAAAGATAAAGACTCCATCAATCCCAAGGTGTCAGCGTAAATACTCCTTTCCTGTGTGTAAAAGGATTAGGATTCTTGACTACCAATCAGACAGCGTGCGCTCTTCATATGTGATTTGGTTGAATAAGCCATTGAGCGCTTGCATCTCTGCAAGCGTCGAGCATCTCGTAAACTACTTGTGATGGTCCAGCACCCTTACCGTATTTCGTTGACCTTCGACCATATCACAAATGGAAGTGACCACTCCACTCGTTAAACGCTGCTCAAGATGGTGCTTTCTACATTTCTCCAGCCTCCGCTGCGATGTTCCCATCAACGCTCCTGATGCAACACATTGCGGAGATATTCTGGCTTTCTCTCATTATCTGCTTCACCGTCTTGAAAGCGCTTTTTTCTCCGTCCACACTCTCGACATGATCCGCTAATTCTTTCTTGTCGTTTTCTATCTTTCGACTTCCAGACCCATCCAGAAACCCGCTTGGCTGCTGATGAGCCGCATGGTTGAATTCAGATCTGTCACGGCTCCAAATCTTGAAGCAGTGTTTTTTCACTCCTCTTCATCGACATCCACATTTCACCATCATGTCTCTTTTAGTCTTGGTCCAGCCGCACACATTTTCAGTTGCTTTACAGACGATTTCCCTCATAGGATTCCACTTGTCTTCGAGATACTCCCGGATTTCATCTTGATACCGGTTTCTTAGAGTCTATGTCGAAGTCTATACACGCAGCTTCTGGATGAAGGCATATTTCTTCTTCTGAAGAGAATTTCTGTTTATAATTGCGCCTGCGACCAGGAGACGATGCTGTGACACACTCCTCTCCCGGGAACGTCTTCACATTCTTAATCCATTTGAAGTCGTTTTTGCGAACCAGTACGTAGTCGATCATAGACTTCCTACCACCTGTAGAAAAACGTATAGAAAAACCTTCATAGAAAAATGTAGTCCATTTTCTATGCACTTACTTTCTGTGCTGCACACGATCCATAACTTTGCGATAAAGGAGCCAAAATTTCACGCCGGATGCCCTTCCTGACGCAACCAAGTGGACCTCTACTCAGAACTCTGATCCGCCCGAAACCGTTGGACTCTGAGGTTGCAGTTCGTCCGACACAAATGTGCCGTTGACCGACTTGATGGCTAGGAGAGTTATATTTGAATGGCGCCCTCCACTCACCAGTGAACCTCAGTTGTTAGTGTTGCCCAGGGGGACCACGAGGAAGTAACCGTCGACTTCTGACCCGGGCAATTGTGACTTTTTAAAGTGAGAAACAGGTGGCCAACCCGAGACTCATACACGCTCAACCAAGGCCTTCCAAACCTGGCTAATGGAGGTACCCCGAGGCACACAGAAAGGTCAATTGAATCAGCAAAATCCAGGATCTTCATAACTTCCAGATTACGGGACCCAAAGCCACAACCGCCGTGCGCAGCATCACAACCATTTTCCATGCCTCCAATCACGATGAAATCTCTCACAGGTGTGGCAGCTAACAGGAGTGTAAACTTATTCCAGGTGTTTACGATGTCTGGCCTCCCTACTTGCGGTCGAAGGGCCGAGAAGTGGAGTAATCTTGAGTTCATGAGAAATTTTGTTATCATCACGAACTCACTGATCCCTATCGACTCGCATTTTACTCTCACCCCATTTTCAGTCACCAAAATGCCAATTCACCCACTTCCGTCACTTTCGCCTTGCCACAAAAATGTGCACCTTAACTACAGCGGACTCATCCAGTACGCGGTGCCACCCTTTCACTTGTCTTCCATGCACTTTCCGCCTCCATGGTCTGCACCGCTTCGCCACCTCTTCCCAACATGTTCCAACTCGGATTCCATCCATCAACTGGCGTCCCGAGCAGCATCTGGCTTTCATGCCATGCTGCAGTTCGTCTTTTTCCTCTCCTCTTTTGTCGTAGGGTGATGGGTCAATCCACGGAGCATAATAAAGTACGAGTACTGTGGCTATATGTATTGCATTCCAAGGGAGATTCGTTTTGATGGCTCGTTGAAAGTAATGGTTCCTGATCAAGCAGTTACAGGGAAAGTCTCGAATTGAAATACAAATAACAGAAACGTTCTCAGCAACATCTAAAACCTGCGTTGCTGCTGAAGTTTGATTGCAAGCTCAGTCGCCTCTTGTGCCGAAATATCGGTCTACTTTTTTCCTACTAATATTGTAGCAAACGCGTAGGTTTTAGATGTTGCTGAGAACTTTCCTGTTATTCAGATTTCAATTCGAGGCTTTACTTGCAACAGTTTTGTCGATACCATTTTGTGAGAGGACCATATTTTGATGACCAAATAGATTGATGATAAAAGAAGCTCGTGGGTAAACGCACTTCGTGGAGAAAACGCACACGAAATGCGCCAAGACATCTCTACTTGAAAAGACAAATCAGTAGAGTAGAAAACAGCTCGAAAATTGTGAAAGAAAAGAGACCTGAACAAAAGAGTTATTTAGATAAATTTATGCACGTGCGTAAACCAGTGCAAGAAAACATGTGCGAAAGTAGCATGTGTTATGTAGATCAGACAATTAACAGTTTCCTTATGAAAAATCCGCTCTTGAAGACATTCAGCATATGTCTTTTCTGTCCTCATAGAATTCCTCTGCTTTGAATCTTCAGAATTGGCATTTCTATCAATGCTGGATTGTCACTGGTAGTGGTATAAATTCCAATGTCTTTTTCTCCGGGCTCTACAATTTTCATTTTCAATTGCACCCCAATTGAATTTTTCTTTCTTTATTCTCATGCGCTTCGGGTCGCCTACGCATGGAAGCTATAGACATACCAATAACTTGCTATGTTATAGAATTCCGTAGCATGTCTCAAAAGGTACATCTGAGAATCGCAATTTATCTAGTTGACTTATTCATTTCTTGGAAGGCCTACAATCAGAACATCTGACAATAAAGAGCAACAGAAATGTTGCGTGTTATTATCAAAACACTATGTTTATTATCATAGAAATGATTGTTAATATTCTCATGCAATCCTCAGTTAGTTCAGAGTCTCAGTCCATTGTACAAAGAATGAGACTGATTTAGCGGGATTCTGAGCCGACTACGCGTATATAGGAAGATACTAATGAAATAATATTAAAACTGTGAGAATGATCCTGGCATTGACTCTCTCCTAACAATTGATGTAAAAATGATGGAGTTGTTGACTTTGTTGATGAATTTGAACATTTCACTACAGAAATGTAGCAAAAGGATGAGTGTCGAGTTGGCGATGGAGACTAACCAGAGTGATTTGACTCCACTCTTTGATGGTTGAAGAAGCAAAGGGTTTGTCACTTTTCTATTACCCCAACACCGCGGCTCATCCGGCGATTCATAGATGTATGACGACGTTTTATGGAGAGCAAGTGCATGTAACATTTTGGCAGCTATATTTGAAAATGATGTGCGTGAGGCACTATTGATAAAGCTTTGAAATCAGTGATATGAAGAAACTTTTAATAAGAAACGGTATGAAATGATCTTGCCTGTCATATACATTATAATCCCGTTATAACGTAGGCTACACATGGGATATGCGTACATTCGGTTATAACGGACACGTCAGACATTCCCGACAAAATATTACATCTTGCTTTTATAAGAACACCCCTCGTTAAAGCGTACACATCATAGCGTATAGTTGGATATAACAGACGAAAATTTCACTCCCTTGAAAATTTAACGTACAAGTAACTTCAGCACACTACCTGACAGTAGTAGATTTTCTCAATGAATGTTGGAAGCATTTGCAAATAATAAAATTCTTGCACTGAAAAAATCAAATTAATCGAGAGAATCGTCATATTAAAAAATTGTCGCACAAACAACGTCTGTCCCTCACATTCGAACTCCAACAGTCAAGAAAGTCCAATCCTCAAGTGGAATTGACGATGCATTGCAAACTATAATAAACACGTTACGGTCTCAGCGTGAAATTACAAAACCTACCAGTACTGCTTCAACGACAAATTTAAGGAAATGCGGGAAGTCACGAAGACTTTAAGGGGACATTGAATTTTTCTTTCTTTATTCTCATGCGCTTCGGGTCGCCTACGCAAGGAAGCTATAGACATACCAATGACTTGCTATGTTATTAAATTCCGTAGCATATGGCTTCCTCAAACAAAAGATTGTCAGGAAACACAAGATTCCGGCTGAATACGGATCTTGTGATATCTTCAACATAGATTATGAGACCGTCCTATTCTTTCAGTTATATCCATATAACGAGTAATTTGAATATTGTAGTTGCAAGTTGCAGCAATAGTTTCAGAAGTTGTAATAAACGCTCATTGTAATAGATATGTATTTTCTGGTCAATTCCTTCTTGTTAAAATAACTTCGCTTTATTTTTATGAACGTACGATGAGCAGAGAAAGCAGTTTTCATGGTTATATATGACAAAATACCTTACCCATAATATAATGGACATTTATTTCAATCCCTAGAGTGAAACGGGATTATACTGTATTACCAGTAATGCATGTATTTACATTTAGACGTAGCCTACTGTTAAATGAACATCTAATGTGTAGGACTTCTAGATATTTTAGCCTGATTTCTGATAGTCATGAATAAAACGGTTGCGTTATATATGAATGCTCTTCAGTTTCTGTCTGTCTTTAGAACATCTTAACTTCGAAATTTTTCTGCGGAAAGGAATCTGACCAATAGCAATGGTTGAATTTTACAACATTCGTTTAGAAAAATTGAGAAACGATGTCTACTGTCGTGTTACATATTTGAATTCTACGTGAAAAATTCTTGAAATATGTACAACACAGGATTTGTTCTTTCATCATCGGGAAATGAAGGCTTAATAGTCCAACTGCTACTTTTTCTGACAGTGCAACATGTAAAGGACCAGTGACATGTGAGGAAAGTATTGATGGAATCTGTCTACTTTTTTTAAAATATAAAAAATGTTTGGGAAAGGCAGATATGCTGCAGATTTCAGAAAAACAAAGTAGGGCCTACTTTTTCTTTGGATGCTGCTTAAAAAAAGGAGACAATTGGTACATACATGAGGATTTGTTACAAGCGCAAGAATTACAACAGTCATTGCCAAATGATGATCATTTATACGCTGACATTGACCTGTCATAATGTTGTAAATGTACGTAATTCATTGATGTCCGAAAGGGCAAAGAATTGGGTAGTTCTGGCTATGGCTGGATGAACAACGTCACAGAGCTGTCAAGAATCAATATTTGATTGATAGTTGAAAGTGCGGTAGATAATTTCTATCAATTGCTTGTTAAAGTTGACTACAATAAAGTGATTGCTGTTATCGAATATTCGCCTTCGAACATGTATATGATAATCTAAATTTGTCTGATTCGTATTCTACAGAAAAGAAAGTTCGAGGATGCAATATGTCAGAGCTTTCTATGCAAAATCAGAATTTAACATCCTAGATATCTAGCATTTGAGCATGCTCTGAAATCTTTGCTTGTAACGAATCATGGTCTAAAAGTATTTATTCCAATCTGGCAGCTCCTAATGGTCGAATATTCCCAAGCGACTCGATTCGCTTCTGGAAAACGGGCATCAATTGCTATGTCATGTTTGGACTCAATAGTCTCATTCAAACTTATATTCTACAACTATCAATCTTAGAATCTGACTGTAGAACGAATTTTCAAAATTTGTGATTTCTAAATTTTCTAAAATTTTGTGTGTCAACTTTTGAAATCAAAAGATCTTGTATTCATTGTCAAAATTCAATGTTCATTATCATATTAACAACTGTTGATCTTCTCATGCGAATATGTCATTTAATCAGTCCTTATCTCAGAATTTTAGTCCATTATACAAAGAATGAGACTGATTTAGCGGTATTCTGAGCCAACTATGAGTATAAAGGAAGATACTAATGAAATCACAGTTATACAAGTTAGAGTGAAATACTATAGAAACTGTGAGAATGATCCTGGCATTGACTCTCTCCTAACAATTGATGTAAAAATGATGGAGTTGTTGACTTTGTTGATGAATTTGAACATTTCACTACAGAAATGTAGCAAAAGGATGAGTGTCGAGTTGGCGATGGAGACTAACCAGAGTGATTTGACTCCACTCTATGATGGTTGAAGAAGCAAAGGGTTTGTCACTTTTCTATTACCCCAACACCGCGGCTCATCCGGCGATTCATAGATGTATGACGACGTTTTATGGAGAGCAAGTGCATGTAACATTTTGGCAGCTATATTTGAAAATGATGTGCGTGAGGCACTATTGATAAAGCTTTGAAATCAGTGATATGAAGAAACTTTTAATAAGAAACGGTATGAAATGATCTTGCCTGTCATATACATTATAATCCCGTTATAACGTAGGCTACACATGGGATATGCGTACATTCGGTTATAACGGACACGTCAGACATTCCCGACAAAATATTACATCTTGCTTTTATAAGAACACCCTCGTTAAAGCGTACACATCATAGCGTATAGTTGGATATAACAGACGAAAATTTCACTCCCTTGAAAATTTAACGTACAAGTAACTTCAGCACACTACCTGACAGTAGTAGATTTTCTCAATGAATGTTGGAAGCATTTGCAAATAATAAAATTCTTGCACTGAAAAAATCAAATTAATCGAGAGAATCGTCATATTAAAAAATTGTCGCACAAACAACGTCTGTCCCTCACATTCGAACTCCAACAGTCAAGAAAGTCCAATCCTCAAGTGGAATTGACGATGCATTGCAAACTATAATAAACACGTTACGGTCTCAGCGTGAAATTACAAAACCTACCAGTACTGCTTCAACGACAAATTTAAGGAAATGCGGAAGTCACGAAGACTTTAAGGGGACATTGAATTTTTCTTTCTTTATTCTCATGCGCTTCGGGTCGCCTACGCAAGGAAGCTATAGACATACCAATGACTTGCTATGTTATTAAATTCCGTACAAATGGCTTCCTCAATCAAAAGATTGTCAGGAAACACAAGATTCCGGCTGAATACGGATCTTGTGATATCTTCAACATAGATTATGAGACCGTCCTATTCTTTCAGTTATATCCATATAACGAGTAATTTGAATATTGTAGTTGCAAGTTGCAGCAATAGTTTCAGAAGTTGTAATAAACGCTCATTGTAATAGATATGTATTTTCTGGTCAATCCTTCTTGTTAAAATAACTTCGCTTTATTTTTATGAACGTACGATGAGCAGAGAAAGCAGTTTTCATGGTTATATATGACAAAATACCTTACCCATAATATAATGGACATTTATTTCAATCCCTAGAGTGTAACGGGATTATACTGTATTACCAGTAATGCATGTATTTACATTTAGACGTAGCCTACTGTTAAATGAACATCTAATGTGTAGGACTTCTAGATATTTTAGCCTGATTTCTGATAGTCATGAATAAAACGGTTGCGTTATATATGAATGCTCTTCAGTTTCTGTCTGTCTTTAGAACATCTTAACTTCGAAATTTTTCTGCGGAAAGGAATCTGACCAATAGCAATGGTTGAATTTTACAACATTCGTTTAGAAAAATTGAGAAACGATGTCTACTGTCGTGTTACATATTTGAATTCTACGTGAAAATTCTTGAAATATGTACAACACAGGATTTGTTCTTTCATCATCGGGAAATGAAGGCTTAATAGTCCAACTGCTACTTTTTCTGACAGTGCAACATGTAAAGGACCAGTGACATGTGAGGAAAGTATTGATGGAATCTGTCTACTTTTTTTAAAATATAAAAAATGTTTGGGAAAGGCAGATATGCTGCAGATTTCAGAAAAACAAAGTAGGGCCTACTTTTTCTTTAGATGCTGCTTAAAAAAAGGAGACAATTGGTACATACATGAGGATTTGTTACAAGCGCAAGAATTACAACAGTCATTGCCAAATGATGATCATTTATACGCTGACATTGACCTGTCATAATGTTGTAAATGTACGTAATTCATTGATGTCCGAAAGGGCAAAGAATTGGGTAGTTCTGGCTATGGCTGGATGAACAACGTCACAGAGCTGTCAAGAATCAATATTTGATTGATAGTTGAAAGTGCGGTAGATAATTTCTATCAATTGCTTGTTAAAGTTGACTACAATAAAGTGATTGCTGTTATCGAATATTCGCCTTCGAACATGTATATGATAATCTAAATTTGTCTGATTCGTATTCTACAGAAAAGAAAGTTCGAGGATGCAATATGTCAGAGCTTTCTATGCAAAATCAGAATTTAACATCCTAGATATCTAGCCTTTGAGCATGCTCTGAAATCTTTGCTTGTAACGAATCATGGTCTAAAAGTATTTATTCCAATCTGGCAGCTCCTAATGGTCGAATATTCCCAAGCGACTCGATTCGCTTCTGGAAAACGGGCATCAATTGCTATGTCATGTTTGGACTCAATAGTCTCATTCAAACTTATATTCTACAACTATCAATCTTAGAATCTGACTGTAGAACGAATTTTCAAAATTTGTGATTTCTAAATTTTCTAAAATTTTGTGTGTCAACTTTTGAAATCAAAAGATCTTGTATTCATTGTCAAAATTCAATGTTCATTATCATATTAACAACTGTTGATCTTCTCATGCGAATATGTCATTTAATCAGTCCTTATCTCAGAATTTTAGTCCATTATACAAAGAATGAGACTGATTTAGCGGTATTCTGAGCCAACTATGAGTATAAAGGAAGATACTAATGAAATCACAGTTATACAAGTTAGAGTGAAATACTATAGAAACTGTGAGAATGATCCTGGCATTGACTCTCTCCTAACAATTGATGTAAAAATGATGGAGTTGTTGACTTTGTTGATGAATTTGAACATTTCACTACAGAAATGTAGCAAAAGGATGAGTGTCGAGTTGGCGATGGAGACTAACCAGAGTGATTTGACTCCACTCTATGATGGTTGAAGAAGCAAAGGGTTTGTCACTTTTCTATTACCCCAACACCGCGGCTCATCCGGCGATTCATAGATGTATGACGACGTTTTATGGAGAGCAAGTGCATGTAACATTTTGGCAGCTATATTTGAAAATGATGTGCGTGAGGCACTATTGATAAAGCTTTGAAATCAGTGATATGAAGAAACTTTTAATAAGAAACGGTATGAAATGATCTTGCCTGTCATATACATTATAATCCCGTTATAACGTAGGCTACACATGGGATATGCGTACATTCGGTTATAACGGACACGTCAGACATTCCCGACAAAATATTACATCTTGCTTTTATAAGAACACCCTCGTTAAAGCGTACACATCATAGCGTATAGTTGGATATAACAGACGAAAATTTCACTCCCTTGAAAATTTAACGTACAAGTAACTTCAGCACACTACCTGACAGTAGTAGATTTTCTCAATGAATGTTGGAAACATTTGCAAATAATAAAATTCTTGCACTGAAAAAATCAAATTAATCGAGAGAATCGTCATATTAAAAAATTGTCGCACAAACAACGTCTGTCCCTCACATTCGAACTCCAACAGTCAAGAAAGTCCAATCCTCAAGTGGAATTGACGATGCATTGCAAACTATAATAAACACGTTACGGTCTCAGCGTGAAATTACAAAACCTACCAGTACTGCTTCAACGACAAATTTAAGGAAATGCGGGAAGTCACGAAGACTTTAAGGGGACATTGAATTTTTCTTTCTTTATTCTCATGCGCTTCGGGTCGCCTACGCAAGGAAGCTATAGACATACCAATGACTTGCTATGTTATTAAATTCCGTAGCATATGGCTTCCTCAAACAAAAGATTGTCAGGAAACACAAGATTCCGGCTGAATACGGATCTTGTGATATCTTCAACATAGATTATGAGACCGTCCTATTCTTTCAGTTATATCCATATAACGAGTAATTTGAATATTGTAGTTGCAAGTTGCAGCAATAGTTTCAGAAGTTGTAATAAACGCTCATTGTAATAGATATGTATTTTCTGGTCAATTCCTTCTTGTTAAAATAACTTCGCTTTATTTTTATGAACGTACGATGAGCAGAGAAAGCAGTTTTCATGGTTATATATGACAAAATACCTTACCCATAATATAATGGACATTTATTTCAATCCCTAGAGTGTAACGGGATTATACTGTATTACCAGTAATGCATGTATTTACATTTAGACGTAGCCTACTGTTAAATGAACATCTAATGTGTAGGACTTCTAGATATTTTAGCCTGATTTCTGATAGTCATGAATAAAACGGTTGCGTTATATATGAATGCTCTTCAGTTTCTGTCTGTCTTTAGAACATCTTAACTTCGAAATTTTTCTGCGGAAAGGAATCTGACCAATAGCAATGGTTGAATTTTACAACATTCGTTTAGAAAAATTGAGAAACGATGTCTACTGTCGTGTTACATATTTGAATTCTACGTGAAAATTCTTGAAATATGTACAACACAGGATTTGTTCTTTCATCATCGGGAAATGAAGGCTTAATAGTCCAACTGCTACTTTTTCTGACAGTGCAACATGTAAAGGACCAGTGACATGTGAGGAAAGTATTGATGGAATCTGTCTACTTTTTTTAAAATATAAAAAATGTTTGGGAAAGGCAGATATGCTGCAGATTTCAGAAAAACAAAGTAGGGCCTACTTTTTCTTTAGATGCTGCTTAAAAAAAGGAGACAATTGGTACATACATGAGGATTTGTTACAAGCGCAAGAATTACAACAGTCATTGCCAAATGATGATCATTTATACGCTGACATTGACCTGTCATAATGTTGTAAATGTACGTAATTCATTGATGTCCGAAAGGGCAAAGAATTGGGTAGTTCTGGCTATGGCTGGATGAACAACGTCACAGAGCTGTCAAGAATCAATATTTGATTGATAGTTGAAAGTGCGGTAGATAATTTCTATCAATTGCTTGTTAAAGTTGACTACAATAAAGTGATTGCTGTTATCGAATATTCGCCTTCGAACATGTATATGATAATCTAAATTTGTCTGATTCGTATTCTACAGAAAAGAAAGTTCGAGGATGCAATATGTCAGAGCTTTCTATGCAAAATCAGAATTTAACATCCTAGATATCTAGCCTTTGAGCATGCTCTGAAATCTTTGCTTGTAACGAATCATGGTCTAAAAGTATTTATTCCAATCTGGCAGCTCCTAATGGTCGAATATTCCCAAGCGACTCGATTCGCTTCTGGAAAACGGGCATCAATTGCTATGTCATGTTTGGACTCAATAGTCTCATTCAAACTTATATTCTACAACTATCAATCTTAGAATCTGACTGTAGAACGAATTTTCAAAATTTGTGATTTCTAAATTTTCTAAAATTTTGTGTGTCAACTTTTGAAATCAAAAGATCTTGTATTCATTGTCAAAATTCAATGTTCATTATCATATTAACAACTGTTGATCTTCTCATGCGAATATGTCATTTAATCAGTCCTTATCTCAGAATTTTAGTCCATTATACAAAGAATGAGACTGATTTAGCGGTATTCTGAGCCAACTATGAGTATAAAGGAAGATACTAATGAAATCACAGTTATACAAGTTAGAGTGAAATACTATAGAAACTGTGAGAATGATCCTGGCATTGACTCTCTCCTAACAATTGATGTAAAAATGATGGAGTTGTTGACTTTGTTGATGAATTTGAACATTTCACTACAGAAATGTAGCAAAAGGATGAGTGTCGAGTTGGCGATGGAGACTAACCAGAGTGATTTGACTCCACTCTATGATGGTTGAAGAAGCAAAGGGTTTGTCACTTTTCTATTACCCCAACACCGCGGCTCATCCGGCGATTCATAGATGTATGACGACGTTTTATGGAGAGCAAGTGCATGTAACATTTTGGCAGCTATATTTGAAAATGATGTGCGTGAGGCACTATTGATAAAGCTTTGAAATCAGTGATATGAAGAAACTTTTAATAAGAAACGGTATGAAATGATCTTGCCTGTCATATACATTATAATCCCGTTATAACGTAGGCTACACATGGGATATGCGTACATTCGGTTATAACGGACACGTCAGACATTCCCGACAAAATATTACATCTTGCTTTTATAAGAACACCCTCGTTAAAGCGTACACATCATAGCGTATAGTTGGATATAACAGACGAAAATTTCACTCCCTTGAAAATTTAACGTACAAGTAACTTCAGCACACTACCTGACAGTAGTAGATTTTCTCAATGAATGTTGGAAGCATTTGCAAATAATAAAATTCTTGCACTGAAAAAATCAAATTAATCGAGAGAATCGTCATATTAAAAAATTGTCGCACAAACAACGTCTGTCCCTCACATTCGAACTCCAACAGTCAAGAAAGTCCAATCCTCAAGTGGAATTGACGATGCATTGCAAACTATAATAAACACGTTACGGTCTCAGCGTGAAATTACAAAACCTACCAGTACTGCTTCAACGACAAATTTAAGGAAATGCGGGAAGTCACGAAGACTTTAAGGGGACATTGAATTTTTCTTTCTTTATTCTCATGCGCTTCGGGTCGCCTACGCAAGGAAGCTATAGACATACCAATGACTTGCTATGTTATTAAATTCCGTAGCATATGGCTTCCTCAAACAAAAGATTGTCAGGAAACACAAGATTCCGGCTGAATACGGATCTTGTGATATCTTCAACATAGATTATGAGACCGTCCTATTCTTTCAGTTATATCCATATAACGAGTAATTTGAATATTGTAGTTGCAAGTTGCAGCAATAGTTTCAGAAGTTGTAATAAACGCTCATTGTAATAGATATGTATTTTCTGGTCAATTCCTTCTTGTTAAAATAACTTCGCTTTATTTTTATGAACGTACGATGAGCAGAGAAAGCAGTTTTCATGGTTATATATGACAAAATACCTTACCCATAATATAATGGACATTTATTTCAATCCCTAGAGTGTAACGGGATTATACTGTATTACCAGTAATGCATGTATTTACATTTAGACGTAGCCTACTGTTAAATGAACATCTAATGTGTAGGACTTCTAGATATTTTAGCCTGATTTCTGATAGTCATGAATAAAACGGTTGCGTTATATATGAATGCTCTTCAGTTTCTGTCTGTCTTTAGAACATCTTAACTTCGAAATTTTTCTGCGGAAAGGAATCTGACCAATAGCAATGGTTGAATTTTACAACATTCGTTTAGAAAAATTGAGAAACGATGTCTACTGTCGTGTTACATATTTGAATTCTACGTGAAAATTCTTGAAATATGTACAACACAGGATTTGTTCTTTCATCATCGGGAAATGAAGGCTTAATAGTCCAACTGCTACTTTTTCTGACAGTGCAACATGTAAAGGACCAGTGACATGTGAGGAAAGTATTGATGGAATCTGTCTACTTTTTTTAAAATATAAAAAATGTTTGGGAAAGGCAGATATGCTGCAGATTTCAGAAAAACAAAGTAGGGCCTACTTTTTCTTTGGATGCTGCTTAAAAAAGGAGACAATTGGTACATACATGAGGATTTGTTACAAGCGCAAGAATTACAACAGTCATTGCCAAATGATGATCATTTATACGCTGACATTGACCTGTCATAATGTTGTAAATGTACGTAATTCATTGATGTCCGAAAGGGCAAAGAATTGGGTAGTTCTGGCTATGGCTGGATGAACAACGTCACAGAGCTGTCAAGAATCAATATTTGATTGATAGTTGAAAGTGCGGTAGATAATTTCTATCAATTGCTTGTTAAAGTTGACTACAATAAAGTGATTGCTGTTATCGAATATTCGCCTTCGAACATGTATATGATAATCTAAATTTGTCTGATTCGTATTCTACAGAAAAGAAAGTTCGAGGATGCAATATGTCAGAGCTTTCTATGCAAAATCAGAATTTAACATCCTAGATATCTAGCCTTTGAGCATGCTCTGAAATCTTTGCTTGTAACGAATCATGGTCTAAAAGTATTTATTCCAATCTGGCAGCTCCTAATGGTCGAATATTCCCAAGCGACTCGATTCGCTTCTGGAAAACGGGCATCAATTGCTATGTCATGTTTGGACTCAATAGTCTCATTCAAACTTATATTCTACAACTATCAATCTTAGAATCTGACTGTAGAACGAATTTTCAAAATTTGTGATTTCTAAATTTTCTAAAATTTTGTGTGTCAACTTTTGAAATCAAAAGATCTTGTATTCATTGTCAAAATTCAATGTTCATTATCATATTAACAACTGTTGATCTTCTCATGCGAATATGTCATTTAATCAGTCCTTATCTCAGAATTTTAGTCCATTATACAAAGAATGAGACTGATTTAGCGGTATTCTGAGCCAACTATGAGTATAAAGGAAGATACTAATGAAATCACAGTTATACAAGTTAGAGTGAAATACTATAGAAACTGTGAGAATGATCCTGGCATTGACTCTCTCCTAACAATTGATGTAAAAATGATGGAGTTGTTGACTTTGTTGATGAATTTGAACATTTCACTACAGAAATGTAGCAAAAGGATGAGTGTCGAGTTGGCGATGGAGACTAACCAGAGTGATTTGACTCCACTCTATGATGGTTGAAGAAGCAAAGGGTTTGTCACTTTTCTATTACCCCAACACCGCGGCTCATCCGGCGATTCATAGATGTATGACGACGTTTTATGGAGAGCAAGTGCATGTAACATTTTGGCAGCTATATTTGAAAATGATGTGCGTGAGGCACTATTGATAAAGCTTTGAAATCAGTGATATGAAGAAACTTTTAATAAGAAACGGTATGAAATGATCTTGCCTGTCATATACATTATAATCCCGTTATAACGTAGGCTACACATGGGATATGCGTACATTCGGTTATAACGGACACGTCAGACATTCCCGACAAAATATTACATCTTGCTTTTATAAGAACACCCTCGTTAAAGCGTACACATCATAGCGCATAGTTGGATATAACAGACGAAAATTTCACTCCCTTGAAAATTTAACGTACAAGTAACTTCAGCACACTACCTGACAGTAGTAGATTTTCTCAATGAATGTTGGAAGCATTTGCAAATAATAAAATTCTTGCACTGAAAAAATCGAATTAATCGAGAGAATCGTCATATTAAAAAATTGTCCATATAGGATGCAATATGTCAGAGCTTTCTATGCAAAATCAGAATTTAACATCCTAGATATCTAGCCTTTGAGCATGCTCTGAAATCTTTGCTTGTAACGAATCATGGTCTAAAAGTATTTATTCCAATCTGGCAGCTCCTAATGGTCGAATATTCCCAAGCGACTCGATTCGCTTCTGGAAAACGGGCATCAATTGCTATGTCATGTTTGGACTCAATAGTCTCATTCAAACTTATATTCTACAACTATCAATCTTAGAATCTGACTGTAGAACGAATTTTCAAAATTTGTGATTTCTAAATTTTCTAAAATTTTGTGTGTCAACTTTTGAAATCAAAAGATCTTGTATTCATTGTCAAAATTCAATGTTCATTATCATATTAACAACTGTTGATCTTCTCATGCGAATATGTCATTTAATCAGTCCTTATCTCAGAATTTTAGTCCATTATACAAAGAATGAGACTGATTTAGCGGTATTCTGAGCCAACTATGAGTATAAAGGAAGATACTAATGAAATCACAGTTATACAACTTAGAGTGAAATACTATAGAAACTGTGAGAATGATCCTGGCATTGACTCTCTCCTAACAATTGATGTAAAAATGATGGAGTTGTTGACTTTGTTGATGAATTTGAACATTTCACTACAGAAATGTAGCAAAAGGATGAGTGTCGAGTTGGCGATGGAGACTAACCAGAGTGATTTGACTCCACTCTATGATGGTTGAAGAAGCAAAGGGTTTGTCACTTTTCTATTACCCCAACACCGCGGCTCATCCGGCGATTCATAGATGTATGACGACGTTTTATGGAGAGCAAGTGCATGTAACATTTTGGCAGCTATATTTGAAAATGATGTGCGTGAGGCACTATTGATAAAGCTTTGAAATCAGTGATATGAAGAAACTTTTAATAAGAAACGGTATGAAATGATCTTGCCTGTCATATACATTATAATCCCGTTATAACGTAGGCTACACATGGGATATGCGTACATTCGGTTATAACGGACACGTCAGACATTCCCGACAAAATATTACATCTTGCTTTTATAAGAACACCCTCGTTAAAGCGTACACATCATAGCGCATAGTTGGATATAACAGACGAAAATTTCACTCCCTTGAAAATTTAACGTACAAGTAACTTCAGCACACTACCTGACAGTAGTAGATTTTCTCAATGAATGTTGGAAGCATTTGCAAATAATAAAATTCTTGCACTGAAAAAATCGAATTAATCGAGAGAATCGTCATATTAAAAAATTGTCCATATAGGATGCAATATGTCAGAGCTTTCTATGCAAAATCAGAATTTAACATCCTAGATATCTAGCCTTTGAGCATGCTCTGAAATCTTTGCTTGTAACGAATCATGGTCTAAAAGTATTTATTCCAATCTGGCAGCTCCTAATGGTCGAATATTCCCAAGCGACTCGATTCGCTTCTGGAAAACGGGCATCAATTGCTATGTCATGTTTGGACTCAATAGTCTCATTCAAACTTATATTCTACAACTATCAATCTTAGAATTTGATTGTAGAACGAATTTTCAAAATTTGTGATTTCTAAATTTTCTAAAATTTTGTGTGTCAACTTTTGAAATCAAAAGATCTTGTATTCATTGTCAAAATTCAATGTTCATTATCATATTAACAACTGTTGATCTTCTCATGCGAATATGTCATTTAATCAGTCCTTATCTCAGAATTTTAGTCCATTATACAAAGAATGAGACTGATTTAGCGGTATTCTGAGCCAACTATGAGTATAAAGGAAGATACTAATGAAATCACAGTTATACAAGTTAGAGTGAAATACTATTGAAACTGTGAGAATGATCCTGGCATTGACTCTCTCCTAACAATTGATGTAAAAATGATGGAGTTGTTGACTTTGTTGATGAATTTGAACATTTCACTACAGAAATGTAGCAAAAGGATGAGTGTCGAGTTGGCGATGGAGACTAACCAGAGTGATTTGACTCCACTCTTTGATGGTTGAAGAAGCAAAGGGTTTGTCACTTTTCTATTACCCCAACAACCGCGGCTCATCCGACGATTCATAGATGTATGACGACGTTTTATGGAGAGCAAGTGCATGTAACATTTTGGCAGCTATATTTGAAAATGATGTGCGTGAGGCACTATTGATAAAGCTTTGAAATCAGTGATATGAAGAAACTTTTAATAAGAAACGGTATGAAATGATCTTGCCTGTCATATACATTATAATCCCGTTATAACGTAGGCTACACATGGGATATGCGTACATTCGGTTATAACGGACACGTCAGACATTCCCGACAAAATATTACATCTTGCTTTTATAAGAACACCCTCGTTAAAGCGTACACATCATAGCGTATAGTTGGATATAACAGACGAAAATTTCACTCCCTTGAAAATTTAACGTACAAGTAACTTCAGCACACTACCTGACAGTAGTAGATTTTCTCAATGAATGTTGGAAGCATTTGCAAATAATAAAATTCTTGCACTGAAAAAATCAAATTAATCGAGAGAATCGTCATATTAAAAAATTGTCGCACAAACAACGTCTGTCCCTCACATTCGAACTCCAACAGTCAAGAAAGTCCAATCCTCAAGTGGAATTGACGATGCATTGCAAACTATAATAAACACGTTACGGTCTCAGCGTGAAATTACAAAACCTACCAGTACTGCTTCAACGACAAATTTAAGGAAATGCGGGAAGTCACGAAGACTTTAAGGGGACATTGAATTTTTCTTTCTTTATTCTCATGCGCTTCGGGTCGCCTACGCAAGGAAGCTATAGACATACCAATGACTTGCTATGTTATTAAATTCCGTAGCATATGGCTTCCTCAAACAAAAGATTGTCAGGAAACACAAGATTCCGGCTGAATACGGATCTTGTGATATCTTCAACATAGATTATGAGACCGTCCTATTCTTTCAGTTATATCCATATAACGAGTAATTTGAATATTGTAGTTGCAAGTTGCAGCAATAGTTTCAGAAGTTGTAATAAACGCTCATTGTAATAGATATGTATTTTCTGGTCAATTCCTTCTTGTTAAAATAACTTCGCTTTATTTTTATGAACGTACGATGAGCAGAGAAAGCAGTTTTCATGGTTATATATGACAAAATACCTTACCCATAATATAATGGACATTTATTTCAATCCCTAGAGTGTAACGGGATTATACTGTATTACCAGTAATGCATGTATTTACATTTAGACGTAGCCTACTGTTAAATGAACATCTAATGTGTAGGACTTCTAGATATTTTAGCCTGATTTCTGATAGTCATGAATAAAACGGTTGCGTTATATATGAATGCTCTTCAGTTTCTGTCTGTCTTTAGAACATCTTAACTTCGAAATTTTTCTGCGGAAAGGAATCTGACCAATAGCAATGGTTGAATTTTACAACATTCGTTTAGAAAAATTGAAAAACGATGTCTACTGTCGTGTTACATATTTGAATTCTACGTGAAAATTCTTGAAATATGTACGACACAGGATTTGTTCTTTCATCATCGGGAAATGAAGGCTTAATAGTCCAACTGCTACTTTTTCTGACAGTGCAACATGTAAAGGACCATCGTAAAAGAAGCAAGTTACGGTGATATGATTGCAACTTGTTGGATATAAAATTATTGGTCAAGGAATTAATCTGTCGTAGGGGAGACGTGTTGGAGTGCTTCATTTTTGAGATTGTGAGGAAAGTATTGATGGAATCTGTCTACTTTTTTTAAAATATAAAAAATGTTTGGGAAAGGCAGATATGCTGCAGATTTCAGAAAAACAAAGTAGGGCCTACTTTTTCTTTGGATGCTGCTTAAAAAAAGGAGACAATTGGTACATACATGAGGATTTGTTACAAGCGCAAGAATTACAACAGTCATTGCCAAATGATGATCATTTATACGCTGACATTGACCTGTCATAATGTTGTAAATGTACGTAATTCATTGATGTCCGAAAGGGCAAAGAATTGGGTAGTTCTGGCTATGGCTGGATGAACAACGTCACAGAGCTGTCAAGAATCAATATTTGATTGATAGTTGAAAGTGCGGTAGATAATTTCTATCAATTGCTTGTTAAAGTTGACTACAATAAAGTGATTGCTGTTATCGAATATTCGCCTTCGAACATGTATATGATAATCTAAATTTGTCTGATTCGTATTCTACAGAAAAGAAAGTTCGAGGATTCAATATGTCAGAGCTTTCTATGCAAAATCAGAATTTAACATCCTAGATATCTAGCCTTTGAGCATGCTCTGAAATCTTTGCTTGTAACGAATCATGGTCTAAAAGTATTTATTCCAATCTGGCAGCTCCTAATGGTCGAATATTCCCAAGCGACTCGATTCGCTTCTGGAAAACGGGCATCAATTGCTATGTCATGTTTGGACTCAATAGTCTCATTCAAACTTATATTCTACAACTATCAATTTTAGAATCTGCAGTGTTCGTACTGGGGCGCAAATTCGCGCCCGGGCGCGAATGCGCGAAAAATGAAGACGGGCGCAAAAATTCCGAAAATATTTTCGCGCCCCAATATTGTCCCATATATTTTCGCTCCCCAAAAATTATTTGACTATAATATATCACTGGGAACTGTTAGATGTGTCTACGACTTTTTATCAGATTGATGACAGTAATAGAATTGAATATTTTCCTTCTTATTCCAGAAAATGCCTTCCTGACATAACACTAACAAATAGGAATAGTGTGTAAACCTACTGCGACATACCGCAATCATCACTGCGTATTCTACATTTTATTAAGGGACTATTTATCATCACTGCGTATTACATTTTTGAAAGGGTGAAGCGATTCTTCAGGAGGGGAACTGAAAAGCTCCTCAAGTACTTACCGTTTGAAAATGATGTGCTTCAATCGTGCCAATTTCTTTCCCCACATCATTCGAACGATGCTGATCTGGAGAACTGGGCGAAGACTCTTGCGAAGTGCTTTCCCCAAATTGTTCCTCAAAACGAGATTTCTACTCTTGAAGTTGGAGCTCGACTCCTCCAAGGTACAACAGAGAAGCCAATTGACATTGGAGAATACTGGCAGAAAGTGTCCTCAAAGATGCCAACTCTGAGTCGTCTGGCTCGAGTCACGATGACATTACCCCACGGAAACGCAGAAGTGGAGAGGGTGTTCAGTTTGCTGCCTGATCTAGTGACAAAGAAACGGAGTAACCTGTCCGCGACTACAATAAATGCGATCGTCGTTATTAAGAGCGCCATGGCATCGAATAATATCTCATCGCGAAACTTCGAATTGACACAGGCACTTTTGGAGAAAGTTGCCAAAGCCAAACAAGCATATGAGCTGCGTTTGAAGAGCGAGATGGAGGAAGAGGCAGCAAGGAAGAAGAAGGCAGCAGAGAAGGATATATTAAAAACTTTCGAAAATCAGAAGAAAAATGATTCAAAGCTGAATGAGTTAGAGTCCGGTCTCAAAAACAACGAAAAGCGAATCAGCGATATCATGAAACGGAAAGAAAGCCTCGTGAAAATGCAGGAGGAGGCATTACGGTCATTAAAGGAAGAGGAGGACCACCTTAAGGCTCTGCTTGATGAGAAGGAGAAGATGGAAGAAAAGAAACGAGCAGTAGCTGAGAAGCTCATGACTAGTACTTTGAAGCGAAAAAGCACATGAAGAACTGAAAGTTATTTCTCCCAAGAAATTGAAGTGATATTTTCTTTATCAGTGCCTAGCGCTTTTAGACAGCATTTTGATTCAACACAGCTCGATCATCATGTACCTGATTGAATGAAACTACTTACATGTGTACTTTCATTTCTGATCTTTTCTTCATTTAAATCACAAGGAAAATAGGGCATAAACTCTTACGGTGTATTAATGAAACTTATTATGTTGCATTTCAGTACCAGATGGAAAGTGTAGCGACGTTATTTTAACGAAGACGTTGACTACACCGAGAAAATGTCAGGTATGACAGGCCCTAACACCCCGATTTTAGTCTTTGGTTCGGTTCCATTTGGCCCAGATTTGGTTGTAGTGATTTCGGGCATTTTTCTAAGGCCCCACAACCAAATCCTAGCCAATTGGAACTGGAAAAGGCATTTTCGGGGTTCCTTAGGCTCATTTAATTCAACGTTGCGGAAATATTATAGTACCGAATTAGAATGAATACATTATAACGTACTTATATGTTCGTATATGATCTCATTAATATCATATGGTTATCTGCTCCATGCAGGGCCATCCATTAATCAATTATGTTTTCATCTACTCCATCAAAGGTATCTAATAAATGCTGTAAATCGTCATAGACCTATGAAATTGACCCGTAAATATGCCTACATGAATTCCATATATGTTTGAAAAATGTATGTATTGACCTTACGCTCGTGCATACATGTATCTTAGACCAATTAGTTGGGGGCGCGAATCGCAGGGCGGGGCGCGAAAAATGTGAAATCGGCCAGTACGAACACCGAATCTGATTGTAGAACGAATTTTCAAAATTTGTGATTTCTAAATTTTCTAAAATTTTGTGTGTCAACTTTTGAAATCAAAGGATCTTTGTATTCATTGTCAAAATTCAATGTTCATTATCATATTAACAACTGTTGATCTTCTCATGCGAATATGTCATTTGATCAGTCCTTGTCTCAGAATTTCAGTTCCATTATACAAAGAATGAGACTGATTTAGCGGTATTCTGAGCCAACTATGAGTATAAAGGAAGATACTAATGAAATCACAGTTATACAAGTTAGAGTGAAATACTATTGAAACTGTGAGAATGATCCTGGCATTGACTCTCTCCTAACAATTGATGTAAAAATGATGGAGTTGTTGACTTCGTTGATGAATTTGAACATTTCACTACAGAAATGTAGCAAAAGGATGAGTGTCGAGTTGGCGATGGAGACTAACCAGAGTGATTTGACTCCACTCTTTGATGGTTGAAGAAGCAAAGGGTTTGTCACTTTTCTATTACCCCAACACCGCGGCTCATCCGGCGATTCATAGATGTATGACGACGTTTTATGGAGAGCAAGTGCATGTAACATTTTGGCAGCTATATTTGAAAATGATGTGCGTGAGGCACTATTGATAAAGTTTTGATATCAGTAGTATAGAGATTGTCATGCTTTGAACTTTGATGGAATTTTGAAAAAGAATTTTGAGATTGCAATTAAAGAAATGAAATTCCGGAACGACGCTGTTTACCGGGATATTTCCGTGAGTTTTAATTTCACGACATTGGTCTAATTCACGACTGTGCTTTTAAACCTCACGATCATGTGTATTGGCTAGCAGCTACTCTGCCATCAATGGCTGGAAGATAGCATAAAATACTGCAAAACTAATAAATAGGCCTAACAAACATTGAGGATCGTAGATATATTACACATCAAACATGTAAGTTTTTTTTTTCTATGCCGTCGGGTCGGGTTTAATTGATTTTACTCCCGAGGTCGCGCTGGATCAATATTTTACCCGAGCCTGACCATATTGGATCAGAGAAGCGCATATGTTTTATAAATCCGACATACACGATCATATTACAGAAATCAGCGTGACTTTAGAACTACAAGAGACCATCGTTCCAGGTTCAAATCGACAGAAAACATCGCAGTGGCCCGCAGTTAAGTGCACGCTCCAGCGATCATCTGAGTTGAGAGCTGCTCCGTCTAGTTGTGGGGAAATTGACAAAGTCCTGAGATATAGATAAAGCAAAGAGAAATTTGATGAAATGATTGTGAATAACTAACGTGTATATTTAGAATTGTATTTATTGTTAGATTATCTCCTTTCTTTTATATTAGATTAGCTAGATGTGCATGTACTGTAATACTCATCGCTTGTTATAAGTGAGATATCATTTTATTATAATAATTATTAGCATTTCATTTCAACATCATTTAAGCAAGCATGCACGACCTAATGAGATTATGGAGATATGTATCAAGGATATAGCAGAAAACAGTAAATGTGGTATATGAAATTGTGCCATATTGTTGATGGACCCTGCGTGGCATTGTGGTCCGGCAGCCAGAGCGAGTTTCTGCAAGGAACGAGGCCGAAAATGAGACTTTCACAATGATTTTTACCAAAACGATAGTAGCAAAAACTCGCCGAGTAGTTTTAGGTCGAAGTAATATTCCAAAAGTAAAATGCTTAAACAGACTGATCTTCGGTGTCCAGCGCCTTCGTTGGTCGATCTTACAATAGCGTTACGGGCCAAACAAGCCGTGTGAAGATATATGAAGAGTGAGTGATATTAAGAATTGTAATGCCTGCATGAATGCATGTCTAATTGTGAAGTCAGATTGTAGTGTGGCAGTTCATATTTCCTGTTTATTGTAGGTTTCAAGTGTGTGATTGCTTTGGCTTCTGTTATTGTTGTGTCTCGTGTGTTGAACAGGTTGCTAATGATAGTACTTTAGAGAGTACTTTTGAGAGTAATTTAGAGTACTCCTGGCATCAAAAGGAATGCCATTCGGGCATCGTTCTTAGAAAAGACTCGTTCTTACCTGCGCATGTAAAGTCTAATTATGTTAGGAATAGCATTAATACTATAAGCAAACGGTCCAATGACCCCGAACTCAGAAAAGAGAACCTTTCCAAATTTGAAAATATCTTAGAAAATAATGGCTACAACAAAAAAGGTACGAATATAAGTATTTTAAGGAAGCAAAGTAAAGCACGTCAAGATGGGAATGTAAATTTCAAGCTACCGTATGTTACTGATCGCTGCAACCGTAAGGTTAATAAATTAATTAAGAAGTATAGCTTACCAATACGTTTGACAAATGAGTATGGCTGTAATTCAGCGTCTTTTCTAAAAAAAGTAGTAATAATAAATCTTGCGACTGTAGTATTTGTAAGGACTTAGTAAACAGTAAATATACTTGTAGAGACCGCTTTGTAGTATATCAGTACATATGTGTACATTGCGGAGAATTTTACATCGGCAAAACAGCGAGGATGATAAAACGAGACATCAAGAACACAAAAGAGCTATAGAAAATAAAAGCACCACCAGTGCCTTATACCAACATCTGCAAGATGAACACAATGGAGAGGGCAGCATCGGAAATTTTCAGGTCGGTCTCATTAGCAACCTGTTCAACACACGAGACACAACAATAACAGAAGCCAAAGCAATCACACACTTGAAACCTACAATAAACAGGAAATATGAACTACCACACTACAATCTGACTTCACAATTAGACATGCATTCATGCAGACATTACAATTCTTAATATCACTCACTCTTCATATATCTTCACACGGCTTGTTTGGCCCGTAACGCTATTGTAAGATCGACCAACGAAGGCGCTGGACACCGAAGATCAGTCTGTTTAAGCATTTTACTTTTGGAATATTACTTCGACCTAAAACTACTCGGCGAGTTTTTGCTGCTATCGTTTCGGTAAAAATCATTATGATCTCCCGTCGTCTGGTCAATTGCGTTTCACAGAATGATGCACACCCTATGCGTACTACGAATTCGCGCGTCTGCCGAATTCTAGTGAGTTCCTCTACTTGTCAGACACGATCAAAGAAAAACACATGTTAATCCAATGGGAGGCAGATTGCAGTTTTTGGTCAAAATGAAAATGGAACGATCACCTTCGGCCTCGTTCCCTGCAGAAACTCGCTCTGGCTGCCGGACTATTGATCAGCGCACCATGCATTGAAGAGACGGCATTTCGTTACCAGTGACATTGAAAACATCGGATATGATGCTTGCTGGTAGAATACGTGCTCGCATTTATCACCGGTATGTGAGTTTTTGATGTTGTCAATAAATGAGTAAATGAGCATGAATAACACCAAATAACTTTCATACAGCTGCCAACGATGACCAACCACAGTATATCAGCTTTCACATTTGTTCTAAACATCTCTTGACGCTTAACCAATATATGCTTGAGTACCATATACCACAAGCTCCACAAGTTTTCAATGGTCGATAGCTCTCTGTAGCATGGTATTGATTTCATGATCTTTTTCCTAGTTTAGAAGTGCAATAGAAGCACTTCCATCGTTTTGTTATATTTCTGCAATGAATCTGCAAGGTCAAGACTTCTAAAATGGGTATGTTCTTCATTCCTGCTAAATCCTCAGCATGAAGGAGGAGAGCGGGATAAGTGGAATTCGGCCACATGGAAGAGAAGCATGCTTCCGAGTGTGAGCAATGATCATTATTTATGTTGATCTACTTGCATGGATTATTGGATGGATTTATGTTTGTTTGTCTATGATTTGTTTTTATTCATGGCACTGTCAAAAGTGTCTTAAACACACCATTTTCAAATATAGCTGCCAAAATGTTAAACGCAATAGCTCTCCATTAAACGTCGTCATACATCTATGAATCGTCGGATGAGCCGCGGTGTTGAGGTAATAGAAAAGTGACAAACCCTTTGCTTCTTCAACCATCGAAGAGTAGAAACAAATCACTCTGGTTAGTCTCAATCACCAACTCGACACCCATCCTTTTGTTACATTTTTGTAGTGAGATACGAACTGATATTATGGATATTGTAACTGACATGGGTGTTGTCGTGTCGGATTTGTTGTTCAGTAGAGTTGAATGATCAGCTCCTTCCACCAAATATTTATGCAGAGACCAAATAAATGGCGTGACCAATATCAACGGTGTGACAGCAATGAATCTTCAGTAAGTAGTGCTATAGAAGAAGTCCATCTTATACAAAGTTAATCTGCTCAGTGTAATGACAGAGTTATTGATGACTAGGACTGGCAAAATCATTTTGGAAATGAATGTGAATAAATACGCTTTGTAGATGTAATTTACAGTAATAATTGCACTTTGAATGAAATTTAATTTGCTCTCAGTAGATGATTTGCAACGAAGCGATAATTGTGATATCCCATCCATATAATCAAAATCCTACTTTAAGTGCGGCGTCTGTTGAAGGACGGGGTATTTCTATTCTCCCTCCCCCCCACATTTTTGTTGTTGACACCCTCGAGTGTTGCATCGTTAGCGATCGTCTTTTGCTCCTAAGTGCAGTCTCACTACCGTCGCAAATGCGTTGTGTGTAAAATTCCTCTGGTCTATAGAAAATTCCCAACACTTGCTTTGCCGTCCACAGTGCCTGCAGTGTAGGCAACAATCCCACGAAACTCATGATCACAGCACAGCTGTATCCTATATTCTAATTGGGTATCCGAGGGACCAATCCCTCATCCCAGGGGTCAAGTAGGACTTCTCAGTGGTGTTGTGCTATCACTCAGTGACAGATCAAGTCTATTCGAAATCCAATGTGAATAAGTTTGACGAAGTTCGATGAATAAGGAATATTGGAAAATGTGAGGGAGGGGAAGAATAGAAGTAGGCCTACTAAGGGCGGCATTTATTGAAATGCACGATCTTCTGTATGACATTTTTCCAAATTGAATAAAGACAGTAATTACAGGGATAAAGCCTTTATGGAAAATGATCAATAAGAGCTGAAATATCATCTAGCAGGTTTCTTACTGCACTACCGATTTATTCATTGTCGACAAGGTGTGATATCAACGCTGATTTAACACAGCATGTGACTAATTTCCTAGCAATATCTATTTTTGAAGTTTCCCTCCATTGGTCACTTGAAAGTAGGAGTCACACTTACGAAACTTGAGCGTGGTGAGTTATGCCAGGACTCGATGCTCAACGGTATATGAGGTGGGCAACCAAGTTGGGATAGATGACAACAACTCGTGGCCCGCGCGAAGGCTCCCGGGCCACCAATTTTAAAAGGCAGAAATACGTATGTTCAAAATTCATTTATTGAGTACTTTTGAGCGCTATTTTAAGGACTGCTATACTATAAATTAGCACAGTTCATAATTGTATTTGTAAATGTACCTACGCATCATCATTTTATCCAACTAAGCTGCTGTCTTTAAGGAATTGTGTTTTGCATTCTAAAATCTGTGTGAATAATGAAATGTGAATAGACCAACTTGTACGGAAGCTTTTTTGTGTTATTAAATGATGTTAATATGACCTTTTTAGTAATGTGATAATGTTACCTTATTTCATCGAAATATGACGTTCTATAACTGCGGTCTATTCTATATCTATCCGCCTACATGCTTGGAATGTAAGATAGCATGCATGTAAAAACTGGTTAAACTAAATGCACCTAGGTATGCATAGGCCTACGTCACCCAAACATAAGCGGCTTTCGAAAACATTGCAGCGGCTCCCCTAGTGCAAAATTGGTGCAGCATACAAATAAAATCCAAAAAGAATACTTGAAAGAAAAGTTGTCATATAAATTTTACATATCCTCATGCGGTTGGATTCTTTTATGCGTAGACTGCTTTATATTTATAGGCTAATTGCAACGAAAACGTCACAAATCTCTCCCGAAATATATATAATGCCGAATCGAATACACACAAAGGTTTAAGTAAAATATAATAAAGGTAAAATCGGTATTAATCCAGGTCTCAGAACCTATATCTCCAGCGGAGATTCACTCAATGTGAGAGATGAAAACCGCCATCTTTGACACGTAAAGAAATTGCTGAAATACAAAAGAGAAAACACCAGGACTGGTTTGACGAAAATGAAATGGAAATTCTCGAGCTCTTATATCAGACGCGCAAAGCCTTTGTGACGTGGCAGCAAAATCCTAGAACTCGCAGTCGCAAAACTAAACTGATTGAGATCCGGAAAGAAGTGCAAGCTCGCATCCGAGAGATGAAAGATAGCTGGTGGAAAATAGAGGCTGCTGAACTCCAAAAGCTTGCAGACTCGAATAATACAGGAGCATTCTTCGCGGCTACGAAAATGGTCTATGGACCCTCAACCCGCGGAGAGACACCACTAAAATCTGCTGACGGTGTCCTCCTGAGAGATCAGCAGGCGATCCAAGACAGATGGCAGGAGTACTTTCACAAACTGCTTAACCGCCATACCGAACCCGACCTTGACATCCTGGATAAAATTGAAGACCATGCAGTGAGATCGGACATCGCTTCACCACCCACACTTAATGAAGTAAAGCAGGCACTGAATCATCTCAAGAACAATAAAGCTGCTGGCCCGGATGACATTCCTGGAGAGCTCTTAAGAGATAGCCTACACAAATTGCTTGTAGGCATGTGGATACAAGAACACATGTCCGGTGACATGAAGAACGCCAGGATGATTTCCATCTACAAAAAGGGAGACAAAGCAGAATGCGGAAACTATGGAGACATTTCTCTACTCTCGACCGCTGGCAAAGTTTCTTGCTCGCGTCTGCCTCAGGCGCTTACAACCTGTGGTTAAGGAAATCCTGCCGGAGAGTCAGTACGGTTTCAGGCCTGCGCGTAGCACTACTGATAGGTTGTTATATATTATATATATAATAAAACTTGTATAATGAATAATTTGCATCCCAAATTTACGAATATATATATATATATATATATATATATATATATATATATATATATATATATATATTCACCCTCAGGCAGCTTCAAGAAAAATCCAGGGAACAGCGGAAATCTTTGTACAGTGTACATGGCCTTCTTTGAACTTACTAAAGCGCTTGATTCTATCCACCGACCGTTGCTATGACAAATCCTGAGAAAGTATGGCTGTCCCGACTCTCTCGTATCTGTTATTTGAGCGTTCCATGAATGCATGACGGCAACCGAAACGAAACGGCAACCGATCAACACTGACGTGAAGCAGGGCTGTGTTCTCGCCCCAACTTTGTTCTCTATTGCTGCGTGATGTGAAATATCTATGTCCATCTATTGTGACAATTCATTGTTTCCTGCAGTGACACTTCATTCCTGATATTCTACGTGTATTGTCGCAGCAGTAAGCAGTATTCGCTCGCTGCTGTGCATAGCATACATTTATATTCTCTCTCTGCGCGTTTGTTCAGAACCTGATGCAATACAAGTCAAAGTCTGACGTTACCTTGATGTTTTGCCTCGTAATTTAACATGGCGACGAGCAGCTCAGTTTCAGTTTCGAGTTTCACGTTGGGTCCCATGCCACTCAATTTGTCTGAGGCAGAATCATGGTTGGAACAATTTCAATTCTTCATCCAATGCAATGATATTACAGGCTCAAGCATCAAAGCGTATTTCTTGGCAAATTGTGGTCCTGCGGCTTACAAGTTTGTTAAATCTTCGGTCCATCCAAAACTACTGGCTGATGCGACTGTGGTGTTTGATGATGCCCCTGACAAGACTCTGACAAGCCTGCGAACTGTATTAGAGACTTCATTAAAGCCAAAGCTAATTCTCCACTATGAGCGACACAAGCTGGTATCCTGCAAGCAAAAGGGGCGCAACATTCAAGAATTCGTGAATGATCTACGTCACTTGTTGTCAACATGCAATTATGGAGCTGTGGCTGAAGACAGAAGAAAGTTCTGCTCACACAACTTACATTGGGGTTGGACAACAACGAGATGAGAAACAAACTTCTTACTCAGGATCGGCTTACATTTGAAAAGGCGATTCAAGACTGTCTTCTCATGCATGAATCTCGTGTAGCTGCTGGTCAAATCGACAACCCTATACCCGTGAACCTGATCACCAAAGGAGCCAAACAGAAGTTCAAGTCAAGAAAGCATGTCAACCCAATTTCCAAAGCCTCTTCATCGTCTTGGGGCAAGTGTCAATCATGTGGTGGCGACCACAACAGACAAAACTGCAAGTACAGAAACTTCATCTACAACAATTGCCAAATCAAGGGTCATCTTGCCAAAGTCTGTCGACAGAAATCAAGGGGTTTGGCGAAGGATGAAGATACGAATGAAATCCATTCCTTGGAAATCAATAGCCTGACTATGTCTGGTGACAAGGTATTCAAGATCATGCGAGTCGGTAACTAATCAATCAATTTTGAATTCGATACGGGTTCTCCAGCAACTCTAATTCCCAGACATACTGCTGATTTCATTTGAATATGAAAGCGTCATATTCACCGGTATCTATGAACAGTTACACTGGTTATTCGTTGCAAATCATTGGCCAGGCATTATGCAACATGGAAGACGTTGATACAGGCGTTGTGAGTAGTAGCCCCATGGCAAAATTAAGGACAAAATGTGAAATGCTGAGTCATCATGCTGACTCATCCCCGTGACCTTGACCGTGCGTGACCTTGACCCCGTGGCAAATTCAATTCCAAAATGTGAAATGATGAGTCATCATGCCGGCTCATCCCCGTGACCTTGACCGTGCGTGACCTTGACCATGCGTGACCTTGACCGTGCGTGACCTGTTGACCTCACGTGATCTTAGGGGATGACCTTCCGTGACCTTAGGAAGAGAGTTTGCCAAGGATGTGATGGAAGGATGGGTCCGAGAGGAGGAAACTGGTCCCTTGGGTTCTAGAGATCGTAGAAAGTCATGTGATAGCTCATTTGAAAGCTAAGAGTGAGACAAATGCGGTGGAAAGCTCAGTTGGGTCCTAGTTTCCTGGGTTTAGAGAGGAAAATGGCAGGAAACCGTCAGAGTTGGAAAAAGGCGGGTGTTGGATGTTTTGGGATGAGAAAGTCCAGTTTTCGGGCAGAAGGAGACCTCGGAAGGGAAAACGGAGGCCAGATTCGGAATTTTTGGCCAATTTTGGGTTAGGAAGGATGTTTCCAGCGACATTGGAGAGAAAAGGTTTTGAGGACGTCCCCCCCCTGCCAAACTTCCAACTTTGGTGTGAGAAATCGTAGAAAGTCGTGCAATAGCTCATTTGACAGCTGAGAATGAGAAAAATGCAGTGGAAAGCTCAGGTTGGACTAATTTTCTTGGGTTTAGGGAGGAAAATGGCAGGAAACCGTCAGAGTTGAAAAAGTCAGGTTTTGGAGGTTTTGGGATGAGAAAAGTCGTTTTTCGGACAGAAGGAGGTCTCGGATGGGAAAACGGAGTGCAAATTCGAACGTTTTGATCAATGTTGGGTCTAGGAACTTCTTCCCAACTCAATCGGAGAGAAAAAGTTCTGACCCCCCCCTCGACAACGATCTTTCAACTTTGGTTGTAGACATCGTAGAAAGTCGTGCAATAGCTCGTTTGAAAGCTGGGAGTGAGACAAATTCAGTGGAAAACATGGCTTGTTCCTACCTGTCTTCGTTTAGAGGTGAGACGTTATTGAAAATTTGGGACATTGACGAAAAAACGACAAGAGTTAGAATGTTTATGAAAATCGCTCTAGCGGGTGAAGCAAGCCTCGAACGGGAAATCAGAGACCAGATTTGGAATCAGCGTCAAATTCTGCTTCGGCATGGTAAATTTGAAAGCCATTGGAGAGAAAAAATTTTTCATCATTTTTCCGAAAAACGTTAGAATTTTTGCGATTGCTGCGGGCTGTAGAGCCAAAACGAAGCATTGGATAGGAAAATGGAGGGCAAATTGGGATTCAGCGTCAAATTCTACATGGAAATGGTGAATTTCCAGCTCCATCGGAGCACTAGAATCGGAGATAGACGGGTTTTTAGTGTTTGAATGATGGGTATTACGTCATCAGCTGATCGCCACAAACTATATAAGTGGAAACTCTGCTTGTGGAAATCAGTTCTCCTCCCGACTGGGTTGGGGTAGGTGAACTCCGGAGCTCCGATGATAGCTTCGGACATTCCAAATTCCGGGTTTCTGTAAGAAACCGACTTAGAAAATTTCATTGCTGAAGTCAGCTAAGGCGTCAGACTTAGAGGTTCGCCAGGAGATGGCCTTCGTCTCCAGGCCATAAAAGACTCCAAAACTTTAAAGGCTTGTAACTTTGCATCTACAAGTCCGTTTGACTTGATTCAAAAAAGTTCGGTTGCTATTGACCTGCCCTAAGTGATAGACTACTTATAAAATTTCATAAGTAGTGCTAAAAAGTTGAAAAATTTAAATTCACTAGTTTTGGAGGTTTTCTGGGGTTTTCGACCCTGCTGAAGTCAATGAAAGGATTTTTAATGATGTCTGAGCCAGTCTTCTCATGTTGCAAGCAGCTTTTCACTGAAACCGAGCGAGACACGGAGAGTTTTGCTGTAATATTCCACTGACAGGGTGTTCCTTCGGGACGGCGGATGATGACGTAGTGATAAGTGTGGCAAGGGAGTGTGTCATAGTTTAGGCCTCATGTTAGGCATTTGACACAGTTCTCAACGTAGCACTTTGAACGCCAATCGGTTGAGTCTTAGCTATCTTGTCATGGGTGGCCTCTAAACATCTCCATTGCAAAACGCTGGTGAATCAAGCTCTCTACGGCTTGCTATCAAGCTGATCAAAGCAACGACTTGGGATGTTTCCTCTTGTAAATAACTCCACCGATTTTTATGTCAAAATCGGGGCCCGGATCCCAACACAGTGACATGACGCACGCTCTGTCCGTCCGAGGTTGGATTTGAGGGTCGAGGCCTTGGAGCTGGGATAAGATCCCCTCTGAGTAATGCCTGTAACGGATTCAAGAGCTTAACACCCAAACGGTTGCTGACTTGCTATCAGTCCTTTTTCGTCTAGCCTCAGTAACTCAGGGTTGGCAACGTCTATCGTTTGTCATTGTAATTTGGTAAAAATGAGATGGTTACTGCAGGCATTGAGTCAAACCTTTTCGCGTCATAGGGGAATCCGTCTTTGTGTTGGGAGTTGGTAACGGAAAGCACGGTGACTGCCGATGTCCATACATGGTAAAACTGCTGTTGTCAAGTTAAAAGCATGGCCAAATAAGGAAAGTCTGAATCATGGCTTTGTGCTCGCTGGGTATATAAACCGCTGACTCCCATTTAATTTCATTTCAGTCATGCAGACGCCGAACCCTCTGGTCAGCTCTCCTGACAAGCCTCGGTTGAAGCCGAGAAATCTATTTGAAGAGTTTCAGCGGGCTGAAGAGCGAGAAAGGATTTATAACAATCTTGCTCGAATTGGTTCATCGGCTGTTGATGATGATACCGATTCAACAGAGTGGGGCTATATACCGCCCTCTGACAGTCGGGTGGTAGTAGAGGAGGTTGATGTCGCTGACATAGAGAGACTAAGAGTCTCTCTCAGCAGGATCGGCCAGTCCCACCCAAGTTAGACGGTAGTCTTTTTAAAAACATGAGATCAACTTTCATACATGCAACACATTCTTTCATCACCCTTCGTCGGGAACGCCTCATGAGCCCTCTTAAGTGCTACCTTCTAATGCAGCTAAAGCGGTCCCAAGCCCGCCACATTACTACGGATATGGAATGCAGAGGGGAAGAAAATGATGAAGGGATGAAACGGGAGGACATTCATGCGCCACACGCAACACATCACAGACTTCTCTCTTCGCTAGTGAAGAAGCTCTTGTCAGTGTCGTCAGAAAGTGTATCATGGTTTGTAAAAGTTCTACTGCAACACAGGTTGATGTATAGTTAGAAAGTTTGATCATGACGTTTATTCGTAAGTCTAGTCAGAAACTTTATCATGTTGTACAAAGGTTTTACTGCAACACAGGTTGATGTATAGTTAGAAAGTTTGATCATTGAAGTTGTATTCGTAAGTCTAGTCAGAAAGTGTATCATGGTTTGCAAAGTTAGTGTAGTCAACTAGTTCTTTACCGCGACGCATGTTTGTGAAAATAAAGTTTGATCATTGACGTTGTATGACTGACCGAACTCACAGCAGCACTAGAGAGTTTTAGAAGGTTTTACTGCACAGTGTATATTGTTTTGTAACTTACATTCAGTGTTAGAAAGTTTTATTGGAGACAGTTGTCAAATGTTCCCTTATTAGAAAATTTCATGACTGTTAGATTAGCTTCATCAGGTTTACTAAAAGCAGTTTTCTACTGCAGTGAGACTGAGAGTCTAGAATGTTGTATGAAAACAGTGTTCACCACAGCTCTAGAAAGTTTAGCACAACACAAGTGTCATGAAAAATACTTATTGTAGTCTCTATGACGTTTATGAACTGTATCTATATTATTGTCAACAGCATTGGTCTATGTGAAACATGGTTTTGCTCCTTGTGAATGAATGATGATCATTTTATGAAGTGTATTCTGTACTTGTGAATTTTGTCTGGTGTTGAATAGACTTACAGTGGAACATGATTGTTATTTCTGTTTTATTCATAGTGGAAGTCATTGAAGCAATGTGAAATCTATAGTTACAACGTTTATGATGGCGCATCGTACCTTAAGTAACCACATGTGTCATTTGACTCTTGATAAACAAGGATTCGATGGATTTTTACAAGCTTGGAAACTTACATTTAAAATGAAGATGAATGATATGAAAGTAGTGCTCACTGAAAGTCTTCCTCTCTTCAAAAGATTGATAGAGAGTTTACAACCTGAAGATGTGAAGGGTAGACTCATTGCTTATATTGAGTTGAAAGATTTGCAAAAGCCACTTCGTTTTGAATTCTTTTGCTCAGAATGGATTACTCATAGTGACCTATCTTATGCACGACATGCGGAGAAAATTATGGAGAAAATGGAAGGGACGATGGAAGGAAATGCATACGTTGTTAAATATATCATGATTCAACTGAGTGTGTTTACATCCACGACTTTGTTTTATCGTCGACACATTGTGTAGATGCAATAAAGTTTTCTTTTCACTGAGTATTTTGTAATGGTGTATAGAGCAACATGAGTCATTGCGCTTTGTGCATTACTATCAGGCTCTTTGTTAGATAAATGAATGCGTCTTTGTTCGAGAAAAGGGGCGTGTCACAACATGAGTCATTGCGCTTTGTGCATTACTATCAGGCTCTTTGTTGGATAAATGAATGCGTCTTTGTTCGAGAAAAGGGGCGTGTCACAACATGAGTCATTGCGCTTTGTGCATTACTGTCAGGCTCTTTGTTAGATAAATGAATGCGTCTTTGTTCGAGAAAAGGGGCGTGTCACAACATGAGTCATTGCGCTTTGTGCATTACTATCAGGCTCTTTGTTAGATAAATGAATGCGTCTTTGTTCGAGAAAAGGGGCGTGTCACAACATGAGTCATTGCGCTTTGTGCATTACTATCAGGCTCTTTGTTAGATAAATGAATGCGTCTTTGTTCGCTTGAAGGGGCGTGTCACTCAAGTCTTTGTGAGGACTAGAACGACTTTGTAAGGGGAAAGGTTTCCACCTACGCAGTCAAAAGTTCATGTGTGATAACTCTTTGTCACATAACAAAGACAGGGAAAACGAGAAAAGGGAAACGTATGTGATTGGAGCTAGGTCTGCTTATAAAACGGACGACTTAGCTCATGGCAATCATTTCCGTCCTTTCGCTAACCATGCAGTTGCTCGAAGCCATCAACTCCTCTGCTCTCGCACTAGGTACACTGAACTCCCTTACTTTAGCATCGGGTAAAGATGCTTTCAATCAAAAGATAACTCATCATGGAGAAGCCGTAGCCATAAAAACACCAAGTCATCGGATAGATTATCTAAAGGTTATGTCAACAAAGTATGGACTGGCCGTGTGTGTGCCGTTAGACTATTGGACACGGTTACAATTCAATACTCTTGAAACATTCCTGAAAGAAAATCTCACCATTCCCAAAGAAATTGTTCGACACAATGGGAAGCGGTCACAAGTTCCCATCATGAAAAGACGATACATGTATGTGCATATGGATAGACACTGTCTCATCATCCATGAAAAGGAGGGTAGCGAATTCGACTTACTCAATTGCAAACCACTCCCCATTTTGGGAAAAGGATTCTACTCCTTCGAAATTAAAATTCAAACCATCTACATGGGTCCGCGCAGGGACGGAAGGTTGTTTACGTTGAATCCCTATCTTGTCTCCATCACCTTTAAAAATGATGTCCATGTTGATGATGATCAACTACAGTAACAATCTCCACACACTGAGAACGCATCATCGGTCTTGATGAGACCACGGCCTAACGGCCACCGTATCAAGAAAGAAAATGTACACTCACCATGCCACACATGAACATGACTCTCTCTCCTTCTTTCTTAGGCATGCCCTTCTTCACTCAGGTTTTAATCATGTGGAAATTATCAGCATGGCTCCATGTATCATGGAAAAGTCAGTGTGTTACATTTCATGATACGAAACGTCAACTTCAGATAACTCTAGAACGCTTTCATCTACGAAGGTTGCATCGCGCAATCCTATCCAAGTCTTGCCGTGTCATTAACGTAGGAGACGGCATTGTATTTATTCGCATTCAAGAGAAGATTCTACATAATGATCACTGCGACATTGTGATTCCAAAACCCTCATGGGAAAAGTATAAAAGGGAAGTTCACTCCACCCTCATGTCATTTGTGAGTCATGCTCCCCATCCGCATCATCATTCGCCATGGATTCGTTAAAATGAAATCCTGGTCATCCAAAGTGATTGCACAAAGTAAGGAAAAATTTATGTGCATCACTGCTAAAATCCAAGTCGATAAGACGAAGGAGGGGAAGCCCATCTTCTATGACATAAAGTTTCTAGACAGTTTCCAGTTCATGTCTTCTTCCTTAGCCGCGTTGGCTAATAATTTAGAAACACTTCCCCTCACTCAACATTTAAAGAAAGACTATCCCAACATAAGTGACAGTCTGATACGACGGAAAGGGGTGTTTCCTTATAGTTATTTTAGTTCAATGGATACATTGAAAGAAACATCGCTTCCGTCCATCGATAAATTTAAAAATGATTTGACGGGTGAGGACTGTTCGCTGGATGATTATAGGCATGCAGAGCAAGCATGGTTAGAATTTAGGTGCCGCACGTTTGATGACTACATGCTTGCCTACTTAAAATTAGACGTCTATCTGTTGGCTGACGTGTTTGAGACTTTTAGGAAAGTCACATTAGAACAGGGTGCCTTAGACCCCGTCCATTTTGTTAGTCTGCCGGGTCTGTCCTATCAGTCAGCCTTCAAGATGACGAAAGAGAGCATTCATTTACTGCAAGATGCAGAAATGTACACGTTATTTGAACGTGGTATTAGGGGTGGCTTGACATTTGTTAACAAACATGTTGTCAACAGCACCCAAGACATAGGATCGACCACGCATTTAATGTACATAGAACAAAATAATTTGTATGGGAGTGCACTCTCCCAGCCTTTGCCACAGTCTGACTTCCAATGGGTAGAGCCCCATGACATTGAACACTTCTCCAATCCAGCACACATCATGGCACTGGGAGATGAGGCCGACATAGGTTATTTATTTGAAGTCGACCTCATCTATCCAGACTGCATTAAGAATAGGACCGTTGATTTTCCTCTCGCGCCCGAATCTGGCATAGTCATTCCAGACATGCTCTCTCCCTTTATGGAAGAACACAATAAGCAGTATGAGGCGGAAAATGACTTAAAGTATAAAGCCACTAGGAAGTTGTTGCTCACCCAATTGAACAAACAGCATTACATCGTGCACTATTCCATCCTCAAATTCTATCTAGGTATGGGGATGCAACTTGACAAAGTCCATCGCGCTATCCAGTTTAGGCAGAAGCCCTTACTAAAACCGTATATAGAATTTAATAGCAAGAAAAGGGCTGAATCCAAGAATCCTTTCGAAAAGGACTTCTTTAAATTTAAGAATAATGCCCTCTTTGGTAAAACCATGAAGGATGTAAGAAAACGCATGGACTATCGCATCGTAACTGATCCGGAAACGAGTATCAAGTTATGTCGCTCGCCGTTGTTTTGCCACCATGATGTCATTTCCGAAGACATCACTGGTTTTAAAATGTTAAAATCTAAAGTAGAACTTTGTAAGCCCATTTATGTCGGTCAAGCTGTCTTGGATCACTCCAAGTTAGAAATGTATAAGTTATTTTACTACACTTTTAAGACATGTCCACTTCTCCAACGTGTGGAATTAGTAGGAGGTGATACAGACAGCTTCTTCCTAGCTTTGACAACCACGAGCCAAGTCAAGCAGGAAGACATTTTATAATATTTAGCACCCAAGTTTGATAGTTCCAACTATCCCATTGACCATCCGCTTTACTCTACCTGAAATAAAGCGAAGCTTGGCTGCTTCAAGGATGGGTGTGCCGGCAAACAGATAGAGGAGATGATCTTGCTTCGCCCGAAGATGTACTCCATGAAACTAAAATCCTCAGAGCTTTCTATAAAACGGGCGAAAGGCATCTCGATGTCAATCGTTAGAAAAATGACACATAGGGACTATTAAGATGCCTTAGATTCTCTTAAAATTAAAAAAGTAAAATGACCATTTTAAAATCACAGTCGCATCAAGTCAGAACAACGACGTTTAGAAAACGAGGTCTCTCAGCTGGGGAAGACAAGCGATGCTGGATGAGTCCTAACCACTCATTACCGTACGGCCATCCAGACACTCATCTACCTCCACCCAAGAGACAGAAACTTTCTCCTCCTCCGTCCGGCGATGTCTGATGATGAATGCTTCCTCTCTGTTGTGGTTGATGTTTTGCTTTTTCGCTCCATGGCGTTTTCTATGGGGTGTTGTGAGTGAGTGCCTTGTAACATGCGTCCAACTCCTGATCACTTCATATCATGACTTGCATATCAACTGGTTTTCCTGACTTTGTTTTCTCCATGTACATGACTGACTTTGTTTTCTCCGGTGATGTTAGATATAAAAACTTTGTTTTCTGCTACCATCAGTATTAACTGCATGTGGCTGTGATGAAAATCGGTTGTGATGATGAATAACATATCATGTACATACTGTGTCGTTTTTCTTTTGACATAAAGATGGGATTCTCACTCATTAGACAGAAGTAAAAGTTTTAATCATTTTGTAAGATGGGTAGGGTTAGAAATAAAGTTGTTGATTGTAAGTTAAAAATAAAGTTATACCCATGTCGCTGTTTGTAAGATAGGTGAAATGTAAATGAAGTCAGAATCACTTCACTGTTTGTAAAGTTAGAAATAAAGTTGGCGTTTGTAAAGTTAGAAATAAAGTTGATGAATGTAAAGTTTTAATTAATGTTAGAATCATCTCACTGTTTGCAAGATAGGTAAAGTATAAAATAAATTATAACCATATCACTGTTTGTAAGATAGGTGAAATGTAAATGAAGTTAGAATCACTTCACTGTTTGTAAAGTTAGAAATAAAGTTGACGTTTTTAAAGTTAGAAATAAAGTTATACCCATGTCGCTGTTTGTAAGATAGGTGAAATGTAAATGAAGTTAGAATCACTTCACTGTTTGTAAAGTTAGAAATAAAGTTGACGTTTGTAAAATTAGAAATAAAGTTGATGATTGTTAAGTTAGAAGTAAAGTTATAACCATATCACCGTTTGTGAGATAGGTGAAATGTAAATGAAGTTAGAATCACTTCACTGTTTGTAAAGTTAGAAATAAAGTTGACGATTGTAAAGTTAGAAATAGAGTTATACCCATGTCAGTGTTTGTAAGATAGGTGAAATGTAAATGAAGTTAGAATCACTTCACTGTTTGTAAAGTTAGAAATAAAGTTGATGAATGTAAAGTTTGAATAAATGTTATAATCATCTCACTGTTTGCAAGATAGGTAAAGTATAAAATAAATTATAACCATATCACTGTTTGTAAGGTAGGTGAAATGTAAATGAAGTTAGAATCACTTCACTGTTTGTAAAGTTAGAAATAAAGTTGACGTTTGTAAAGTTAGAAATAAAGTTATACCCATGTCACTGTTTGTAAGATAGGTGAAATGTAAATGAAGCTAGAATCACTTCACTTTTTGTAAAGTTAGAAATAAAGTTGATGATTGTAAAGTTTGAATTAATGTTAAAATCATCTCACTGTTTGCAAGATAGGTAAAGTATAAAATAAATTATAACCATATCACTGTTTGTAAGATAGGTGGAATGTAAATGAAGTTAGAATCACTTCACTGTTTGTAAAGTTAGAAATAAAGTTGACGCTTGTAAAGTTAGAAATTAAGTTGATGAATGTAAAGTTTGAATTAATGTTAGAATCATCTCACTGTTTGCAAGATAGGTAAAGTATAAAATAGATTATAACCATATCTCTGTTTGTAAGATAGGTGAAATGTAAATGAAGTTAGAATCACTTCACTGTTTGTAAAGTTAGAAATAAAGTTGACGTTTGTAAAATTAGAAATAAAGTTGATGATTGTAAAGTTAGAAATTAAGTTATACCCATGTCAGTGTTTGTAAGATAGGTGAAATGTAAATGAAGTTAGAATCACTTCACTGTTTGTAAAGTTAGAAATAAAGTTGACGATTGTAAAGTTAGAAATAAAGTTATACCCATGTCAGTGTTTGTAAGATAGGTGAAATGTAAATGAAGTTAGAATCACTTCACTGTTTGTAAAGTTAGAAATAAAGTTGATGATAGTCAAGTTTGAATTAATGTTAAAATCATCTCACTGTTTGCAAGATAGGTAAAGTATAAAATAAGTTATAACCTTACCACTGTTTGTAAGATAGGTGAAATGTAAATGAAGTTAGAATCACTTCACTGTTTGTAAAGTTAGAAATAAAGTTGACGTTTGTAAAGTTAGAAATAAAGTTGATGAATGTAAAGTTTGAATAAATGTTAGAATCATCTCACTGTTTGCAAGATAGGTAAAGTATGAAATAAATTATAACCATATCACTGTTTGTAAGATAGGTGAAATGTAAATGAAGTTAGAATCACTTCACTGTTTGTAAAGTTAGAAATAAAGTTGACGATTGTAAAGTTAGAAATAAAGTTATACCCATGTCACTGTTTGTAAGATAGGTGAAATGTAAATGAAGTTAGAATCACTTCACTTTTTGTAAAGTTAGAAATAAAGTTGCTGATTGTAAAGTTTGAATTAATGTTAAAATCATCTCACTGTTTGCAAGATAGGTAAAGTATAAAATAAGTTATAACCATATCACTGTTTGTAAGATAGGTGAAATGTAAATGAAGTTAGAATCACTTCACTGTTTGTAAAGTTAGAAATAAAGTTGACGCTTGTAAAGTTAGAAATAAAGTTGATGAATGTAAAGTTTGAATAAATGTTAGAATCATCTCACTGTTTGCAAGATAGGTAAAGTATAAAATAAATTATAACCATATCACTGTTTGTAAGATAGGTGGAATGTAAATGAAGTTAGAATCACTTCACTGTTTGTAAAGTTAGAAATAAAGTTGACGCTTGTAAAGTTAGAAATAAAGTTGATGATTGTAAAGTTTGAATAAATGTTAGAATCATCTCACTGTTTGCAAGATAGGTAAAGTATAAAATAGATTATAACCATATCACTGTTTGTAAGATAGGTGAAATGTAAATGAAGTTAGAATCACTTCACTGTTTGTAAAGTTAGAAATAAAGTTGATGATTGTAAAGTTTGAATTAATGTTAGAATCATCTCACTGTTTGCAAGGTAGGTAAAGTATAAAATAGATTATAACCATATCACTGTTTGTAAGATAGGTGAAATGTAAATGAAGTTAGAATCACTTCACTGTTTGTAAAGTTAGAAATAAAGTTGATGATTGTCAAGTTTGAATTAATGTTAAAATCATCTCACTGTTTGCAAGATAGGTAAAGTATAAATTAAGTTATAGCCATATCACTGTTTGTAAGATAGGTGAAATGTAAATGAAGTTAGAATCACTTCACTGTTTGTAAAGTTAGAAATAAAGTTGACGATTGTAAAGTTAGAAATAAAGTTGATGAATGTAAAGTTTGAATAAATGTTAGAATCATCTCACTGTTTGCAAGATAGGTAAAGTATAAAATAAATTATAACCATATCACTGTTTGTAAGATAGGTGAAATGTAAATGAAGTTAGAATCACTTCACTGTTTGTAAAGTTAGAAATAAAGTTGACGTTTGTAAAGTTAGAAATAAAGTTGATGAATGTAAAGTTTGAATTAATATTAAAATCATCTCACTGTTTGCAAGATAGGTAAAGTATAAAATAGATTATAACCATATCACTGTTTGTAAGATAGGTGAAATGTAAATGAAGTTAGAATCACTTCACTGTTTGCAAAGTTAGAAATAAAGTTGACGTTTGTAAAGTTAGAAATAAAGTTATACCCATGTCAGAGTTTGTAAGTTAACATCCTCACCAGCGAATGTGACATCATGGCAATTTCTTCGGCTTGGGAAACATCAACCATTTTACTGACTCATGTCTATAAATAGCTCTGACTCATGAAGGGGTAAGGCGCCAGTCAGATAGATAAGAATGTAATCAGTCTTGTTCAACCTTTTCACCGACATGTGTGTGGGCGTTATTTATCAGACACAGCGATGGCGCCTCACGTCAGACAGCGTGACCTTTTCACCGACAAGTGTGTGGACATCATTTCATGTCTATAAATAGCGCTGACTCATCATAAAGCGAAGAACCTGGTTGATGACCTTTTCACCGACACGTGTGTGGACGATAGTTCATTGCGATGACTCATTCAAAACGCATCATGTGATTAACACGATTCTATTAACTTTGACTCATACAAATAACGCATTAAAGATTTAACAATGTCAGCTACTTTACTGATATCACGTAAACCAGTCATGATACAATGTCCGTTGCGAAACACTGCAATATGTACAGGATGCCACTTCCGAATCAGAGCAGCAGGAAAGAGTTCAGTTTCATAAAATATACAATGATTGCTGGTTTTAATGTTGGCTAGATTCACTAACATCTTCAATTGAACAGACACTACTATATTCTTCAATGTCAGGGGACTAAGGCGGAGATGAGGCATGAGTGTTCTCATTTTCTTGACGACTTCGTAACACATGGACTGCATCACGAAATGAGAAAGGTTTCCTAGGACTTGGATTTTGCCGCAGCGAAAGATTTGAAGATTTCGACCGTTGCTCATGCGAATGACCAACATTTGCGGACGACCGCGATGATAGACTGAATCGGGAAGATGGGTATGCAACTGTTCTAAATCGATGTCTCTTCTGAGATTCATTTCGCGCATGGCGTTGATGATGCGGATGGGGAGCATGACTCACAAATGACATGAGGGTGGAGTGAACTTCCCTTTTATACTTTTCCCATGAGGGTTTTGGAATCACAATGTCGCAGTGATCATTATGTAGAATCTTCTCTTGAATGCGAATAAATACAATGCCGTCTCCTACGTTAATGACACGGCAAGACTTGGATAGGATTGCGCGATGCAACCTTCGTAGATGAAAGCGTTCTAGAGTTATCTGAAGTTGACGTTTCGTATCATGAAATGTAACACACTGACTTTTCCATGATACATAGAGCCATGCTGATAATTTCCACATGATTAAAACCTGAGTGAAGAAGGGCATGCCTAAGAAAGAAGGAGAGAGAGTCATGTTCATGTGTGGCATGGTGAGTGTACATTTTCTTTCTTGATACGGTGGCCGTTAGGCCGTGGTCTCATCAAGACCGATGATGCGTTCTCAGTGTGTGGAGATTGTTACTGTAGTTGATCATCATCAACATGGACATCATTTTTAAAGGTGATGGAGACAAGATAGGGATTCAACGTAAACAACCTTCCGTCCCTGCGCGGACCCATGTAGATGGTTTGAATTTTAATTTCGAAGGAGTAGAATCCTTTTCCCAAAATGGGGAGTGGTTTGCAATTGAGTAAGTCGAATTCGCTACCCTCCTTTTCATGGATGATGAGACAGTGTCTATCCATATGCACATACATGTATCGTCTTTCCATGATGGGAACTTGTGACCGCTTCCCATTGTGTCGAACAATTTCTTTGGGAATGGTGAGATTTTCTTTCAGGAATGTTTCAAGAGTATTGAATTGTAACCGTGTCCAATAGTCTAACGGCACACACACGGCCAGTCCATACTTTGTTGACATAACCTTTAGATAATCTATCCGATGACTTGGTGTTTTTATGGCTACGGCTTCTCCATGATGAGTTATCTTTTGATTGAAAGCATCTTTACCCGATGCTAAAGTAAGGGAGTTCAGTGTACCCAGTGCGAGAGCAGAGGAGTTGATGGCTTCGAGCAACTGCATGGTTAGCGAAAGGACGGAAATGATTGCCATGAGCTCAGTCGTCCGTTTCATAAGCAGACCTAGCTCCAATCACATACGTTTCCCTTTTCTCGTTTTCCCTGTCTTTGTTATGTGACAGAGTTATCGCACGTGAACTTTTGATTGCGTGGGTGGAAACCTTCCCTCTTACAAAGTCGTTCTAGTACTCACAAAGACTTGAGTGCCACGCCCTTCTAGCGAACAAAGACGCATTCATTTATCTAACAAAGAGCCTGATAGTAATGCACAAAGCTCAATGACTCATGTTATGACACGTCCCTTTTCTCGAACAAAGACGCATTCATTTATCTAACAAAGAGCCTGATAGTAATGCACAAAGCGCAATGACTCATGTTGCTCTATACACCATTACAAAATACTCAGTGAAAAGAAAACTTTATTGCATCTACACAATGTGTCGCGCATCAAACAAAGTCGTGGATGTAAACACACTCAGTTGAATCATGATATGTTTAGCAACGTATGCATTTCCTTCCATCGTCCCTTCCATTCTCTCCATAAGTTTCTCCGCATGTCGTGCATAAGATAGGTCACTATGAGTAATCCATTCTGAGCAATAGAATTCAAAACGAAGTGACTTTTGTAAATCTTTCAACTCAATATAAGCAACGAGTCTACCCTTTGCATCTTGAGGTTGTAAACTCTCCATCAATCTTTTGAAGAGAGGAAGACTTTCAGTGATCACTACTTTCATATCATTCATCTTCATTTTAAATGTAAGTTTCCAATCTTGTAAAAATCCATCGAATCCTTGTTGATCAAGTGTCAAATGACACATGTGGTTACTTAAGGTACGATGCGCCATCATAAACGTTGTAACTATAGATTTCACATTGCTTCAATGACTTCCACTATGAATAAAACAGAAATAACAATCATGTTCCACTGTAAGTCTATTCAACACCAGACAAAATTCACAAGTACAGAATACACTTCATAAAATGATCATCATTCATTCACAAGGAGTAAAAACATGTTTTACATAGACCCATGCTGTTGACAATAATATAGATACAGTTCATAAACGTCATAGAGACTACAATGCCAACCAGAAGAGAGTTTTGCAACGTGGGTAGCTTTATTTCTAGTATTACAATGGGATGGTGGTCTGTACAGGTGATGTCTCTCACCGAAACATATTGCCATGTCAAAAATAATTTCATCTCTAAACTTCTTTTGATCACAATGCATATGATAGTCTTGTCTTACACGATCTACCCAACATGCTAAATATAAATTGTCAATGTGCAACTGAAGTGTTGTTGCTTCTCGTTCAGAATCATTTCCTAATATTTTAACAATATGAAAACCTGACAACCACCGTTTGAAATCACCTATCAAATACGTTTCATTTTCAAATCCAATATGAATCAAAATAGAAGGATCAAGTCCATGCACATGACGTCGTGACCATTCGTCTTTGTGTGGAGGACAGTAGGCAAATCTATGATATACACTAACAACAGTTTGATCGCTTTCTCTCATTGCAACAGCACTCAATTCCTGCATGGGTGTTCCCTCACTGTCTATGAAGATGACAACCTACAATATCAAAAAGACTTCATTACAAAATAATACATTGAGCAGGAACTTTACAAGGATGTCTGTCCTTTACATAACAAAAGATACATACAACATGATGACAATGTTTTATTTGAACATAACGCGCAAGGCCGCGTTTTCCACATTCACTACATACTAACTGATTACAATACTTAAGATTTCTCTTTGGTGGTAGCACAATCTTTCTTTGATGCGCGACGACGTTTAGGTTTAGTGACAGGTTCTTGACACTCTTTGACACAAGAATCAATGACTTTCTCAATGTGATCAAGTCCTGTTAACTCAGGTTGATGATGAATTTGAGCAATGCGCAAATTGAGAGAAATCAAATTCCCGTCAGATTGATGAGGTCCCACATAAACAGCAGGCACCTCAATATGAAATGAATAAAGCCTGCACCTAACGATGACAATTCTGTTTCAACTGATTGTTCAACTGTCACTCCTGAAGTGACTTTACAATACTTGCTTTGTAAAATATAGCAGCGAGTGCCGCGATACAATGGTTTATAATAAGAAGTTTTCTTTTCTGGCCACAACTGTAATAGTTCAGTAGGAATAAGAGCCTTTTGCCTCACAACGTCTTCTAAACTGTCAAGCTGCTGTCGCAACCAATTATCAATAGGGATACTCAGGTTTTGACCGCAACGATTTACTTGCGTATCCACTTTTGGTAAGTATACCGCCTGCATTTGAAGATAGAGTCGAACACCATCGTAGCGCACTTGTTGTTTGTAGGTAGGATAGCCGTGAATTACCTTTTCAATTTTCGGATTCCACAGCTCGAGATGCTGAGGATTCAGTGATGCAGCAGTTGGAGTAGGATTCATTGCCATGGCAGTCTGTAACGAAAGAATACCACTAAGTACATTCATGATCATCAGAGAAAAGAAAATTGTTAGCTTAGCAGTGACATATGAGGTGGCCCTTAAGAGGACCTTTTGGAGCGTTCACAGGATTTAAAGCTTATCACCAAAGTCTAAGTCTTCGTCATCGTCCAGTAAATTAAATGTCTTGGGCTTAGGACCCGAATTGAGTTTCAATTCCCTGAAAGACTTAAAGGTAAAGCGTCTAGGTGGTGGAGGCGGTGGCGGTGATGGTTCAACAAAATAAGCTTGTACAATCATGGGCCACGCACTCTCCTGCGTCTCTCTTCTAAAATGTTGGTAAGGTTTAGGCCAGACAGTCATGACACTCACTTGTAAATTTGCAAACAGGATTGATCAGACAAAGTTGAGAGGGGAGAATGGCTTCAGCAAGTCACACACGCTTTCCAAGTCAAGAGAATGAAATGAAGAGAAAATGGGGAGACGTCTGCTTTTATAATCTCCTGCGAATCCACATTTGACACTATGTGAGCCAATCAGAGACCTCCGTTTCTCCCCTGACTTCGTTGCGGCAGGGAAAAGGAGGCACGCGGACGTCTGACTCATGAATGCTTTTCCCAAATCTTGTAGTCAAATCTAGTTTAGCACATTGAGTTGAATATGAATGTGTTTTATGCGACATAAGAGCAAGTTGGATCCATGCTCATGAAATGAATCTAGTCGAGATGCAATTTTCGCCATGTGTCGCTGATAGAAATCTTTGGGATCATGTATCGTCTCTGCAGAATAGGATGCAAAATGAAACACTACACGTTCACCTACATGTTCATCAGTCACTTTCTCAAATTCAATCTCTGCAACTAATCGTCCTTTCACATCTTTATTCATCAAACTGTCCATGAGTTGTGGAAAACGAAGTAACCTTTAGCGATAGCAAATTCTAAGTCTGCCTTTTCATGATGAAAGGAGATGATGTAGTCCCTAATCACACCACGAAGACTTTGTCGATGAAAACGTAGTGAACAAAGTTCATTCGTAAACTTTACTGCTTCTGTCATCTTTCTTCCTTTCACTTCGGAGACATAGCATGAATGACATTCAGGTGTAACATGGCACGCTGATTCCAAATCTGGTCTCTGTTTTCCCGTCCGAGGCTTGCTTCACCCGCTAGAGCGATTTTCATAAACATTCTAACTCTGTCGTTTTTTCGTCAATGTCCCAAATTTTCAATAACGTCTCACCTCTAAACGAAGACAGGTAGGAACAAGCCATGTTTTCCATTGAATTTGTCTCACTCCCAGCTTTCAAACGAGCTATTGCACGACTTTCTACGATGTCTACAACCAAAGTTAGAAGATCGTTGTCGAGGGGGGACGTCCTCAAAACCTTTTCTCTCCAATGTCGCTGGAAACATCCTTCCTAACCCAAAATTGGCCAAAAATTCCGAATCTGGCCTCCGTTTTCCCTTCCGAGGTCTCCTTCTGCCCGAAAACTGGACTTTCTCATCCCAAAACATCCAACACCCGCCTTTTTCCAACTCTGACGGTTTCCTGCCATTTTCCTCTCTAAACCCAGGAAACTAGGACCCAACTGAGCTTTCCACCGCATTTGTCTCACTCTTAGCTTTCAAATGAGCTATCACATGACTTTCTACGATCTCTAGAACCCAAGGGACCAGTTTCCTCCTCTCGGACCCATCCTTCCATCACATCCTTGGCAAACTCTCTTCCTAAGGTCACGGAAGGTCATCCCCTAATGTCACACGAGGTCATCCCCTAAGGTCACGCAAGGTCATCCCCTAAGATCACGTGAGGTCAGCAGGTCACGCACGGTCAAGGTCACACAAGGTCAAGGTCACGCACGGTCAAGGTCACGAAGGTCAAGGCACGCAAGGTCAAGGTCACGCATGGTCAAGGTCACGGGGATGAGTCAGCATGATGACTCAGCATTTCACATTTTGTCCTTGATTTTGCCACGGGGTTACTACTGTTGTGAAAATGGTTGAACATAACAAGTCTATTTTGGGCATGAAGAATATCAATGCATTTGGCTTACTTCAGTTAAACTCAATCGACACAAGCTATACTACGCTTCATCGCAACAATGTCCCAATGACGCCATCAATGTTGAACAGAGCACGTTCGCTGCCATTCCACAAGCGAGTCAAGGTCGAGGAAGAACTCAGGCGTATGATCAATGATGGAGAAATTGTGCGTATCGACAACCCGGTCGTAGCCGCACCAATTGTTCCTGTGGTCAAGAGTAACGGCGACATACGAGTCTGTGGGGATTTTCAGCACACTGCCAACAAGCTGATTGATCCTCTAAGTTACTCCCTGGCGTCGTTCTCTGAAATCGCAACTCAATTGTCAAAGTTCAAAATCTTCTCAAAGATTGATCTAGAACGAGCCTACCTTCAAATTCCACTGGATGTTGAATCTCAAAAGCTGATAACAATTTCCACTCACCTTGGCTATTTCAATTTTACGCGACTACCTTTTGGCATTAGTTCCTCACCCAGAATCTTCCAACACTACGTTGATGAAACATTGGACGGGCTGAATAGTGTCTATGCGTATCAAGACGATATACTGATTGGCAGTCACAGTCAAGATGTCCATCAAAGCTTACTCCAAGAAGTTCAGCGTCGGTTGAAAGAAAGAAATCTCAAAATCTCCGAGAAGAAATCCACGTTCTCAACCTCAACCTTACGATTCCTGGGCTACATCATTGCGCCTGGTAAAATCCTTCCAGATCCTGAAAAACTTGCAAGTGTCGAGAAGATAAAGTCTCCCCAATCAAAGGTTGAATTGCAATCAATTATCGGTACCTTACAATACTACGATCTGTTCGTGAAAGGATTCTCCTCAAAGGCTGCTCCCATGCTGACGCTGTTAAAGAAGAACAATCGATTTCAGTGGAACAAAGAAGCGGAGAAATCGTTGAGAAGTATAATCTCCGTAATCAACAAATCAGTTGGCTTATGCATGTTTGACGATGGAAAGCCAATACTCCTGACCTGCGATGCGTCTCAAAATGGACTTGGTGCAGTTCTATCTCACGACCGCGAACAGAAGCAGGTGATATGGTGCTCTTCACGGACTCTTGCTCCAGCAGAGAAAAATTATGCCAATATAGAACGTGAAGCACTCTCAATTATCTTCGGCATCAAACGGTTCTCAACTTACCTTTCCGGTAGACATTTCACAATTGTCACTGACCATCGCCCACTCAAATTCATCTTCGATTTCACCAAGCTAACAAGCGACCGGATATCTGCACGTTTGCAGAGGTGGGCCTACGTTCTTCGAGGTTTCAATTTTGCGGTCCAAACTGTTACTGGTGAAAATATGCACCTACCTGACACCTTAAGCCGGTTACCAGCTCCAGATGATATTATTGAGATATCTGATGTTGATCTGTATTTCAACGAACATCACAAGTTCACGCCGCTGGTCGAAGCAATCAAGATATCAAAAGATGCTCAAATTCAACGGTTGAAGCAATTCATCACGAGAGGTTGGCCGAGGTACGTCAATCAAGAAATGAAGCCTTTCAACAAAGAGAGGTTATCATACACAATTCACGATGGTGCAATATACAGAGGATGCCGACTGGTGGTTCCAAAATCGTTGAGAGTCCAGATTCTCCAAAAACTACACGATGGTCGTATCGGTATTGGAAGAATGAGAAGTCAAGCGAGACAGATCTACTGGTGACCGAATATTGATTGAGAGATTGCGAATTACGTGACTAAATGTACACTGTGTAGCAAGTCAATGAACATTCCTCGTAATGGAGATATTCAAAATTGGTCTGAAACCACTTATCCACTTGAAAGAGTCCATGTGGATGTCTGTGAATTGAAAAATTCATTATATATGGTAACTGTGGCCTCATTCTCAAGTTTCGTCAATGTTCAGAGAATTTCAACTACTTAAACTTCTCAGGTGATAGCTGCGTTGGAAGCTACATGCAAGTTCCTTGGGCTACCCACTGCGATAGTGAGCAACAATGGAACTTGCTTCACATCAAGCGAGTTCAGAAATTATCTCGCCAGACGCAATATTCAGGCAATCAATTCTCCGCCCTATCACAGTCAATCAAATGGTCTAGCTGAGCGCACAATCCAATCCTTCAAAAGGCATGCTGCAAAGAATCCTCAAGATATGAATCCTGAGAGCAGCTTCAGCTTCTACCACAACTTCACTCCTCGCTAGCACGCTCTACACTCCATCGGCTGAGATCCTGTCTTATCCAGCGAAATCGTGTGTGAATGCTCGAACTCCTGTCCTATTCAATCCTGATGGCAAGAGCTGGCGTGAATCAGCTGCTCTGAGCAGTTTATCAAATACTTCACGTGTCATGGTGGATGACAGGGTGATGACAGGTCACTCGAGCAGAATTATCCCAATATCTCAAGATGATCTCCATTCAGAATCTCCTGAAACCGAACCTGAAATTCAAAATTCAAATGGTGATGCTGTAGAAGGTCAAATGCCTACTCTCCGAAGATCTACTCGCACAGGTCGTCCTCCTGAAAGATTGAATTATTTCAAAAGAGGGGATGCTGTGTGATGTGAAATATCTATGTCCAATATCTATATCTATGCTGCGTGATGTGAAATATCTATGTCCATCTATTGTGACAATTCATTGTTTCCTGCAGTGACACTTCATTCCTGATATTCTACGTGTATTGTCGCAGCAGTAAGCAGTATTCGCTCGCTGCTGTGCATAGCATACATTTATATTCTCTCTCTGCGCGTTTGTTCAGAACCTGATGCAATACAAGTCAAAGTCTGACGTTACTTTGATGTTTTTCCTCGTAATTTAACATCTAGATTCATGGCGGCCATACTCCAGCTCGTGGAGAAAGATTTGCCCACCCGGGTAGAATTCATCTACCGCTTTGACGGAGGCGTGCTTTACCTCCGCCGCCTAAGCGCCGGGACCTTAGTGCAAGATGGCAGTTGTCGAGCTGCTGTATGCAGATGATGCAGTGGTTTTTGCTAGTACTGAGGAAGAGCTACAAGAGATTGCCAACGTTTTCATCTCCGCACACAACAAACTCGGACTAACCCTGAATGCTGCCAAATCCGACGTCCTCTACCCTTCCCACCTACCCTGACCTTGGCGTCTGTGAAACCACCGAACATCGTGGCGAATAGTGTATGGTTCAATGTACTCCATAAATTCAAGTATTTGTGCAATCGAGTAACGCAACCACCATGATTGACGAAGAAATCACCCATCGCATCAGCTTGGCAGCCGCAGCTTTTGGAAATCTGAAGAAGCGTGTTTTCACCAACCATGACCTGACTTCCTCAACGAAAGTTCTTGTGTACAAAGCCATAATTGTTCCGACATTGCTGTACAGCAGTAAAACGTGGACGGTCTATCGGCGGCATATAAAACTGCTGGCACGATACCAGCAACGGTGTTTGCGAGTTCTTTGCGTTAGATGGCAGAGCGGGAGAACCAACACCAGTGTCTTGCAAGAATGTAGCACTAATAATATTGAGGCCGAGATTGTCAAGCAACGGTTGCAATGGACGGGACACGTAACCAGAATGACAGAATCCATGCTTCCGAAGCAAGTGTTCTACTCACAGTTTAGGAAACCGCGCAGTGGGAAGGCCGATGAAGCGTTTCGAGGATGTATTGAAGGAGACATTGAAGTGCTGTGGGATTGACTCCAACAAGTGGGAGGAGCTTGCGCAGGACCGTGCAGCCTGGCGGTAGACCGTCCATAAAAGAGCGGCTGACTTCGAGAAGAACCGGGTGGAGGAAGCCGCCGCGCGACAACGGAGGAAGGATGCGTCAGCGGCGCCCAACGTCGCACGAGCAGAAAACGGTTACGCTTGTGAGGTATGAGGTCGTGTGTGTCGCGCCCGTATTGGCCTCCTATTACACCTAAGGACTCTTTGACTTATTGACAAATCGTTCTGATAGATCTGTGTGATTATATTCATCTGTATAACTACTCTCACTGATTCAAATAAATCATCTTGACGCCTTACACGACTCGAGTGGCGGCGACGTCGACTACTACTTATAATACCTTTATGAGAACTTTTAAAGCTCTTCTTTATCTTCTGTTCTACACACGTGTGATCATTCATTTATTGGTTTCAGTGGTTGATCATTACCATAATTATGATGGATGAACTTACGCCAGCAATTGTGATTAATGCCTGATGTAAAAGTTTATTTTACTCAATAGATCAATTCACTGACTAGTTCTCTATAAACTGATATTGAGCTGCTAGGCGACTTGTAAAGCTGATCAAGTGAAATATCAAGGTCGATAATATTATACATAATGAGAATGAGCCTTGGGCATGTGACATCATTTGTTTGATAGAAAACCCAAGTTAAACGATGTCTCTCTTGATGATGGCCGTCTATGATGTTGAGGACCTTTCGTCCTTGTTCAGATCATGATCACAATCGAAATAGCTTACGAGACCAGACTGTTGATATACTCGTAGTTTGCTACCTATGTTTGCTGCATGTTGTCGTACGGATTTTCTTCCTCTTCTGGACTGTGTGATTTCTTCGTCTTTCACACCTGTTCTTTCTTCAGATCTTCCATTTTGCAGTCCTCCCATCTTCTCTTTGGCCTCTCTCTCTTTCGTTTCCCCACTTTCAGCTCCCTCATTTCTCTTCCGACATAATCTTCCTCTCTCCTCACCACATGTCCCTATCTGAACGATCTCATGCGGGTCTTATCCTTCAGCCATCCTATTTGCACTCGCCTTCTAACATTCTCGTTCCTTACTCGGTCCAGCCTTGTCAATGCATTAAAGGAAAAGCTAATTTGACAAAATAAGAATCTAAATATATTTTGAGCACATACAGGTTTCAAGATTGAAGGACGGATCAATGTTAAAAAAGCTTCACTGATGCAAAACACGAATGTTGAGACAAAAATGTATTGAGTGAGATCTTGGCATTGAAAATATCACATTACAGGCCCTGTTATCTTTTCTGCTTCCCATTTCTCATTGAGGGTATCTTCCACGCGATCCATGAAAGCGTCATGAGGGTCTCTCCACGGTATTCGATATCGCTGAAATACAGATAAGGTTATCAACCGCTTCTGTTAGCAATGATAATCAGCTTTTCATCATGCTGTTGTCAAAAGCAATTAAATTTAAAGTGATTTGCAAACATGCAAAATTGTTATCACATTTGGTCAACTTTCAATCAAACTCTCAGAGCAGAAGAGTTGCAGAGAGTAGAAGAGACCTTTGATATTCACATGAGGAATTGATTTCACTGAATTTTGTACGCACTCAAAATAAATGGCGATTAGAGTTTCAAGCGAATAAGAATTTTTCGGGATTTAATGTGCTTAAACTAGTCGCATGACCATCACTAAATTGCCAATGCAAATATTTCGTTTTTAAGTGATATTCGGAAAGAGATATCTCAAATATTCGCTGCCCAAAATTAGAGAAATGAAAATCAACATGTTGCACAAAAAATCTCTTCTCGTTCCAAATGTCACTATAAAATAGCACTGCAGAAGTACTTGACAGTTTCGTTGTTTGATTAAAATCAGATGTGTTGTTTTTTTTTTATTTTAACAGACGGAAAATAGCTGCGCGTCTTGGTGGATTTGAACCACCGACCTCTGGCATTCTAGGCCAACGCTCTACCAACTGAGCTATCGACGAGCGACAGAACGACATAAGTCCTCAATTGAAGAACCCGCGTAGTTGTCCCATTCTTCACCATGTGAACATAATACATCGAGAATTATTTTTTATGATTCAGAGAATTTTAAAGATTTTATGTACAATTATCTTTATTCGTCATGTTTTTAAGGAAACTTGTAAAAGATAAAACACAAGATACTTGATGTTTTTTAATGCTGCAATTTATTGAACAATGTCTTTAAAATTGTAAATAAACAAATGGGTGCACTGAAAATTGAATGATTTAATGTAATGAAACTTGTACACCTTCTCTCCCTTCTGAATTCAGGACCAATATATCGTCTCATGATTTACCGAAAAAATGTTGAAGTTCTCAAGAGAACAATCTCTTCACTGCTTTACTGTCTTCGAAGTAAATTGAAGTACGTGGAAGTATCAATAGAGCCGCAGTTGATTCTGCAACCTAATGATTGCTCGCTGTTAATGGAAATGAATGCTGTACATGTGCAGGTTGCTGAGATCGTGATGATTAAAAGACGATATATGGCAAGACATTTCGGAAAGCAAGTCAGTTTTAAAACATAAAAAGTCGATAAAAGAGAAAAGTCGAGATCTGGAGTCTGGCAATATTTTCATATTTGATATTATTCTACAACTTTCTTTCACATTGCAAAATTCTTTATGTATCATCCAGTGTTCAGGTTTAGAAATAACTTCTGCTTGATAGAAGCACTGCCATTGCATGCGCTTTAAGTCTTAACTGAATTAAATTATATATGTCGTTTCTTCTACAAATTGCATCATTTCATGGTGGTCGAAATCGTTATAGAGTTGAATGTTGTGATGTTTGCTTGCGGACTCAGCTCCAACATATATATTCACCATTTTATCAGGATTTAAGCTCACACTGAAACAGATTAAAATTGGTTGGGAATTATTTAGAATAGAAAGTAATCCTAAGTGCTTATGCTACTTTTGACATGTAATATAATACATTATATATATTTTTTACTGCTCCCTGTTTATACTAAAATATCCGTGTTTTAATGATTTTCGATCTTATATTCAGGCTTTGGAAAGCGCTTCAGTAAATGACGTTGCTTTCGCTACAGCGGACGATTTAGGAAAAAGTTCATTTCAAAAACACTGTGAACATGACCTATTCTAACAAGAAAACATTCTAATATGTAAACACCATTATTCAACTTTATACAAAAAGATGTCATAGATTTTTCTGTGATAAAAAAGTGATTCTATTTGTCACATGCAGGGATGCAGGCAGATTGTATGTAAACATGAATAATTTAGTCAATCTGTCATGACTTTAAAAGAAAAACTATCTTAAAGGACTCGAATGTACTTGACAAAGCAATTATAGCGTGATTTCATTGAGCTATGATGCCAAACATTCGTAACCTCTGAGAAATATCATAATTTCATGCTAATAAAATATCACGTGCCTAAGATACGCAGTCGATTTAGCATTTTGGTGTCTTGCAAGCAAGCTGTAAGCCCATAGGACACTTTCATGACACTTTGATGAAGTTTATATTCATTGTCACGCATGAAACATTTGAAATCTTAAGTTTTTATAGAAAGTAATCGACAAAAAATTGGTTGCCAAGGTTTGTCACTGTGGTTTGCGACACACCACCGGCATGTCGAAATACTTGCGTTGGTGTAAAGAAAATAGTCAATATGTCCATATTCTAATGATATTATACTTGCATACTTATTATGCATCAATAAGTGCTACAAGTAAAATAACTAGTTGAGCGGAAGCATAAGATCAACATAATAATTCATATTACAAGATGCACATTGTAATTTTTGTATTTGGAAGGGAATTCCAGTTATCAATGGTGCTCTCAGAGAAGAAATTGAGTCTGGAATTTAGATCTGCTGATTAATTGAACATTTTTGAAGAGTTCCAATGTCTATGGTTTTCGCATTCAATGTTAAAAAAAAACAGTATCGATGAGCACTAGCTAGATAAGTAATTTTTGTTAACTGATAAAAATGCAGTTGTTGCGTAGTCTAACTGCCAGAAGGAATTTCCTTTAGTCACTAGGCTGAAGACAGTGATCTAAATATTACCTAACCGACTATCTGGTGGGCAAGTAGTCGATGTTTGCAGTCAAGGAAATTTTACTGAAATGAAAAGCAATTCATCGACTAAAAACATCCCGCAATAGTTTCCGAATATTATATTTTGTGTCGTTTAGTTCGCAAATGTTAAAATAGAGTGCGACAACAATACAAAGATGCAGCTATTTTTTTACACAATTTCATGGTGATGTCTACACCCTGTCATCTATATTTTGAATAAACGTAATACTTTGTAGCAAAAACGCGTGATCGTGAAGGAGAAAATTGGAACGTATTTTTCCCCAATGTGCACTTGATTCACGATTTGGTTCATCTCTTTTGGGATGAAAATTGAAGAATAATTTGTGAGTGACATTTAGTTCTTTTCTGCCATTTTACTGAAACTCTCCTCTCTGGCGGTTGGACCAATGCCATTAGTACTGAAAACAGATAATATATGTCTACATGATTTTTCTAATAATATCTAATTGGTGTATAAAACTAAAACAAAAATAATTAGGCCCTGTATTGATGCAAAGAATAATCGGGTCAGAATAAGAAAAATTGTAACTAAATAATTGGCAAAACATGCATACAACTTAATTTGAGTGAGAGTTCATCCAATAAAAGGGAAATATTGATATTGAAACTTACTCCTGGTCCCCTGTTGAGAAATTCTCGGAACTGAACGATAGAAAGCAATCAGAATGAATTGATATCATAAACCGTTGTAATTTGGATGATTGGATGCGATATTCATTATAGGATCCTAATGATGTAGCAGGGGTTGTAGAATGTAAAGGTGAATTACATCGCAATTGATTTATAGTTTTGGTTCTGCTACTTTGACCGAAATAGTATTTTTTAGAAGAGACTAAGTGAAGCTACATTTTGACGGGGCTTTCAGGCATAGGATTCTTGGCACGTTTCTGAATCCATTTTAGAAGGAAAAGGCGTGCATGTAGAACACCAGCTCGCAGATGGCAACAATACTTTGTTATTGGTCGAACCCAGTGCAAGGCATGGACTATTCTATGTAAGTCAATGCAAAAGTAGGAAACTACACGCTGTCCATGAATTGATCAGGCTGTTTTTACCACATTGTTAACCTATCACCATCAATGCGATTCAACAATTGTTACTTAGGGAGTTTTTTTCTTTTTTAATTGCTTGATTAATTGATTGCTATGCCAAACTTTATTGTCATTAAATTTTGATATCGCATTACATGCACTGCAAGCCTTGTACAATGCATAACAATACAAGCAATGCATTGCAGTATAATCTACTACAATTTATTTCTCAAGGCATTGTATGAAAATGATGAATTTTTGAAGACTTACTGTTATTTGTTATTAAGTAGTAAATGATTGGAAGATCTAATCAATCAACAATCAACCTATCTGCCCCTATCTACCAAGCAACATGGTGACAGAAGCCCTGCACCATCATTGGAGACACTGATATGTTGCAACAACACTCCATTATGCCGACAAATTCATATAAATACTCATAAATGCAGGATCATTAGCACTTGTAACATTCTGGCTTCCATCAACAGTTCTTCACATTGTCAGAGTTTTACTCAAACTAGTGCTGTTTCTGTCGTCTCAGGAATACAGTGCCCGTTACAGGAGTGTCTCCCATAGGCATAAACATGCACTAGATGTAGAAGTCACAAACCCAACAGGAACTAACCTCGACACCGAACAACCCACATTACTTCCACAGCCATCAAGCACCGGTTCATGGACTTACGTAGTCCAAAAGAACTCCATGAAAGGATCAAGCTATATAATGACCGTCAACCCTTGGAGTGACTCATGTTGACTCATGAAATATTTACAAATTCTCATTAAGTGTTAACTTTCTCCGTAGTACCCCAAGATAGGTCCAATTAAAATATCCTTAAGTTTTTTGGGATTCTTTAGGATTTATATCACTGACATTTTAGGTAGCAAATGCATGCGCTTGTTTTTCCATTCAAAATTACTTTAGTATAACCAATATCTATTTTACATGTCAGCTAAGCTCCCATATGAACTTCACATGTTCTGTACATCGGAACATATTGTCATTGCAAACGTGTGGAAGTGGTTGCATAACTGGTCAAAAAATTGGCACATGTCGATATTTCAATGCCGAGTCGAGTACTTACCGTATACTCCAGTGGTCTGTGAGGCCATTTAGGATTGGGTAGATGAAGTTTCTGCTCCCATTTTTCGGGCTGTTTCACAGGACCAGCCATAGTTCCTGACACTTCCCGGAGATTCGACACCTCATGTAGAGCTCCTTTGACTAAAACAAAAGGAGCGAGTGAGGAAAGTGACATGTGTGAGAAGAGTTTTGGGCCTCTTCCCCGTCAGATAACAGATCACAGATTATAATAATGATCATAAAATGAACTTCAGTGTACACCAGGTAGAGTTTCCAAAAATTAAATGATTTTCGAAATAGCGAATTAAATTTTCTATGGCCGAATATCATTCGAATATTGTTTTTGAATTTTCTATCTAGTTATGTCACACTTATGTAGGCCGTCAAAAACAGCAAATAACAAACAATAGGTTTTATTCATCAGCAGCTGAAAGCGCGTCTGGAAACTCTGATTTGACACGAATCTGAACGCGCGTCACATGACACTTGTTTCAGGTTTTGTGAACCAGGCAGCAATAAATGACTTCGTATCGTATCGCATAGTTTTAATTTGTATAACTTTTTGCTGTCTATTTTTCGTTTTCCGGTTGCGCAATATCCAAACTTTGTAGCGTATCGCACAACACAGGTGGATCAATTCGTATAAAACTGTTTTTGAGAGTTGGATGCAACAGCTAAGTGATGGACCACGCATAACATGTATTGTCAAAAAACTGTCAGCATCGTAATTATATTCTTATTAAAGAAATATCAGCTTCGCTTGTTGCTGGATGGAGGAACACCAAAATCTCAGAAAATCATATATAAGCAGGTAACCGAGAGATTAATGAGACTTAAATCACGTCTTTTGAGTAGAGACATGTTGGTGTACGTCTGCGGGAGCTGTTGCTGGTGCCTTGAAGCAAGGAGTTGCGAACAAATAAGTTCACTTCAATAATGCAGTTGAGATCAGCTGCATTGTTCTGATACCAATCTGATACCAAGATCAAGCTGACATTGTTTTCGATACCGGTGCTGAGTGTTGCAGTTGCCACTTTGATAAATCAAAAGCATTTTCGGTTTTATGAGTGAGGCTTTGCTCAGGTGTAGGAGTGAACATCTGGTCAAAACTAAGTGATCTAATATAAATCTCACATAGATGATTTGGGATGAGATGAAATGAGATTTGAAAATATTTTTACGAATTTTTATGGAAATGCATATCAGATGATGTATATTGATCATATATTTCCCTTTATTGAAATCTCTTTTGACGTTGTAATGTTTGCTAAATCAGGGCTACGTTAATCAGAAAAGTTTCTTGGGAATTTTATTACAAATTCATAAGGCTCAAACATCTTCAAATTATCTTCAAACATTCTCAAATTACCACGTGCATCCATGCTACGTCGTAGATAACACTGCGAAGGCTCTATCACTTCTGTTTTCTTGCAATTTGCATAAAAACACACGGTGAAACACATTTCTTCCTGAAGATAGGAGCATTTCATTCTAAACAAGATCTTTAAAGCAAGCAGCATCAGTAAAAAATGATCATTACAGAATTTTAAGCGATAGGGGGCATCTATCAAAATGCCCTATCTTTCGCGCACCAATGCGAGCGGAAAGCGCTGGAAAAGCCTTCTCGTCTCTCTCGGGTCTCATTGAGCGTCGGACATTATGTGATAGGAGATAGGTGAAATAATAACTATTGATTTATAAATCAATTTGGTATCAAGTGGTCTCCAAGCTCAGCAAGTGCTTGGCTTAGCGATCTTTCGGTCCAGAGGTCGAGCCGCGAAGTTGTCGTCAGGAAGGGCATCCGGAGTAAAAGATCACAAAGCTTCAGTCAGGCTTTTAGGTCAACATGTCTATCTAATACGCCTATTTGAATGTCATTGATGCTAGTGTATAGATGATAGGATATTGTACATGATGAGATGATCAAGTGTGAGTTGTCAAAGAACGCATGGTTTACCTTCAGAATTTTGTTTGTTGCTTCATTGTGTTAAGCATTTTTGAATTGTGAGATTAGCAAGCATAATAAAATTCATGTGCTCTTAAAATCTAGTATTTCATAATAGCATCAGCAATTGAAGTCGCGTTGATTTTTTTGTCACTGAAATTATTTCTACTGAGTAATTAAATGCATCATTGTGCCATTTTCATTTCATTAAAAACGAAAGGGTTTTATGAAACTATGTAATAAATACAGGCTGTCCCAAAAGTCTACGAATTTGATTTTCGGTTTATGAAAAACAAAGAGTGATAGATTCAATTTTATTTCTACAATTTTATACAATTTCTCAATTTTATTCCTACAAATGGAACTATGAGTTTTGCTTCAAGTAAGTAGTTGACCACTGTACAATCTTAACCGCTGTCTTCGGGGTAAAGAATCGGTAGCCCTCACCAACATGTCTTGAGCAGTTTTTGAGCACACATCGGTAATTCCTGTCTTCAAGGTATTCAATTCGGCGTCGTGAGTATACAGGGTGGGCGGAAAGTTAATACCTATTTTAAAGTGTCTCTAATACGTTAAGTACATTTCAGGTTCGCATTATATTCAAGCATGATTTGTATCAAGCCTTGCCATTTTTCTCTTCAAAATTTTATAGTTAGATTCTTAATACTTTCAGATTTCTATGATTAAAAAGTTTTTATCAGATTTTAAAAACTCAATTGATATACAGATTGTTTCATAAAAAATGGATCACCCTTAAACATCGCCTTAACTTCAACTTTGTCTAACTCCGCCAAACTTGAACGAATTTCTCTGAAATTTGGAAGATATGTCAGTTGTGCTTACTAATATCATTGTTGGAAATTTCAAGCATGAATATTGAGTTGTTTTCCTGTTATAGATAAAAAAAGTAGTAGATAATTTGATCTTCATTTAGCAATGTTACACAAAATCATACCTCACTCTTATAAAATTACATTTGTTTCCTTTGTTATGTAATATGTTGTTCTACAAGCCAAGAGCTATCAAGCAAAACAAAAATAAAGAAAATCGGTCAACCAGAGCCAGTATAGCACCATTATTCATCAACAATAATGTAACTGCTACATGTGATTAACTGGACTTCATGTTCCATAGCTTCCTGACTTCGCTGCGGTGGTGTTGGCAGCACTCCTGATTGCTTTCAGCTAGAAATCTATCTCTTACCGGTTGAAAACAATACAAAGCACAAATGAACAATAACGAGATCGCATTCACAAAAGGCAAAGTGTCAGCCTTGCTAGAACTAGGGTTTTCTTTGCGAGCTACAAGCAAGCGAATAAATGTCCCTTACACAAATGTGCATCGATGGCATAATGATGATTTTCGACTCTGTCGTAAAGAGGGCTCTGGCCGTCCACGCAAAACATCCAAACGTAGAGACCGCCTAATTTTGAGATTTGTTAAAGTTGATCCAAGTCTCTTGTTAACTGAGATGGCTGCACTAGTCTCGTCTATTTCTAAGTCCACTATTCGTAGAAGATTTATTGAGTCGAATTTCAAGAACTGTAAGAGGCCCTCTCAGTTCGAATTATCAGATCAGCATACAAAAAGACGTCTCAGATGGGCAATGAGTCATTGTCACTGGCGAAATCAATGGGATCGGGTTGTCTGGTCTGATGAGGCATCAGTCCGTCTGAAGGATAGTGATGGTCGATTGAGATTATGGATAAAATCTGATCAGGAAATTCCGAGACATTTACATCGTCCCCGGGTACAAGGTGGTGCGACTCTACTGATTTGGGCTGGCATTTGGACCAATGGCCGCTCTGAACTTCACATACAGCAAGGAACCATGAATTCTGAACGCTATGTGAATGTTTTACGAATGAACATTGGCCAAATGACAGATCAACTTGGTGATCCATCGACTTGGTTATTTATGGATGATAATGCTACGTGTCACAGGAGTAGTAGAGTCAACTTATGCAAGTCTCAATTAGGGCTTAGGACATTATCTTGGCCAGCTCGTTCTCCTGATCTGAATCCCATAGAAAATGTATGGAGTATTCTAAAACGTAACGTTCGTCGTTCACTGCTACCTACAGATGGCGTATCACAACTTACGTCACTGTTAAAAAGAGAGTGGAGAAAGTTAGATCAGTCAAAAATCAACGATATCATCGAATCAATGCCTAGACGAATTGGTAATGTCATTGACAATAAGGGTAGGGCCACAAAATATTAGCTTCTTAAGAACCGTTACTGTATCATAGCTTATCAGATTATATAAGGACATTTAAATATATTAGGGACATGAAATAACATGAAAAATGCTTTCTGTATCATAATTATAAAAAATAATTACTAAATTAATAAATTATAATAAATTAGTTATTTATTAATTATTTATTAATTATAAATCAATAAATTAATAATCATTATTTAGTCAAATTTTAGGATGATCCACTTTTTATGAAACGGACTGTAGTAGCACAGATTTCTAAAGATAAAGCTTTAAATTTATCTTTACTTGAGAGGCGTAAATTTTGATCCATTATCGTCAGTCATAATCGTATAGGCGGACCATTACACTCCTATTGATTATGGAGCACGAATGCTCAATTGGCATGAAAGAAATCTAATTTTTTTTCACAACATTTTGTGGAGCGACGAATCAGTGTTTCATGTTGGTGGCTTCGTCATTCGTCACAACCGCCAATACTGGGCAGAAAACGACCCTACGATTCGTGCAGAGAAATATCAATCATAACCGAGTGTGACTGTCTGTGTCTGGTGTGGTATGATGTCAGATACCATCGTGGGTCCTTTCCTCCAATGTGAAGCGATGAATTCACAGAGGCTACAGGAGAAAGTGTGTTCGGTCATTAGCACATTGAAAATATCAACGACCTGATTTTTATGCAAGACGGTCCTCGCCCACCTGGTAAGGGGGTGGCTTGATGGGCAGTTCTCAGGGCGCTCGCTAGGTCGACGAAGCCCTCCCTCATTAATGGCCGATCACAAGTCCATATGTGTCTCCATGCGCCTTCTTATGTTGGGGATGGGCAAGGGATGAAGCTTATCGTTCAAAGCCAGGGACACTACCTGAGCATGAGAACAAAATTCAGATTGTTTCATCTTTTGTGCCTCTGGAGTTTCTCAGGCAGTGAGGGAACATCATGCCTGATCGACTTCGCACCCTAGTAGAGCGATTGGGTGTTCATATTGAGTTTTAGTATCTTATAATTTTTCGCATTAAATGTTTTAATTAGGAAATTGACTTTTTTCAGTTTATTGGAACGCATAAAAAATTAGATTTGTGCATTTTCATGTAACAAAATTCTTGCATCTTAAAAAATTTTCAAATTAGGTCTCTCAAGTAAAGACAAATTTAAAGCTTTATCTTTAAAAATCTGTGCTACTATATCAATTGAGTTTTTCAAAATCTGATAAAAACTGCTAACTTTTCAATCATAGGAATCCAAAAGTACCAATAATCTAACTGTAAGACTTTGAAGAGAAAAATGGCAAGGCTTGATACACATCATGCTTGAATATAATGCGGACCTGAAATGTACTTAACGTATTAGAGACAATTTAAAATAGGTATTAACTTTCCGCCCACCCTGTACATGCTTGATTCTTCATAGAATACCAAAATTGCAGTAGGGATGCGTCTGGTGAACGTACGGGGCCAATCGAAATCAGAGTAACGACACCTATGACTATTTTCTTGAAATTCATTTGAAAAAGAGCAATTTAGCCTATTTTCCATTGTGCGGTAGCGGACCATCTTCTTGAAATATGGTCACAGACAACATTCGGTGGAACACAATTATTCTCCAAACTTTACTGGTTGGATGCAGTGACTGTTACATCAGAAATGACGTTGTAGCATAACATCTGTAATGACCTACTCAAATAGTCAAATTAGTACTATGCAATGGCTTTGCACACGAAGATGTGGGTTGTGCTCGCCCAAAACTGCACCTGCTTAGGAAGTTTTTCCTGATGGCTGAAAATGGGCCTCATCGCTGAACAAAATATTACTTAATAAGGTGTACTCCGGGGAAATTCGTTTATGATTTTGTTGTCTTAAAAGCAAGTGTGCACATCAGCTGTCACTTCTATCCGTATCCGGCACTCTGCAACGATTTGGTTCGCGAGATATCTGCATGTCTGATGTTTGATGACGTCAGGAGTGATACGTACCACTGTCTGCGGACGTCGTGTCGCGTGCAGTGAATGAATAGCCGATTTCTAGAGGAAGTACAGTGAAGGACAATGGGAAGGCAGTCATATACGAATCAGAACACGTGCTGCACGAATCTATGTGAATTTTATCATAGCTTGTAAGCCTTCCTATTCGTAGTTGTTTACATGTACAGGGCGTAATTTAATGATGCACATCATACAGTGAGTTCATTTTAGTTTGTTCGTGAAGCTGAACTTTGATCAGATACTCGAAAGCGATCCTCCATTAACTGTGTAAACATAATCTACATTTATAAACCCTTTTATGTAGACCTTTAATAAATTTAACGGTATCACCCCACCTACGAAAGGATTAGACTCAGTGTTGCACCCATCACTGTGTATGGCTGCCGTCCTTTAGTGTCACCCTATCACAGCTGACGTCATCACCGAGAATTATTCGACGCGCAGCGAGACAACTACGCATCGAGTTGCAGCTCGACGGCAGTAAATCAACTTAACTGATGCCGTAGCATCGATGCGGACCAACTTTAAAAATTGACCGGGGTACACCCTTGAGTCATTTCCAAAATGTTCAACCACTGTAGACATCATTAATTTCATTTCATTCATGATTGCATAATTCTTTGCTATTTCTAAAATAAAAATTAAACTCGTAGAAGCGTTTGGGACAGCCTGCACATAAAAATCATCATTGTATTATTATCAAACCATCACTGGCTAAATTGCTTTCAAAATTTTTTTTCTATTTGCGGGCGTTATGGGCATAGCACGAAGATAGGAGCAGCACCATCAGATTTGCATTGATCTCCGGTTTCTTTGATTACAAATCTTCGAAATGTTGCGAAAAAGCTACTTTGATCTGTAAAGTGTTCAATTCGAAGATATTTGAGCACAAAGATATCATGCAATGAATGCTATTGTGTAGCTTTCTATGTTCACAGATTAATAATTCCAGGGACATCTATGATTAATATAAGATATTAACGTGGATTTCGTGATCAACTTAAATTCTTATCATGCTGCTCCTGAATTGCCCAATATGGTAGGACCTCAAAATCGTGGAAAGTCACCATTCACCACCGCTTGGTTTGCTTTTTATTCAATATGATCTTCGCATTTTATGAATCACTGACATCATAATCATATTTTATTTGTTCGTCGGAGTTTTGATTTTATAAATTGAAGTCCTCACAGGTGATGCTCTATAATCACGAGATATCTAATAAGAGATAAAAATAATATTGACTTCGGTAACCATTCATTACGAGGAGGCGCATTTGGAGAGACAACACTGGTTTCACCTTTCCACCAAAATCTTTATAAAGGATCTTCCGAAGGAATGGATATTCAAACGATTCTTTCTTAACTTCTAGCATTTCCATTAGTTATATCAATCAGATTATCATCAATTTTTGACGCTTCAATTTGTTTTTGTTCGTTTCTGATTGTATCATCGGTAGCTTTTTTTTAGATTTTAATCATTTCTTTTTCTTGTATTACAATGAGTAAGACATGGACATATTGTGCAAAGATTGTAGTAGCAAGTAAAATGATTACTGATTAGTTACGACCTGCTGACTTTCTTCTTCCTGCATGGCATCTTGGTAACACTGCTGCCTTAGATCTGACAGTGGCTCATCCGCTTAATTCATCTGCATTGATGGGAGCGAGACTCACTGCTGCTGAGGAGAGGAAGATCTCTGCGAATCTCTCCAAGTGTATCGACCTAAACTGGAATTTTGGAGATTAGAGATTTATATAGAACACTTCCCATGAGGTTGAGAATAGTTTTTTAAGAAACGCAGCCTATATTATTTGTGAATACTTTTGGCTTGCCAAAACTGAACGTAAATTCCTATGAAACAAGCATTTTTCAAAATACGTGATATTGGCTTGCTGAACTTCAAGCATAATCTAAAATGCATAGTTTTGTTCTACCTGTCGAGGTGAGTCTTTCACGGATCCAGTGGCATCAAACTTGTCTCTCATTTGATAGATGGCAGCCTTAGTAGTAGACCCCTGCGCCGCCGGCGAACGCCGACGCCGCCGCAAATTTTAATCGGGGCGCTGCCGCCAGTCACTTCTTCGGCGTCGCGCCGGCGGAGATATTTTTCGTTTTATTTTATGAATTAACTGTCTCCACTGCATCTCTACCTGAAACTTAGGAACATATCGTCTGTTCCTGAGGAAAAGTCCAAATATACTTTCTTCTTTGGTATTACCAAGAGAGTAGTCCTACATTCTGACAGGAACAAAGCTGTCGGTGAATAAGCTTATATGGGTATCGATCGGTGAAGCTATAATATTTTCACTTTGCTAGAATTCAAGTATAGGATGTGCATGTATATTACGAATGAAGTAATTAATGAAGCCGTGATGTCATACAAATAATATCGGTTACTCAGCTTTATATAAGGGTGTCGTATTTCTGTTAATTACACAAAAATCACAATTGTTGCTTTATTAAGAACCCTTAGCTGAAAAAAAGCAACTTCCGTGAATTGTGCCGACTGGGTATAGGCTATATGCATCACAACATTTTCAGATGGTGAATAATTACCGAATTCTTTTGTACTAATTTTTATCAGTAATGAGATTTAGACTATCCGTTTTTTTCGATTAAGAGAAGGATAGTGAAGAATAGGCCTATACTTAGATACTAAGGAGAGATACTCATCTTGTGAAGGAAGCCCAAAAACTAGTTGATCTTTACTAGATTCCTCGATTTTCTATTGCGAGGCCTTTCAGCCAGCACAGCCGACTATAGTCAGGCGAGTGACAGACAAGGACATTAAGGAGTCAGTTGGTGAGGAAACGTCCTGCCCCTGCCACACAGTTTGGAGTGGTTTACTAGCTGACATGTGCCCATCAGGACTGTGAGTGGAGCTATGTTGGGGAGTCAGGGCGAATCATGGAGGAAAGAAAGAAAGAACACGTCAAAGCCATTCGTGATTGTGATGTCCTGCGTTCAGAGTTGCCCACCATGCATGGGACTCCGGTCACAACGTGAATTTCGAGGGGATGAAGGTTATTGACCTGGAGTGCAACTGGCGAAAAAGGATTATCAAAGAGTGGTGGACTCGACATCTGTCCTCATCCAATAAAACTAAGCATCACATCAGTGATTTTTGGTTTCCTTAGCATTTTCTTCCTTTTCTTTACTGTTACTTTCCAGTATTTGTAGATAGTATCTTTGTACCTTATTTTTCTTTTGAAGTCATGTAATTTTATTCTCTGCTCGTTCATATTTCTATTGTGTAATTTGTGTCTGACCATTGCAGTATGAGTGATGTTAATCATCTAATGTGTTTCTGTCATTCGCCTGACGATAGCCGGCTGTGCTGGCTGAAAGACCTCGCAATAGAAAATCGAGGAATCTAGTAAAGATCAACTAGTTTTTTGGGCTTCCTTCACAAGATGAATAGAAACTCAGGCCCACTTTTTCCTGAAAACTAAGGAGAGATCCAACTTCTATTCGCATAAACTCAACAGATGTACGCCGATAGACGCCGCCGCCGGTGAAACATGCTGGATCCCCCGCCAACCTGCTTCAACGTCTACAGCGAGTGCTACATACAGCGGTACGCCTAATCTACAAATGTAGTTACCATAGTCATGTCTCACCATTTCTTAAAGAATTGGATTGGCTCAATGTGCCAGATCGCATTGCTTATCGAGCAGCTGTGCTAGTCCACTCCAGTCTTGCAGGGAGAGCTCCACCCTACCTTACTGATGAGCTCAAAGATGTCGCCTCACAGCCAAGTCGACAGCGTCTTCGTTCTGCCGAACACAACAAGTTACTTGTTCCATCCTACAAGCATCCAACACTCGGCGGTCGATCTTTCCCGGTTTATGCGACGAAACTCTGGAACACTCTACCTGACCACTTGACTGAAGTGCAGTCTCCTTGTGTTTTCATAAGACTTTTGAAGTCTCATTTACTCAAATGACTCTTTATCGTGCATACTGCACCAATATGTTATTGATATTTTGTATTTTTGCACCATTGTTCTGAGGACTTGAAATCATTCTGATGAAACTCCTCTTGAAATATAATCGTGATTGATTGATTGAACATATATCAGCGCAGGGGTCTACCTAGTAGGAGGCGGAGAGCTTTCTGCCACTTTTCAATTACTCTCGTGGTACTACTCAGTTTCCAGTACATTTTTAAAATGAAAATTCGGTCTTCGAGAGACAATTTGCGAGGCATATTGCACATCAACAGTAAATTCCTATAAGATTCAAAGATCCAAAAATCAAAGATGTCTTCTTATTTCAAAAAGTATGATCGATAGCTAATTTCACATTGGACCTATTGACATCATAAATTGATAGAAATACATTGTCATTGATGTTTTCCTTTAACATATAGTATATAGGAACTTATTTGCCACTCTGTATATCTCCAGGGAGAGTGTAGTAAATTAAAATATCAAGAAGCGTGATATAATTCACGAAAGGTGGTGAATAAGATAAACAGAAATTTTGATACTTACTAACTGGGCGGTTTCTCATATTTAATCGAATATTGAAAGGATCTGGTTCACTGTACGTTTCGAATTCAGGCAATCCTAATGTGCCAATTGGAGGATACTGCAAAAGATAGGATTATGTCTTAGCAATTGAAATAAAGATGATTTGTCATAGATATTGATAACTCAGTGACTCCGTATGATGTCACGCGGTTCAAGTCTGGCCTTGGAGCAAATACTACACTTTTAATTTTCTGAAAGAAAGTACTTTTTGCAATAATTCTTGCGGAAGCTGTCTTTGTTCCATCCCTGATATATTGTGAAGAAACTGTACATCTATTTGATCACCCTTTAAATTCGACAGAATCGTTTAAGAGGCATCTCCCTTTTTGTCCGACTAGCATAAACCACTGTCATTTGATAGAGAGAGATCTACTCAAGTAATTAATAGCTCGTTTAATGATTCATGAATAATTATTATCAATTCATTTCTATTAAATTCAATTCTATTTGTCAATTCACGACCTGTACAACTGACAATGTCGAATTTATTGGGCACAAGTAAAACAGCACAGTGACAGACAGTATGTGCGTTTGAATTCGATTCGGTGATGCAATCTTTATCTGACAGCTGTCTTTTACTTGATTTGATTTTCTTTTTGTTGGTTCCGATGCTTACAACACTTAATTAATCAGCTTTCATCATTGACGTTTGCGGCGGAAGGCCTCAGGACACCTCAATGCATTATTTTGCTTTTATTGAACTTAAGAAGATTGAACTTCATGCAGACTGCAATAGCAACTGCGTCCAGGCGACCTCAGAGAAATGAATGAATAATTCAATGTGAAAAATGGCTTTCCATCTGGGAATCGAAGACAGTCCTCGAAATGTCAACTCGGCACGAAGATCACCAAGACAAGCGATTATACATGTAACAGACACGATCGTGGAGATCGTTCATACACACTCCTTTTCGTGCTGAGATATACTTCAAATCACTCACTGACTCCCGGTGCCCTATCCGATGCGGACGTTGGCGATCATAGCTCTCCATTTTTCTCGGTTCGTCGAGATCCTGATGGTGTCGGCCTCTCTGACTTGCAACCAATTGGAGAGACTCTGGAGAGGTCAATCTTTCTCTTCCTCTTGGTCTTCTACCGCTTACTTTTTCCTGTCACCTCGACGATATTGTGTTTAATTACGCTGACGATATGACTTTATGCATGTTTATTTTACCATCATAAGCAAATGATAATATTATTGCGGCACATCAGAACTGTGTGAGCTAACTATGATCAGAACGCTCTGTCTGAAATGTTGCCCATTTTCTGGGTTGTCATGTACTGATGCTGCCGTATTGAATGTCTTCAACGCAGATTTCACCGCATCATTTGCGGCAACGAATGTCGAAGTGCCTGCCTGGAGCCTACACAGTTTCGTAGAGATGCATTGACTGATAAATTTTTTTCACAACGTAATGGAAGCCAGCCACATTCTTCACGAACTTGTAGCACCCATGTCTCGTGCGGGTCGATTTTTGCTTCCAGAAATCCGTACAATGCGACGCATAAACTCCTATGTGCTGTATCCAAGTAGACGATTTAATGGCCTTTTTGTCGCTGATCTCATTGCGTTTTCTTCCTCAATATATTTTCTTTGTGTAACTTTGATGCATCTTCCAATTTTCATTCTAAAGAATAAATACGGATACTATTATTGTTATTTTTCAAATAAATTTTCTAATACCTAGTGTATGTCGGAGTATAACACTGCCGTATTGATATTTGAATACCTTTTGTTATATCTCAAACTTGAAATAATACGGAATAAGTCAATAAAGACAAAAGTGAACAAGTCAAGTATTGGTTACGACGAGATCATGTGCGTTGAGCATTGCAACAGAGAGATCGATTCAGATTCACCTTTTTAATTTCAAACTCGGTTTCGGATCAGATTTGCTTTTACTAAACAGTCAATTATGTCGCACCTGAATAAAGATGTGAGAAACAGCTGTCACTGACATCTTCTGTTCTCCTGTCTGTTAATGCTACATGCTTCTCTGCAGCTTCTTTAATTGTTGCAGCTATGTGATTGCATCTCAACACATGAACAATAGGCTTCTTAGATTAATTGTTGGATTCGAACTTAATTGCTCATATAGGGCTAAATGTTAAGTTGACTTAAGTTAACTGGATCGGTGTGAAAGGCGTCCGAAGCAATCGATTGGTTTAATTGACAACGACAAAAAGAGGACGCAATCTCAAAGAACATGTTGCAACTCTAAAAAAGAAAGCCTTATATAACACGACAGACAATAATCAAAATGATACCATTCATGTGAAAATGGCTCAGACCCCCAGAATTACGATGATCCTGTTACGGATTCAGACTGTCAGCTGATGACAGCGCGATAATTCATCTGAAATACAAATGTCGTGGGCCTTTCTATCTTTGATCAAGATAATTACTATTTCGTCTGTTCATTTTGATATTCTGGTGTAGCACGTTGTGCACACGTACTTGATTTCTTTAATGACAATTTTTACATAATCGTTCAGTATTTAGTGACAAGTTTTCTCTCATATTTCAGCATATCTGCGCTACATGATGAGGAAAACTATTAAATCCGGACGTGAATGACATAATCAATAGAGCTCCAATATTTGGACTTTCATTTTTCGAACGTATAGTTTTAATATCAGACGGAGGAAGAAAATTCTTCAGAATCGCCAAGCAAACGGCTAAGGAGCAGAGAGATCTAGCTCGCACGTCTTGTATTAGAGACTGCGGTAGACGCGTCGATGTGGGTGACACTAGGAGTGTGAAAAGATTACATGGGCAATGTGATGGACGTCCCATCAACTTGTGAAGTGCTTTCGGGCACAGAACCGGTTCATGGAGTTCATTGATGAAAGTGATGTGTCTGCAGCAATCAGTCAGTGTGCAAGAAACAAATCCCCTGGGTCCATCGGATGTTACAGCTGAAATGATACTGGCTTCTGGAGATGTATGTGTTCGCTGGCTGTGTCAATTTTTCAATGCCATCCTCAGGGAAGACGCGATGCCTACTGACAAACGAAGAGTATCGCAGGCCCGATTCTCTAAATTGTGAGTCGTACGGAGGTCTCAAGCATACTGAAGTATCATCAGAAGTGAGGTCAACATCAATGAGATGAAGTTTGGTTTCATGTCAGGCTGAGGTACGACAGACGCCATTTTTATCATGAGACAGCTTCAAGAGAAATATCTGGCAAAAACCGGAAGCTCTATTTCGCTTTCGTGGACCTCGAAAAGGCTTTCGATAGGGTCCCGAGGGATCTGATAGCTTGGGGAATGCGTAATGCTTTTGTCGATGAGTGGCTGGTGAATGTAATGATGAGTCTGTACCACAACGCACTCGGCATACAGTGAATCCTTCAGCGTGAGTTCTGGACTTTATCAAAGGTCAGTACTGAGCCCATTGCTATTTATTTTGGTGGATGCGATCTCATCTGAAATATGCGGTAGTCTTCCGTTTGAGGCGCTTGTGCTGATGACCTAGTACTGCTGGCAGAGAGTGAGACAGAACTTCGTCAAAAACTAAAGGCATGGAAGGATTGCCTGTGTGGCGCATCTTTGAAGGACAGGTTTGCTTCTTCCATGCTTCTCCAGCTTCTTGGAATAGAAGACATCAAGGCCGTCTTGAAAAGGAACCGTCTTAGATGATTCGGACATTCTCCGGAAGCCAGAGGATAACTGTGTCAAGAAGGCGTATGACATGGCCCTACCGTGTGCAACACCGAGAGGCCTCCCAAAGAATACTTGGCGCGAAACTGTACTTCCTGATTGCAAGGATCTTGCCCTGAAGTAGAGTGATGCTGCCAACCGTGAATTGTGGAGAAAATCCATTGTGGAAAAACCGTCTTCCCTTACGAAGAATGGACAATGGACGTAAAGCGAAAAAGTAAAAAGTAAGTTTTAATATCAGAATTGCGATATTTAGCTTTCTCAAGTAATTTATGTTAATTGGACGCCGTAATATATATACTTGCGTATTTTTCCCAAACTAGATGCAGAGTGCAATGTGCACACAAGGAATCCTTTTTCAACACAAGCGTTAGAATTCCTTGATTGATAACAAAATTAAATTCTCAGGATAGACATTTGTAGCGCGATCTAATTCACAAAGGTCCTTCGACCCGTTGCAATGAACAGACGTGGAGACATTAAAATAACAGGGACCTTTAGATTAAAACAGTGATTTTATGAACAACAATCGGAGCTTGAAATTTCCTAAAAAATCGGCTTTTCGGATGCTCCAACAGCATGAGCAATAGAGCTCAGGACTTGGAATCGTCATCCTATTTAGTCTCGTTCTTACTTGAGGGGTGTGCGGCTCCCCTTGTGCATCTATGTAGTTACTTTTCCTAGGTCCTTTTGATAAAACAGGCGATGTATGTTAGTTGGTGATTGATCATTTGAGGCATTGAGTAATAGCAATGTCTGTATCATGTCTATTCAATTTCAATCATTTGACATTATGAGCAATTCCTAAAAGAAGGGATTTGAGCTTTCTCATTTAGGACGATTAAACATAATTGCAGTCATGTGCAAAGGTTCACGGTCAAGACAAATATTCATCAAATAACGAAAAGCATGATAGAATCTTTTTCTTATTTGCGTTTCAAACTTGTACTAAGGTCACGGCACGCTGTCACAGGGTCCATTTTGACTAGTCTTACATCATTGATATGACTCGTATGTGTAATCGTATTAATTTTGCCATCATCATTTTTCCAAAAAACGGATTAAAAACGCAAAGGAATCAAAATGGTTTCGAGTGAAGCATATTCCAAAGCGAAAAGGTTTCTCGCAAGTTAAGCACGTAATCAGACATGTGCAAGGGAAGATTAATGCTGTTGAATAGTTTCGCTTTTCTCGTACCGTCATCAAAAAGTGTTCATCTAACTGCATAGCAACTTTTTTGTATGAAAATTACAGTAGGACAATACTATGTAGCGAGTAGGTACATGCATTTATAAAACATGTAGTCACAAATGTACTTGTTGATCCAATAATTATTTTTGTACTATTAAACAAAAGCTGTAAATAATTATTGTGCACTTTCCAAACTAAACTTTCCCCCATTTTATAGCTGGATGGATTACATCATAAACACATCATATATATATTGATGTAATTTGGCAAAATGATGAAACAGAATTCACCTAGAATATTTTTCAATAACATATTTCTTGATTTTCCCAGATCTGTTTAGTTATGTTTAATAACAAACTACACTGTTGCTTTTTAATTGATGAAAATTAATACAATATCAGTAAAACACATTATTTTATAAAAAGTAATACTATCTCATACGATGGTGCCATTTGACCATCGACTGTAAGAAGGCGCTGGACGTGATCGCCCGTCACGCTGTGCAAAGTGTGAATTTATAACTTTTTATTTTGAGCAATAAATTATATCGAGTCAGAAACTCTCTTAACTTACCTGTGAAATGTACGTCGACTGCTAATACCAGCGTTGAAAAAGGCAGATAGAAAAGTCACAAGAAATAGAGACGAAATTTCAGAAGGTTATGCCAATTTTTATCGGGAGCTATACAATGATAACGATGAAAATATGCAAATAACACCGACAGAAAATGAATCAATCTTCTTAGAGGACGAAGTAGAAAAGCCTATCAAGGATATGATGAACGAGAAAGCTCCAGGCAAAGATGGGGTAATTGAAATGATTAAGGCTGGGAGACAAACAATCATAAAAAAACTGACTGTAGTGTTTAATCAAATAAAAAAAGAAGAAACGATAAATGAAACATTGAAGAACGCGATAAAATCACTGATCTACAAAAAAATGAGACAAAATGGAACTGAGCAACTATCGACAAATCAGCTTTCTATCTCACGTCTACAAATTTTATATGACAGTCGTGAAACGAAGAGTATCAAACATTCTGGAGGACATTGGAAAGATTCATTGGCTATTGGTCATAATTTTTTTTTCTTTGGAAAGAGCCAAATTCTATTGTTGGATTGATTTTTATTCTCTAACGTTCGATTAATTTCAGCTATACTCAGTGACAAAAAGAATGAAACAAGTCCTGATATGAATACTTATGACTTAAACTTGGTAGTACTGTACGTTTGTTTGTTGTTTGTAAAAGGAGAACTCGAATGCTTTACTCAAAAACATTTAATTTGATACTCATGATTTTATCAACTTAAGTTAGAAGCGGGTGTGACCACCGCGAGCATCCAAACAGGCATCGATGCGTGAGGGCATGGATGAGCACAGTCGCTGGATGAATGCCAGGTCTAAGAGGTTCCACTGCTCGATCAGTCTGTCGGCCAACATCTTCAAAGACACTGGTGGGTGGTTTTACCTCTCCCTCACTCTGCCATTGAGTTTTAAAAATGGTTTCAGAAACCATTGAGTTGGAGAGTTTTATTGAAATTATTCTCATGCTGTTTATGTATTTCAGCGTTTGAGCAACGTTCTGATATTCTCTGTCTTTCATTTCTAATGTAATTCAGTTTCGCAGTTTGAGGAAGATGTGAACGATTATGTATGAATAGATTTTTCTTCGCTGGCTTACGGTAAAACTCAAAGATAGACTCATTAGAAACTCAATGGTTATCCTGATTCAATGATAAAAAAGACCAACAATAAGCGTAGAAAACGAAGTAAAGCAACTTTTGATGGTATATATTTTCCATTTCCGTACGTTTCTGAAAAGGTCGACAATCAGATCAAGAATGTATTTCATCGTGAAAATATAAACGTCAGAATTACAAAAAAAGCAAAACTCTGCGCAGTGCATTGAAACCAAAAGTAACTGAACTAAACTGTGCACTTGAAAACTGTTCCATCAAAAACAACAGTCTGTGTTTCCGAAAATGCGTCGTGTATCAAATTTTATGTAAAAAATGCAAAAACACCTACATCGGCAGCACAGTAAGATGTTTGCATATATGCTGTCGAGAACATCTGACTAATAACAACTCATCAGTATATAAACACATGAAAAATTGTAATAACTCCTCACAGACAATAACAACAACGATTCTATCCTCTGATAAAGATCCCACCAATCTCCGATTACGTGAGGCATTTTATATAAATAAACTGAAACCGTCTATTAATGCCAAGCACGAATTAGACAGTTATAGAGATTTCCTCTTTCGTTGACTCAGATATTTTTTTACATATTTTCACATACCTTCTATGGTAATCAGATTTCTTAATTCACTTCACATTTTCCTTCTTCTATGTCAGGTCATTTAACAAATGCTAATGGTACTATGTAACCCTTTACTACCTGTCGCATAGCTTCCACTCTTCCATACCGTCCCCCAAAATTTTGTACATACTTTTGTATTATTTGTAATTTTGTATCGCTTGTATGCAGATGTGAATTTTCAAATCTTTTTCTATAATGTCATAAAATCATTTCCTGAAGATAGCTATAGATAATAGCTGAAATTAATCGAACGTTAGAGAATAAAAATCAATCCAACAATAGAATTTGGCTCTTTCCAAAGAAAAAAAATTCTGGAGGACAATCAACCTCCTGAACAAGCTGTATATCGTGAAGGATATTCCACTATTAACCACCTCCACACGGTCACTCAAGTCCTTGAAAGGCAAATGAATACCAAATACCTTTATATATGGCCTTCATTGACTACGAAAAGGCCTTTGACTCCATTAAGCACAAACCATTATTTTATGCTCAAACAAAGCAAGGAGTACAAACGAACTTTATTAACATCCTGAAAAAAAGCATGCAATGGTGGTACAGCACAGATCAGAACCGACATAATGAGTGAAAAGGTGAAAATCATGAAGGGAGTGCGTCAGGGTGATACTTTATCACGAATTCTCTTCACAGCAGCATTAGTAGAAATATTTCGAAGAGTAGGCATCAGCGAAGGTATCAGCATAAACGAAGAAAAACTGAACAATCTCAGATTTGGTGATGACATGATACTATTAGCGAATACAGAAGAAGGCTTGCAGAGAATCTTGACATCATTTAACGAAGAAGGAAGGAAAGATGAACAAGAAGAAGACAAAAGTTATTTGCAATGAAATAGCAAAGCGAACAACACGGCAAGGAATTTAAATTGATGATGAAATGCGAGAAGAAGTAAATGAATACCAATAACTTGGAAGATGGCTAACAGCAAATAACAAAATTGACAGAGAAATAGATCACAGAATAAATACTGGTTGGAGAAGGTTCGGACAATACGGCAAACTACTCAAACACAGGAACATCCCAATATGTCTGAAACGAAGGTTGTTTGATGCGGTCATATTGCCATCAATGACGTATGGTGCAGAAACGTGGACACTGAGAAAACGGCAAAAATGGAAATTGGTTGTGGCACAAAGAAGTATGGAAAGAGCAGTACTAAACATCACGAGAAACGACAAAATACGGAGCGAGAACATCGGAGAAAGGACGAGAATCATTGACATAACGACTAAAATTAGAACGATGAAGGGACACTGGGCAGGACACCTAGCCGGAATGAACAACAACAAATGGGCCAAGAAAGTAACAGAATGGACGCCACTAGAAAGACCAAGGCGAAGAGAAGGCCAAGGAGAAGATGGAGAGACGATATTGAGGAAAAGAGCAGAATCAACTGGATTCAGAAAGCGCAAGATCAAAGAAGCTGGAGGAGGGAGTGGTGGCCATCTGCCTGCAGTGGCACGAAAGGCTGATGATGATGATGATACACGTGTATGTTTTTGTGTATGTACGAGCGTATTTCAGGGAAATTTAGCTGTGATTGTTACTTTTCCCATAGTGCATAATCATCATAAGTCCATAAAAGAATGATAAAAGTTATTCCCTTTTTATGATGATCCCTATAGAAACTAGAAAGCAAAATATCACATGAAAATTTGAAAGTTATTATGTCGTGAAAATGAACACTAAGTAATCACTGACAATAGCAATAATTCTTTTTAAAATAATAATTCAATTGTTGAATGTAATGACTTGAATAGTTCAGTAAGGTCATTCTAATAATTTTCAGCAACCAACTAGCATAATAGCCCGACAAAAAGTCATGCGATTAAGAAATTCACTTATAAAAAAATCGCCGTAGCGAATCTCGGAATATTTCATTTTCTCAAATTGTTTTCTCTCCTCTTCAACATCGCTTTCTTCACTTAGAATACTCAGACATTGAATTTTGCAGACAAATTCAGAGCTTACTTGTCGGTAGTCATGGTGCTGAGGCATTGAATACATCTCCGTCGGATATTGCCCTTCTTTGACGAATTGCACTTTGGCCGTAAATGGCCTCATGAGGCGGAAACGCGTCTTAAAAGGTGGAAGCTCTGGCAAATGAACGACTTTTTCCGACCCCGGAATCTTGAGAGCTCCTTTTGGAGGTAAAGGAACAGTTTCTCTCTTCTGTCTCTCCCATTCTTTGAAGCGAAAGTCACTGATAGATGAATACTGCTCAGGGCGCATGGCTTCTCTTGAATTCCGCTTTGGTGGTTGAGGGGCGTACGCCTGAAAATAAAGTTCATGACGTTTTAAGTGATTTTCAATGTTTCTGTTGGAGGCTGAATTCAACTTAACTACAAGATTTGCAATGATAGCGATGTTAGGGACAATGAGAGAGGTTGTCCACAGGATTGTTTGGTTTGCTAGAAGCGGAATGAATATTTATTGAAATATCTTTGATTGTTAGCAGCGGCCCAGTCAACTTTTAAGTGGGCTATCTGTGGGTATGATGCCACAGTTGGAGACCGGTAGAGATTTTCATACCAGACCGAACCGATGCCGGCCTGATATCATTCGATCACATAATTTGAGCATAAACCTATTGCTTTATGTGCGTGTGGTGTGCAGCCTTTAACTTGTTCAGCCATTCAAGATGTTTTAGCAAATTCTATATTTTGAGTGTATCTCAGCTTATACATGCATAAATAATGGATTGAATTAAATGGCACACGAGTATTGAATAATATGATGCCCTGTGCATGCATTGATATACATATGCTCATTCTTCATTCAAGTACTGGAGGAGTGATTATTTACGAGTAATACCGAACACTAGTAAATGAATACTGAGGAATTTAATCACAGATGTTGACTCATTCATCACTCACTATCCATTAGCGTCTGTTGGGTTGGACGGTTTCCCATTTTTCGGAGAGCAGCTCGCCACAGATTGGCCGCGTCTTGAGTTGGAACCTTGCAGTTTTTAGGTCTTCCCATGGGTCTTCCTTCACCACTTCCGACCAGGTCTTCCTCTCTTATTAACGCCATTCAATTCACATTTAGCTCCATCACATTTCTGACACATTCTTGTCGATCTTTCCTCATCACGTGTCCATACCATCGTAGGCGGTTTTGCTGCAGTGCGCATTGAACCGATTTCAGACCCATCGCAAGTCGAATATCCTCTTTCTTGCGACGGTCTCGCAGTGGCGCGTCAGCCATCCATCTTATCATCCTCATGTCAGCATTCTCCTGCCGTTCGATGTCGCGGCGTTTCACAGGCCAGGTTTCGCTGCCGCACAATAAGCGTCTGAGTAACCACACGTCAAAAACTTTCCCTTTTGTCTTGAGAGATAAGACTCGAGAGGTTAGGAAAGGGATCAGCTCTCTGAACATGCTCCAGGAGTATTTCACTTTTGCAGCCACCGCTGCCTCAGTTCTTCCAGCGCCACGGGGTTGAAAAGGCCCACTCATTTTGCCCATGGTATTATCAGGCTTGCCGTTGGGATTGGGATCCGAATTGGTATCCCAGTGGCTATTGGGATTGGGCTGGAAATTCATCCCAACGGCAAGCCTGGGTATTATGCATACTTACTTGCTTCTCGTTTATTGTCTCTACTTGTCTATTACTTCAGGTTTGAGGGCTGGCGTGATGAATTTATGTATCATGAGTCATGACTAAAGTGATGATGCACAAAAAAATTATAATGTTTTGTAAATACACAGTGCAAGATAGAGATACTTGGTTGATAACACATCAAATAAGTGTTATGCTGTATAGCTCTGAAAGCTGTAATGGTGAGTGTTGAGCAGTGCATTCAATCGATTAATTGCAATCAATGAATTTTGAGCAATAATTGCAATGCAATCAATTTTTGATAAACCCAACCTGCTCTCAACGTACTAACCGAATATTGGTGAGAATAGCCACTTTCCAAATGTTGCCTTATCTTTAACTTATGGTTACGTGCGTTGTATAGGGCAAAATATATTTTCATCTTCCCCGTTAACGAACCTCAGCTCATTATCTTACCTGAAATCTGAAGTCCGGAGGCTTCCGTTTCCAAATATCATACGGCGGTGGTTCAGGAATCGCTTTGAAATGCGAATTTCGAGTATGAATGAGATCTTTGTAGGCATCGTAGCTGGCTTTTGAATTGAAACTGAAGTCGCGCTGATGGTATGAAGATTCATTAGCGGAAATTGCATCAACAGTTGACATGATTTGTTCTAGAACGTTCTGGAAATACGAAAACATGGGTGAGCTTCATTTCATTGATTTCATGTCTTTGAAAGAGCGAATCGGCTGAGCCTTCCGAAGAACTTATGTGCACGTTAAGAAGCAGCAATGATATAATTTGACTATATCCAGTAAGTACTTTATGAGCTCTGTTTATGTCGATCAAAAACCAAATTTGAGTGACTTTTTACTATAAATGAAATGAAATAACGTCAGATTAAATTGACATGCAAAGGGTGTGCGCTGAGGCCTGGAAGTGGGCCGCGCCTGGCTTGGACCTGAAATCTTTGAGACGGCTCGGGTCGGACCTGACAATTCACTTCCAATTACTTGTGAAGATGTGATATGAAAGTCAATAAATCAAAGTGTTGTCATGACGAAATATCTGCATGCAGTTCAGTTGATGTTGAAGCAAATGTGAGTCCACCTGAGTTCTTTCACACACTTGCACGAATCACGTGAAACAAAAGAAGTCCTCATCGCAATCTGATGAAATAATAGAGCCATACAAGCGCAAATCATGGATTTCCAGTATTTTCCTCAAAGCATCGGGACTATTTAGCTAGCTCTCTTTGAGCTATATCTATGAGCTGGTTCTTTTATAAATTGAAACAAGTCGAATCAATTTCACTTCAAAGTTGAATTATATTTATCCTTTGGTTATCTACTATCAAAAATGATGTCCAGCACATTAACCTCAGCTTGTGACGAAAATCTGACGCAAATTCATCAAGTTGAGAGACTCGATTGCTAGATACTGAGAAAAATCAGCCATGAATGCATGTACATGGTACAGAACACCACCATATATCTATGGCACGTGGACTCCTAGTTATGGCTTATTTGTATGATTTTTCATAGTCCATGGTTTGCACGCGTATTACTAAAATCTGTGCGTGATCCAATATAGGCCCTATTCTATATATCTCTCTGTTGATTAGGGACTGTGTACATTTAACAGTCTGCGTGCACCTGTTAGGTACTATGACCACCTAAGTTATCTAGGTACATATGGGTTATCTCCTCCCCGACGTTTTCAATTTTGTCTAAAATCCGTAGAAATGAGTCAATCGTTACAAAACTTTGAGTAGACGTAAGTGAGGATATTCTCTACCCACATACCAAATTGTGGGTAGATCAGATAAGTACCTTTTGAATTAGAAGTGAGAACTTGAAGTGCAGCGATGTCGACAGCTTGATTTGACTTCGCCTGACCTCATCGTCTGAGCAGAAAGCAGTTGATGTCAACAAAATAATTTCCCGACAACTGGTGAAGTGATGATGACCAGGCCACATCTCTTACACTGATATGCGTGGCTTAAAAAAAGGTGTGGCAAGGTAATGGTCGTGGGAAGATTTCAAATAACAGTGGATGAGACAAAGACGTAAAGAGAGCAATGCACACACGAGTAACAATAATGCTTCGAGCAGACTAAGTCAGGAGCCTGTTTCACTTATGAAAAACTTATGATAAGTTATAAGTATTTAGTCTAAAAACTTATGTTCCGTTTCACTTATAACAAATACTTATGATAAGAAACTTATGTTTTTCACTTATGGCTTATCATAAGTTTCTAAGCTATTTTACTTATAACTTATGTACTTGTCTCACTTCGTGAATTATAAGTGGCTTATGATAAGTTACTTATAAAAACATAAGTCTACTTTTACACGACTTATGTTATTCAAAATGAGATTGATGAACTATCATTTCGGTATTCTACAATGTGACTTAGCCTCTATGGGTTGTTCAATGCTAGGTGTACATTTAACGAATTATACCGGCACTATATCTATCTAAACAGATTGATCAGTGATCGATAATTGATTGATTAATTTGGAAAGTGACTTTCTGTAGAATTTAGGGAATTTGACACAATTTTTGTAATGTAGTCATCAAAATAAGTAAGCCAACAGTTGTATCACGTTGTATAATAACTAATCTACATTAATTGATGAAGTAGGGAGTGATTGATCAGTAATCAATAACTGATCAGAAATCGAATTATGTGATTTTCATGGAATGTACTTTAGTCTAACAAACAATTCTGTTATATATTGATACCCATTGATTACTACGCAATATAATTCTGTGAGAGGTAATTGGTATCAAGTATTGATCAGTGATCGATAATTGATTGACTTTCTGTAGAATTAAGCATATGTGTCACATATATTTTAAGAAAATGAAATTATAAACTTAAGTAAGACGATAACGGTGTATGATCATATGCATTTGTTGAGGTATAGAGTGATTGATCAATAACCAATAACTGATCAGAAATCAAATTAGTATGTGATTTTCATGAATGTACTTTAGTTAAACAAATAATTTTAATAAATAATGATGCTCTTTGAATACTTAAGATATTCCTAGAAACACAGATTGAGAGGTGAAGGGGTACCAGGTATCGATCAGTGATCGATAATTGATTTAAATTTAGAAAGATAATTTTGTATAATTTTTATGAATTTGACACTCTTTTTCAGATGTAATACAATTATTAACATGTGTACGTTGCTAATTGTGAGACGTTGTGTTAATCAACAACTTCAGATACAGCATCTTGTTGATAAATACTTCATGATAAGCTATAAGAAAACACATGTAATGGAAACTGCAAGAATAGTATATTCTAGAGATACAACTCATTGATCAATCGATCAGCAGTTATCGATCACTAATCAATCAATAAATGAATCTGCATATATTCACAATTACAGATAATATAGATATATGTGCATCATGACGATTGAAATAAGTTTTCATGTAAATAATAACAAAAGATTGTCGAAGTTGTATCAAAAATCACTTTTTAACTATCTGATCAGCAGTTATCGATCAGTAATCAATCAATAAATGAATCTTTACGCAATCACTATACATTTCACATGTATAATCATGTAAAGCATCGATAGCATAGGACGTACAAGCATTAACTAGTATATACCTTCATTCAATGCTTATGTATAGTATAGGTTTTGTTCCTTACTAAAATACTTATACTTATCATAAGTTTATAAGTTCATAAGTAAATGCTTAAAACTTATGCTTATGAGTGAAACCCACTATAAGCATAAGTTATAAGTATAAGTATATAAGTATAAGTATTCACTTATGATAAGTTTTTCATAAGTGAAACAGGCTCCAGATCAAGCAGCTGACATCGCTTAACTTCACGTTATCGTCTCTAATGCAAAAAGTACTTTTTCGATCTGCATGGAATTTCGTATGTGGGTAGAAAATATTACGTCTACCTGAAGTTTGGCTACGATTGATGCATTTTTGCAGATTTTAGACAAATTTGAAAACCTGGGGGAGATACCCCATAAGTACCGTTATCTAAACTTGTTGCTCTAGCGTGCATAGGCTACATGCGATTGATCAATTATATTATTGTTCCCATCAAAACCTCATCAATTACACGATTTCAATGATGTTCCAAAACCTCTACTCTTGAATAGCCTACTTTCCACCTCTATTGAGACCAACTGTAACGCAGAAGGAAAGATAATAACATGGGTTTTCGCAATGCATTCGTGTTGTGAAAGTTCAACGACCAATCGATTTTTTCTGAAACGTCTAAATGATCGATTAATCAATAATCAAAAAATTGTCATTAGTGCATGAATTCGTCAGTGCTTGAATGATTTCCAACACTTCCGCCAAGTATGAGTCAATTTCGATGCGCGGGATAGACTTCTGGTTTCCTTACTACTACACGAGTGAATGCCAATCTTCATATATTCCGCAAAAGTTTTCCTGGCGTTTCCCGGGTTTATTTTGTTGTTGAAATGTTATGAACTGAAATGTTGAATGCTGAAATGTTGAAATGTCTGTGATGTGAAGATAACAGACAACATTGGATTTGTTTGACAATCTGTTGTTGAATCTGTCAATGCAGATCTAGTGCTTGCAAATACAGTAAATGAATATAGGAGCTCTTGAAAGAATCATAAGTAATTATCTATCTTTGATTTCAATTTACATCACAGCAGAATTGAAATCATTTTGTCTATTGCTGTAATAGTGAATAACAGTCATCTGAAAGCTTCTTGGGCGCGGCTTGTAGGTAATTGAATGTACGACGCACCCACACTGTATAATTGAATGAGAAAGGCTATGTAATGCAACTTTGCTTATCATAAATTGTAATCGAATAAAGAAATGTTGAAAGATGAGTGGAAATACGAAGTTCCTCATTGTCAGATATCAAAGATTTTACAGTCCTAAATCCTTTGCGACAGTTTAAGCTGAAGAGAAATCCTATGCTTCTTTATGTATGATGATATAGTTAACCATGACTTTCATTTGTGCGCTACTCATCAATACATGACTGAATTGCCGTTTGATTATTCGGTACGCAAAAGAGATTAACAATTATCAGAGCAACCTTTGTCGCCTAGCTCGTCAGAGAACATTTTCAACTTTTTCATTCCGTTTCTCGTGTTCTGTCTGTCAATTAGTATTTAGAAACTACATGATTATGTAAAATCCTATGTATAATAACATTATCACAAGATTAGGCTCATATGAAGCGCTCAAGATGATGAATACCATAAGTTTACTTTTATTTTTTTCATTTAAGTTCATTGGAAGAAAATTGGTAAAAAGCAAAGTAAATCAAAGCCACGTCGCACTGTTTTTTTCTTAATCTCTCACATATTTTTTTCTTTTCGTCTGTTTTTCTTTTTTCACGTATTATTGTTCGTGAATTGTGTACAGCACAAAATAAAATCAGAAGAGCAGCGAAAAGATCTGTGACAGTCAATAGAGCCTACAAATAGAGAATGTGCGATTACGTGAATTTAAGATTACCTGCATCGTAGAATCCACTGACATTTTCTACCTACTCATCATGGGAAAATACTCAAGAAATTTACAAACACTCAGGTTCTCAAAAGTCATTTTTTAATTTCTTTTAGCATGTGCTTTCCATCATTTCCTAGGCTGGTTTGTGGATGATTGCAATTTTTCAAGATCATAGTTTCTCTCGATTCTCTTTAACGAATCATTTGCATTAGTATTTTGGACATTGAATCCAATAATTTGATATTTTGCAATTAGATGTACGTTATATCTAAACAGCATCGAATTTTATTCATGCTCCTATGAACTGCTGCTGCTTTGAGCATTAGCCAGTTTCCAGTTCTGCAGTTAGTCCAAAATATCGAAATTTTAGATCACACCGCAAACATCCGCCGTAAATCACAGATGGTCATCTTGATCATAACATAGCTTTCTTATCGATATAAATACCCCAATACCTAATGGTAGAAAACATAATAGAAATTGTTGAGAGGAATGGACTATCGACGAATGGTTATTGGAGATTTGCACTGATTTAGAAGATATGCTAGTCTAAAGGATTCATGGGTCTGAATAGTGCCATTCTTGAGCGCAATTTAACAGAAAGGAGATTAACCTATAAAAGTATAAAAATCATTAACCCAGGCGACAGACGGTGAAGAAAATCTCAAAATTCCTCGTCCGTTTCTCGGCGTTGGATGTCTACATTTCCATCTATGTCTACATCGGATCTCTGCATTTGCCATGGAAATCATTTCATAGAAATCTAATAAACGGCGTTTTCCGGCATGCGCTTTTCTTTTTTTTTGTTATTTTGATTCACTGTTTTTGTGTATTTTGTAAATATACAGTGTCTGCGTAACATGTAATTGGCATTCCCCTGTATGTCAAGCATTGAATAAAATAAGTAAAATACATTGCTCACCGCTAAGGCGAAGCTTAGAAAAAAGTTGGGTTTATAAATATCCATATCTATTTCCTTTATAAAACGGATTGGGGAAAGTGTTGTGTGAAAGATGGGCTTTCATAGGATGATTGGGTGCATGTGAATCGAAGGATCCATCGATTGATTGGCATCATGACTTAATTATCAGATCAACTGACGTGTGTCTTCTAGAACTACAAATAAGTGAATGATTTTTTATTGCAGATCTCATCTGATGACAATTGTCAGCTAGATGCCTCTATTTCTACTAATTAGAATTGATGAGAGTTCACCTCGTAAATGTGAATTGTTCATACTCACAGCTATTCCTGACGAAATTTTGAAACTTCCTCCTCAAACAACGTCGGAAATGTGAACTTTGGTGTGACGAAGGTGTATGTATGTGGTTTGAAAAGAAAAATGGAGCAAGTTGTCTCCGGTGCAACGGATGTACTGGGACGTCGTCATGGTGTACACCTTCGTTCCCTTACTGTCCACAATGAAAGGCGACAAAGAGAAGTAATTTATGATGCATAGGAACGAAGGAGAATCATCAAAGAATTCATACTCCTCAATCATGAAGAATTTATCGTATATTCATAACTTGAGTGCGGCAAATTCCATTCAATCAAGCTTTTATCTGACTTTCTAAACTCGCGAAATGCGGACAAGTAGGAACATGCAAGAATTTAGGTTTAACAGAGATGTTTCCCTACTGTGTAGACCTAGCTTCTAAATACGCTGAATTTTGTTGCCCGTACCCGTTTCATCGAAAATATTTACGCTTAGTCCAGCACACTTCACTCCCCTCGGCCCATAAGTTGTGTCATTTTGCGAAGGTCCTTTCATACATTCATGGTTAATAATTTCTTGATAATTGAATCGCTAAAGTTAATGAATTTTAATAAGATTTTTGTCACAATATATGAAAATGACTTTTGGTTTCATTTTGTTGATAATGTCGATTCGATTATTTGAAATTGTGAAGACTTATGAAATAGTAAAACTCTCTTCCAGTCAATAATGTCGACATGCGTATTATTACAGAAAAGTCAAGCCAAGGCCTGGGCAACTTGCAAGTCTGAGCATGTCCTTGAGAATTCAGTAAATAACATCAACTTAAGGCTAGTTTTGATGATAAGAAGCCCTGCACTGAATGTTCCTTTTTTTAACGATTTAGTTCTGGTCGATTATCCTTCCTAAAATTGAGATGCAAATGATCCTATTTATTTCATACTTCTTGCTTCAAGTACATCTAATGGTTTTTGAATTGTTAAAGAACCCAACTTCCTGAACTCGCAGTAGCCGAAAATTATTCTCTTTTTTCATCTGTGGCAAGTGGATTTCTGTCGAATGTGATGTCAGCAGGTTGGAATGTTCTAAAACATAGTGATAATTTTTTTAAATTTTGCATGGGATCCATGCGATCTTTTATGCATAACGCGTGCTACATGTATATACAAGAAATGCTTGGATGTAGATACATTTCTATGTTGCTTGCTATTGTTTGCTCTAATGAACCTAACAAGCAATACCCATACTTCGATCAATTTCGTTGCAGTAATTTTTGCAAGCAGATTTTTCGATGTGCGATTTAAATTGGTCATATTAAGTAGCTTTTTTATCAACATTGCGAATTTAGGTATTTCATTTACACAATTGAAGAAAGAGCTTGTATTTCGAATGACCTCTCGAATTGAAAGTTACAATTCCATGCTTGCATTCTTTGTTGTCATGTCGGCGATTCCATTTTAGTTGACGCTTTCAGCTTCAATTGTAAAGTAAGAGTCATTCGCGTATGGCATGTACAAATATTGAATGTTTGTGGATTCCACGCACCCAAATAGTTAGCCAAGAATGTCAGCCCGTTTGATTTACTCCACATAATGTAATTTTGCTTGCAACTGTTATCGTTATTAGAAAATGTTGATTAGACTTATAAGCCGCATATTTCATCACATCTTCCAATTTGTTTAAAGTACGCTTTGCATCTGTGAGTTATTAAATACCAATACTGAAAACATCAAATTATAATTTTCATAGACCACTCAGTGTTCTACAACTTTTGCATGACTTTGACGGCAAGCATGATCAGACACCCCATCGTTATATTTGCTGAATAATTTGATTTGATTTTTCCCTTATCACGGAATATGTGTTATAAGCCCATACTTCGCACGTATTTCTGCTGGATTTGAAACATGATTCGTTGCCTGGTCAAAAATATGTCTCATTTTTATCACTCATACATTTGCTGATACTCGCGTAGTAGGTGAAGTTGAAAAATTCAAAGCAAATACCGGTAATAGAAAAATAAGAAATTCAAAACAAATTTACGAAGCAAGTTGAAAGGTGAAGCGCGCAAAGCTTAAAAGTTGCACCGAAAGCATGTATTTAAATGACAAATTACGCTTGTGGTTTAGTAAGTGTTCGACGATGAGTTAAGAGACATAAATTCTTCACAAAGCAATGCTCAATTAAGCTACAAAGTCCAAGGATGTGCTTCACTAACCTCCGGCAGTTCTAATAGTAAAAAGAAACTTTAAGGGGGACCCATTTCACCAACATCAGTTAAAATGTTGAAATATTTTTTCGTTTTCTTCCATTAGAGTGCAAATAGAGCAGTCCTGTTGTAAGCACTGATAAACGGACATGGGTGATGCCGCTTATAGTATAGTACTGATAAATCGGCGACTACTTCACAAACGTTCGTCCTTTCCTAACGTTGCAAATCGTCTAGATTCCAATGTCATGGCAACGCGTGCCCACGGCGTTTTGTTTTGGATGTGGATATAGACAGTTCTGAACAACAAGAGTGAAATGAAATATACGATAGATCAGATTGCCATGCGAAAGATGTGCGGCTGATAGGATTCGAACCTACGATCAGAGAGTAACTAGACCTGTGCCCTACCAGCTGAGCTACGAACCGCTTACATGCGACCGCTACAATTGGCAGGATCAAACAGTTGCCATCACACATCAGTCCGATTTCTATGGATTAAACAAACAAACAGACCACCCGCCGCTTTGCGTTATAGTGACTCCTAGAATGCAGCTTGGTATTTATCAGAAACAAAGAAGTGTTCATTCTTTCATCAAGATACTCAAGCAATTAAAGAGCGCAATAAATGAAGAATGAGAGATAATTCCCTGAGATATTATCTGTACTAATTGAGCGTCGGATTCACACTTTCTGTTTTTCTCTAAATGCACAATAGGAGACTTCCAGGCAACTTCCTCGCCGCATGGATAGGAAATGTCGCCCTTCGTATCTGCAAAGCGTCACACCCTGTAGTTGAATCATTATGACTATGGAAGAGAAAATGTATCTGACGTCTATTGAGTGATGATATTCTTCTATTAGATATCCGCTCGATGAAAGAAAAAATTTATCATAATAAAATTTTGGAGTGGTTCAAAAATGTTCTTGAACTGAAAGATTTCCTCGATGCAACACCTTCAGTTAGGAGTATGAAATATGATTGTTCTATGATTCAAGCTGTGCTTGATATTGAGTTCATTTCTCATGTAGCAGAGTTGGAGGAGCAGTGGTCGCTGTAACCGGCCAGTAAGCATCGATCGCTTTTTTGAAAGAGGGGTAGAGTGCAACTAGTGGAGGCCAAGATTATCGTTCAATTGTGTTGAATAGTTGTGATTATTGCTTTGATGTTATGTTTTGAACAAGCTGCTGTTTTCAGATAATTTCTTTCTATTATACTTTCAAGAATATTAATTATTCGAATATTCTCATGATTCATGTCACTATCAACAAGGATCGGTTTTCTCCTTGAAGCAACTGAACAGGACAAACACATTTTCACCTTCTCGAACGCGTTTCCGAGCACACGAGCTGCAGTCGCACTTCGTCATACGAGATGTCGCTTCACTTAGTCTCTTCTGCAGATGCTATTTCGGAAGAAGCAGCTCTGTAGTTAATGAGAGCGTACCCAAACCTAGGATAGTTTTAAAGAAGCACACACGGAGCTAATGCACTCACATGCTATCATTTGAGCGCGCACGCACGCACTGGGAGTCACTCGAAAAGCTGTTTTCTTCCCACGACACATATTTGGACTCATCTTTCCCAGAACACTTTTCTGACCATTGCAATGCAATCTTGATAATTTCAAGAGGCGTACAAACAGTTCTCTAATGGGGACAAGTTGAATCATTTCAGATCATTATACCTACCGACTCAAATGTTTTGGAATAGCGCTTGGTCAGAAAAGCAACCTAATGAATGGCGAGCTGAACGCGGTTCTACTGGTACCACTCCCAACCTCCTGGGATGTGTTAATAACCACAGGTCTGATATTCTTGTTTGTCTCGAATGGTTTAAATTTATTTACTGAGTATCCCACAGAATTAAATATTTTGTTTATCTGCTTCGGTTTGCGCACGCAGATGAATCTAATTCTGTGGGGTAACCTCTAGCATCATTCATGACTCGCAGCTGTGATAGAGGTGAAAATTCTGCAAAAAATTGAAAATCACCCTAATTGGCATGGATTTATTTAACGGTATCTTTGGAAGTCCAATGCTGTAATTGTCTTGCGGGAACTGTAAATTTCCTCATTTCAAACTTCAATCATTATTTACAAGCAAAGAAACAGTGAAACTATGAATTAGAAGAAAAACCATTTTCGGCAAAATTGATGCCCTTTCAACGTCATCAGATGATGTAAAAAGTTTTGTCTTTAATTTGTAATTTCAATTGTTCATTTGCCTGTATATGAGGTAATAAAGTTCAAAATGGAAAATTTATTTTTGATGAGTTATGTCACATGGCACGATATTAGCAAAACTGCTGCGAAAGGTTTTACAAAACCAGAAGTTAATTTTGACTTTCAATGAAATCAGGAATGAAAAGTCTCCCAATCATTAAGGTACGGTAGTTGCTTTATTGAAAAAAGAATCAAAACTCATTACTCGTTTAATGTCATTTTCTGATCAAGCAATGTAAGTTCTGAATATTTCTACTTATCATGAAATGCTATTAGGTCCTATATCAGAAACAATTGAATGTCTAGGAATGACTATTTCTGGATGTTCTCCGCGACCTAGTTCATTTGCAAGTTTAACATTTCTGAAGCATACAGTTCACAGTAGAGGTTTTAACTTGCCGATTCTTCAAATAAGATAACAAGAAGGGTGAAGAGACAATAAAGACTGTGTTGTGCAGCAAGGATGCGATTATCAAGCAAAGACAAAACGTCACAATCCTGAAGGTATCATCACAGTCTCATCAATGATTGACATTCTTTTCATCTGCTCATTTACACATCAAACAATCCTTCGACTACTTGTTGCCTGTTACTTGATATGCGTTGTTATAGTCCAACTTCTCATCATCACAATGAACACCTGTTATGATTGACTGCTTCTCTTCAATGCTGCAAAATTCTACTGTGAATGATAGGCTTTGATGAAATTATTAAGATTGAAACCATGATTGGAAGTAGGACTCGCAATACTGCAGGCTGCCCGCGGGTCTGGAAAGTCTGGAAAATCTGGGAAATCTGGAAAAATATTGGATGAATAAGTCTGGAAGTACTGAAGCCTCACTCACATTATTCCAATCGCATTTTGCGAATCCATTACTGCAAACTGCGCATATATTGCTTTCCCAGCACTTCTCTTTTCCTTGTCAAGGATTCTTGCTAGTACTTAAAGATAGTTGAGTGACCATTTAAGAAAAGAGAAGCACTAGGAAAGCAATGTAGCGCAGCTTATCTCAATGCATGCACAGAATGTGATTGGAACTATATGAGCGAAGCTTTAAGACATTGAGAAAATAGAAAGAACTAAAACTCAATGTGGACAAAATCGTAATTGGGAAATTATTTTAGTAGTCATATATTTAATGAAGATGACGCAATGAGGGAGAAAATAAACGCAACTTGAATAAGGAAACCATTTGGTCAATGACGTAAGACGTTTAGAAGTGTTATAAATCTTGTTGATAAAGAGAAGTTAGATGAACGACTGTAGCGTCTATTCCTTTTCTTTATTTTCGATATTTTATTTTCCCTCAAAGCCGATGAAGAGGTAATGTATGATGAACTACTAGTTATGATTTTAAATTGTATAATTTCAAGCTATCCATGCTTAGTTTTCATATTACTAAGACGATCTTGATTGTACCTTATTTTTGTTTTTAGATAGTTTTAAGTATTGTCAATTACTAAGTATTTACTCAGTTGCTCTATTAGCTATTTAGCTGTAGGCCTTGTTAGGGCATGTAGTTGGTTATTAATGAAATTGCCTTACCAAAATAGTCCGTTTCTTATGTGCTAAAAGTTGTGATATTCCAACACAAGTGATTTTTGTAATTTAATGATGCAAAATTGCAGTTAAACAGTTGAGCAAGAATAACACTGGGTTACAAAAAAAACTTTTTGAAAATAGTCAGAAGTTTTTCAACTGATTTAGGACCATTTTCCTCCACTAACTCTGAATATGGCATCCATTTAACTCAATCAGGTCAAGTTTTCATGCCAATTATATTTTGAGAAATTAGATTTTCTGGCTTAATATATCACATTTTTGTGAAATCATCTGTTATTTCTAAGAACCCTTCTCACCCCAAAATGGCTAAGTAAAAAAAGATACATTATAAAAGAATGTATTGAATTGGTATCACAACAATCAAAAAGGGCAGAACAATCGTAAACAAAAGACAACATCGTATGCCGTTCGTGATAAAAGCACATCATGTGGCTCTATTACAGAATGAATGTCATGTTTTGGAAGATAAGAGTTGCAAACTGCAAACCCGCATGCATCATAATACTCAAACCCTAACTTGCTGTTGATCATTTCGTGCAGAAATAGACTGATTTTTCGGAATTTTAGTTTTAGCCAGCTTTAGCCGTGTTTTTACTTGGTGGCAAAAACCAGTTTTGGCCGGCAAAAAGCCAGCCCTGGTTTAAATGCCAGCTGCTATGGGGTAGCCACTGAGTTTCATTAATCATAATTGCCAAAAACTTTTGTGACAAATTTAAAGAAAGGAAAGTAGGCCTATTTTTGCATCATTTCAAAGTACAATATTCTTTTTTCATTATTGCATCTACTGGTGAAGTGTAAAATTCATTTATTAAGGCGCAAATTATCATTCCATCGATAGATATTCGTAGTTTGAATGAAAAAGATTGTTCCAGGATCTTAGTCAACCAGTGCATTCGAATGCGGCCATTTATTCAGCTCACTCAGTTAATCGCTCATTAAACTATTTTGTTCGCTCACTCGGTTCGTTCGCCTGTTCATTTGAAAATTTTACGCTATGCCGTTCCGTTCAACTGAAACACTCAAATCACTCACTTCCTTTTGGTTCACTTTTAAAGGCAGCAACGTGGGACTTGGCGCTCGCTGACCACATTGAGAATCAAAGAAGTCTGTTCTTCAGAGTGTCTGTCATTCTTTCCTATAAGCCTACTTTGTCATTCTGTCAATTTTGGAAGCTGTACCTGATTTACTTTTGTCTCACAAATCGACTGTGACATACATAAAACTGCTACTACAGGGAAGCCATCCAATTCCAAATCCCGGATTCCTGGAAAAATGGCAACCCTATGCTATTAAATTAATCAAGTAGTTGATTAGCCTGTATCCCAGAATTATATAACTCGTAAATATTTGAAGCTGTAATTACTTGGAATTTTCCAACGGCCGTTAACTTGTCACCATGAAGAAATCGAGAGAAATTATATGAAATATTTCATAAAGTACACGAAAATTCTTATGCGGCGCTTCGCTGGCTAATATGACCTTAAAAATTCCTGTCTGGTCTGATCATTAATATACTCATTTACATTGTACTATAATATGTTCACGAACACAAAACAACAATACGGAACTGTCTGAGCGAAAGTTGCTCTAAACAGCTGTCTATGCCTTAACAGCGGAAAGCGATGTGAGAATTAATGTCTCCCATAGTAAATGTAAGACGGAGCTGAAAAGCATCAGTTCGTCAGTTTCATGAACTGGAAAATAAAAGTTCATTTCAGTGGCAGTTACTGGGAAATCCTGTTTGCTAAGCTCCTTCGCTTACTAGTGAACGACAAAGAACCTCGTTCATTTACTCCCAAAAGTTATAATGCACTGGTTAGAGCTACCGACTAAACAGACTGTTGGTCCCTCAAATCATTTTGCTCACTTTGCTCACTTTGCTTGATTTGCGAGGAGGTCAAGTCATTTGTCGGTGTCCTCAAGTTCACGTTCGGTTACTTTCCTCCGGTCTCTTATGTCATCATAGCTATCACGTGTAGGTCAGCTTCGCACCAACCTTTGATGCTTTCTGTCCACCACATCATGAATCGGCTCAACGACTTGCCATTCGCTCTCCATTCGCTCTTTCATCTTTCATACGGTAGATGTGGTCGAGCATACTCACTTTGCGTGTATTAATCAACTACACAAGCCGTAACTTTGGTTCTACTCTTCTCAAGACTTCATAATTGGTGGTGCGGTGAAGCCATCTAACACCTGAAATCCCTCGGAAGCACCGCAACTCAAAGGCATCGAGACGCCGCTTATCCATCTTTCTCAGCGTTCGCGTTTCCGAACTAAGCATCAGCACACTAGAAACGCACGTTTGCAACACCGTGCATTACAGTTCTTGTGCTAATCACATGTCTCCTCCATATTTTGACAAAACTTGCTAACGTCTTGAATGCCATGCCTGGCTATGCCATTGCGCTGACGAAATTTCATTGTACATCCCTCGCCATCTATCGTGATTCCAAGATAGGTGAACGCGTGGACTGTTTCGATTGCATTGTTGATCGAAAGCTCTGATTTTTTTTGCTTGTCCTCACTATCACTAATTCCTTTACGGCAACATCTTGCATCTGAAGAAGCGAAGTTAAGGCTATTCTCCAGCTCACACCAACTTTCATCGAAAGTGTTACATCATCGGCAAGGCTTGGGTTGTTGATAGGCCGTCGTTGAATTGGCACCCCTGCCGCATTGTTGTAACACGTTCCAGGAATACCAAGCAAAATAACAGATCACAGGAGATAGCTGTGTCTGGAATCCTTGTCTGAACCAGTCGCCAGATTCATTTCCGAGTCTTAACTGCAGCCTTGGCACTGTAGTGCATGCTCTTCAAAATGTGGATAATCTTAGCATCCACTCCGCATAATTTCAGTACTGCCCACATGGCGTCTTGCCGAAAACTGCAATCTGCGTCCCAATGGATCTACATGTGTTTTTCTTTAATCTTGTCTGACAAGAAGAGGAACTCACTAGAACTCGGCAGACGTGCCGATTCGAAGTAGGCATAGGATGTACATCATTCTGTGAAAGTCTCACTTTCGGCCTCGTTCCCTGCAGAAACTCGTTCTGGCTGCTGGACTATTTATTTTCTGCTGTGTTTCTATTGTGTAATTTTGCTGCACAAATAGTGCTAAGGATATTAAAAAAGCTATCGAACCGAGAACACTTCAAAATCACTACACAAATCAATCGGATATGTTACAACATCTTCACAACCCGTAATCCATGCTCGACAAGAGGACTGTTGTTAAGACATACTGTTTCGAATACTGAATAAGAGATTGAATTGTGCCAAAGAAGAGGATAATCTACTAATTTCAAGATCGTCAATCTTCTGAAGAAGCAGAGAGGTGAAGATATCATCACAAGCGATGAAGACAATGAATATCTGGAAAAAAGCGATTTCAGAATCGTTGTAGAAAAATTCATCGGAAGATGACGGTGCCGATTTCAGTCCAGTCATATCAAGTGAAATTTCATCCGCAGATCAGAGTAGTGTTGAGATAGAAATAGATTTAGTGTTTGTAGATCTGATTGTGAAGATTGTATTGTATTGGTTTGTTGATGTCTTGTTCGCATGCCGTTGTAGCTGTCCATTGTTGTCCGTTATGAGTTGCACTTAGCCTGAGCGACAACCCTTTTAAAGACCATGCACAGCTCTTCACGCATGGTGTGCTGGCGAGGCAGACCCGGACGGTGTGCAGCTTGTTATGCAGAGAGACACATGTTATTTGAACACTCCTATACCGTTGAATTCGTAATTACAATAGATATTGTGAATATTGATATTTTATTTACAAAACGCAACAAGTAGTAAGTTCGAATTTCATCTTCAACTTTTACGATTGTCTCCTCAACATTCCATCGACTTCATTGCATAAACGGAGAGGGTTTTCCACTATTGCCATGACTTCCCAACAGGCTGTCATACGAAATACTAGATTTTTTTGTGGTTTATTTGCTGAAACTTTTATCAGAAAGAAAATCTTCAATCAACGACTGTGACTAATTTTAACATAACGTGCTCGTGCGTGTATGCCAAGTGCATGAGTTACCTTCAACAAGATTTGTTCGATGAAAATACATGTTATAGATAGCCTTTCGTGTTTCCATTTTATAACCGTTAATGCCGGTGTTATAGTTCTCTCTCTCCCTCTGTCTCAGTTTCCTACCGGAAACTAAAACCATGGTTTAATATTCCGATAGGAAAATTAAACCCAACATTTTTAAGTGTGTTTTAGTTTCCCACTGGTTTTCCCCTGGTGTTGCGGCTTCTAGTTTCCTAATAGGAAAATAAAACCTGGTATCATTTTCCTACTAGGAAGCTAAAACCATGGTTTTATTTTCCGATCGGAAACTAAAACCTAGGGAAACTTAATCTCGTAACACCGGTTTTATCATTGCTCAAATACCGAGATGTAAAAGTGGTCCGGTATTGCGACCCCTAATTGGAAGGTGATAGGCTTCTGGAAAAAAGTAAACAAAACTTTCGTCTCTTTCATATTCCTCGTTTCCTAAAAAAGGCCTAATAAGCGATCAAGATAGGTCAATTACCAGTGAGCTTTTAATATGATCGTGCTTTTGTATATGGAAAAGGTTCACTTCGCATCAACAAAGGTGATATGTCAGGATTTTTGGCAAGGAGATTCTACTGGGTCCAATTCCGAAAGTAAACGGCATTGGACACCTAATTATTGTCTCATTGGTGAATTTCGAATATGTCCTATGGATGTTCATTTCTCGAAGGCGGCTTTATGTTATTGGATAAAAGCAATCACGAGACATTAAAGAAGTTTGATTATAAATACGATGCAATTTATCTCAATATGATTTCGAATGGCCATGAATTAGGTGCTGACGAATAATACAATACGAATAATTACGAATAATTAGGTGAACACATGGTGCTGACGAATAAGACAGTTACTTACAAAACTCAGCCTACCAAATCTATGGGACGAGCAGTTAACGTCTGATGAAAAGAGCATATTTGAGAATTTCAAAAAATCGAGTGACTCAGAAAAATGTGTATCTGCAGCAAAGGAGTCATTCTGGCCTGAATTAGTTAGAATTATGTGGTTTTGAGAATACTATGACATCATAATCTGAATTTTGATATTGAATACAATGACATCAATATATTACTAAAATTCCGAACAAAAAAATCACCAATTAGATTTTGTAGCTGGCATCTATGGAAATCGATTGCGATATGACGAGTGTTTATGTGAGCTATGTGATAATTCGAAAGTGGAGACTCTGTATTATTTTATGATAGAATGTTCACTATATCAAAATGTACAAGAGACAGCGCCTTTGTTATGCAACTGTAGCAATACAACAGAGTTCAATAAATTGATGAACATTTTGACTCCAAAGCTGGTAGAATCTTTCGCGAATTTTCTCAAAAAAGCAAACGAATTACGAGAGATGACTAAAGAAAACATAAACCAGTAAGTATGAAATCCGGAAAATTATTTATTCTAATTCTCCTCTCCTTCCTGCTTTTTTTCAACAGCATCGGCCGCATGCTGTTTTCTGTCATCAGGTTGTGTTTTTGTGCACATTATGTGAGCGTACATGCTCATGTTTTCCAATGTTCTTGGAAATATACATTTTTACTTATGAAACGAAGAAATATCATTTTAGACTTTTACGGTATTGCTTCCATACCATTCGAAGCATGTCGGTGCCACTTGGTTTTTTTAGTTGTATTTTCATTCGTGGGGAGAGGATTTATTTTTTTCAATGTGATTTAATTACTGTTTTTTCAATTTGTGATCAGTCGTAGGACCCGACTAAAAGCATTAGATATGAATAGCAACTTAGTTGCGAATGAAATTTTGCAATCAATGCTTTTGATAATCAATATTCTTTAATTCCCTCAAACATTGATTCAAATTTGCACAAACTTTTGATAACTTTTTTCCAACAATTAGGTAGGTATTTGTTCATCTTTGATGCTTCAGATCACCTCCTCGAAATTAACTATCAATTAATCAATTAAATTGATCTCATAATAGTAACTGTTGTAAAAGATAAGCTTAAATTTGCCTTCTTAATACCTTCTTAGATACTCAACAAAATGAATATCTCCGCTCATTATTCTTAATTGGATAGATGTGTTTTCACATGTCGGAAACAGGTGGCACAAATGATGTGGCACGAATGCTCGTCCCATAATGCAGTGATTGATTATATCAGAAATGGGTTGTTTCACGTGGAGAGATCGAACAGAAGGGCCATCAATAGAACTCAATCTATCGAATGTAGTGTGGTGCAACTCAATCATTGTATGTCCAAAAAGTTTGAAAAACTTGAATATTTGGATAAAATTGTTTTTTGGTGGACAGTTGGGTAGGTAGGGTTCCCTTATTTCCTCAACGCTTGAATCTCAACGCCAGTACGAGTTTCTTGCAGGGAACGAGACCGCAAATGAGACTTTCCCAGAATGATGTGCATCCTATGGTGACTACGAATCTGCGCCCCTTTGTTCTACCCCGGTTCCTTTTCCTGTCTGATAGGATTAAACAAACGCATCTAAATCAAATGGGAAGCAGATTGAAGTTTTCGGTAGAAATGAGATTTGTCCACGTTTGGTCTGAATAAGGGAGAATAATAAGTCAGAAGCTATAACTTCTGTCATAAAATATCTTCAGGTCATTTCTTATCATGTTCATGAACATTTATCTATGAAACTAGGCGCACTCAGATTTTGCAGGCATCCGTATGGGAAGCACAACATTTTTGGCCAATGATTGAGCGAAAAGTACTAAGCTTAGAGTAGGAATGCTTAGTTTTTAGTGTCCTCAAGTCATTTTTTGTCATGCTAACAACAGCATGTGTATGTGCTATTATCATTCTAATATCATTCTAACAACAACTTCTCATTGGTGATTAAAATATGATAAGATGTATAAAGTTGATCAAAGTGTTGTGTTTGCAGAAGATGTATGCAAAATCTAAATGTGCTTGGGTTCATAGTCAAAGACAAATAAGCAGATAAATGCAGGACCTGAAAATCTCATTTTTACCGAAACCTCAATCTGCGTCCCATTGGATTGACATGTGCTTTTCTTTGATCCTGTCTGACAAGAAGAGGAACCGGAAAGAACTCGGCTGATGTGCAGATTCGTAGTAACTATATGTACATCATTCTGTGAAAGTCTCATTTTCGGCCTCGTTCCCTGCAGAGACTCGTTCTGGTTGCCGGACTATTACAGGATAATTCAACAAAAAATGATCATGAGATTGCAGATGATTGCAGACATCATCACCTGTCGCACTATCAATTTTTTAGAATGTCTGCCTCCCTTTCCCCAACAATTCATTTAGATAAATCATTTCAACAGCTTATGTTTCGTCTGTGAATGAACTAATCCCCACTCGTCTCCCATTCCCTGTATACTTACATCGTTTTGATGATAATCCGGTAATATCTGTCAACAAATTGCAGTCACTAACGGAATGTCAGGATGTCCAACTCCCTGAAATTAGCATAAGGATCGGGCTAACGAAGATTGCGCACACAAACTGCGACGCCAGCGTTGCTAAGCTGGCTAATCGTCGAAGCAAATCCGTGCCGTACGCCGATCTGAACGTTAATAGTTACAGCGGTCTTTTGTTGATGCATTGTCCGATCTCTACCAACTATGGATGTGCAAATAAATTGACCGTGACTTGAAAGGCCAATCACTTCTGACGGGAAAGTTGGGAAACAAATAAAGCGAGCTTCTTTTCTTTCTTGAACAATTTTCCTAGGTCTGAGTCGGACGAGCTGTTGCAAGCTTGAAACTGGAATTGCTTCGAAGTCTAAATTTGATTGATTACAGTGTACCCGCTTTTAAGTAGAGAAACAACCCCTACCAAGTGTTCCAATATATTGTGCAAAGTCAACGTGTTTTCCTAGCTCATTTATCAAATTTTTTGTTAGAAAATGATTAGTACTTTTTATCTCCAGTCTTTATATCTTTCATATTCAAGTGACCAATCATTCTCCTTTGTCTTACGTTGAGTATTGTCGTGTTTTGTAGCGTTCACAGAATCTGTACTTGGAAGTGGACCAATAAAGAGATCTTTATTTTCATCATTAGTCACTACATCGAAGTGTATGTATCGAATGCCTCCATTCAATGACATTAGGCAGACTTGCGAGCAGGGGCAGTTTTGGAGACCAACATGCATATTCCTACGTTTCATATTCGATGTACACGTATGCCGGAGTCACATGTTTAACCCTCATCAGCCCGACAAATCAATCTACCTATTCCGCCCACCAGACTGCTAGTGTAGTTTTTGCATATTTTTATTGGCTCGTAATTGATTGAAGGTCTTAATGCACATACATTTATTTCATTGATATTACTTGGACATTGGTACGTGCAGCTACCTAGTTTTGTAACTCTGCCTACTGGTATAGCGGACGTCCCATTATACGAAATTTATACAAAATTGTTAATTCAAAAGGAAGGTTTCACTGGGTCGTACAAGAAGGAAATATGCATAATTTGAGTTACTGTAAGTCCAAGCAAGAGTATTTTAAATGGAAATTTCGATTTTTTTAACTTTTGAAATTTTGCATACCGATGTCATTAAGCCTATATCTAGCATTCATGCTGTCAAAAGACAACAACATGACTATCAAATGAGTAGCGAAATAATGCGAAGCAATGTTTCAATTGAAATTTATATGTGCCTACACATCCATTCTGCAAAGGGAGCACCTATATCTCAATATTTTGCACCAAGATTTATGATTGGTATTTTCGAGTTCCACTTGGTGTAGGCCTACTCACATCCTTTTGGAGCAACTTGTTACAGACGGCATTGGTGGAAAGCTAGGCTGCGCATAAATTTAATTAGTGTCTATGACCTCAACCAACAATTCTGTAAGTATCATTGTGATACATTCTCGACTCGGAATATCCGTTCATTTCCACTTTTAGTTAAGCTATGCAGTGAATAGCTTAGATTGGTGACATTGCAGAACAGTGATCCAAAACTGTATCTAGTATTGCGAAATCAACCAAGTCTTAAGTTTTTTTGCTGTCCATCAAATCTATCAATATTTTGTATGTATTATAATCAATGATAAAAACTGATCGGATCGAAAGAACACTTCAAGTTTTTGTTGACATGATATGTGAGAATGATGCTTTGATTTACATCGGGACGCACGATGTCATCGTTATTCTTTGTGCTCGCATGTAACTTAGGTGTTATTTGGTTATCGATATTTGACAACTAAAAACTCGTGCCGCACATCTTGCCGCTAAGTGGAAGAGTATACCTGTTGTTATTAGACCTTGGTAAAAGAGGTTATTGGACAGAGAATGATAAGTGAATTATCTATCTCCGATTGGTAAGGGGTAGCCACCTAAAAAGCACTTTCAACCTCGTGGCTGTTCAGGAAAATTCATCAATTTGAGGGCGGCGACTCAATGGAAACGTAACAGAATAACATTCCATCGAATATTATTCGGAGACATAGAAATTGATACATAGAGATATAAGAACTTATGTCGGACTGACACTCGTACGTTGACGGTTGATATTGATGTTCAAATTCTGCTACCATCCGAACTTCTTATCAATTTATGCCATTTAGATGATAAACTACATAGTCTGGTGGGTGGAATCATGTGAATTTGCATTCAGATTTGTTTAAATTGACATAATCGGCTGGAAATGGTCCTAGCAAATGGCAGTAATGTGAGTGTATTGGACATGAAACTTTATTGAAATAGGAGTTGGACAGCCAGATTTATATTGAAATGAAAATCAGAAAACTATATATGAAGTGGTAGTCTGGTGGTAACATAGGTATTTTATGTACTTATAGATATTATATGTTCATGACATCATATATACTGTGATTGATAGAAGTGCAAAAAGTCAGTAATCAGTGCGCAGTAAATAATGCGCAGTTCTGGGTTTTCTCATTTGTACACTACATGTTGATAGTAAACTCAAATGCAAACTGCTATAATTTTAATCTGAAAAGTAAATAAAGTTGATTAAGGGTGGTATGCTGTGCACCTTGTTAACACTAACAATCTGTCAAGATACATTTGTTAATTCAATATCTTATGCATTGCTGATTGTTGGTTAACATATTGTTAAATGCCATTGTTAGTTAATCATCAGTCGTATTTAGCGATTTGTTAGCGAATGATATGCTGTGTTGCCTGTTAATTTGATCAACTGCCGTAGAGTGGACGGAATACAATAGAGAAGATAATCGATGTCATTCGTCAATTAACTTCTAATCGAGGATAGATTTTGCATATTTGCCAGGGGTTTCAAAAGTTCATTGATCAACCATATTAACTTCTCTGCTGGAGATTTGATAGACAATACGATTGGTCTGACTTTGATATTTTCAAGTGGGTCTTTATGTGTCTTAATGAGATGATAAAATCTCGGAAAATGTGGATTTTGTACTCTGTAATTATTAACAATAAATCTGGGTATGAATCGTCTACACCAAATTTCTTTCCATAATCCATTGTTATAATCAACTCTTTGTCATTACTCGATTTTAAACTTTAACAGTGATTACAAGTACTTACTATCAGAAAGATGCAAAGAAACCCCTATTTATAAATTATCTTTCAGCTTTACCAACAGAAACGAAACTGAACATTGTGAAAAATGAAAGAAAACGACGACTTGAGCGTTGCTCAGATAATCAACAAAAGAAACAATGTGAACGCGAATTTGAAAATATTTTACAACTAAATGATTATCCTCCTAATTTTATGAGTCGTAAAGTGCCCAACGTCTCACACATGAGTAAAAAAGTACAACATAAGAACGAATTCTTCTACTTTCATATCCCATATATTTCAGATAACGTTAATCTCAAAATCAAAGCAATATTTCAAAAATTAGAATTGCCTGTCCGACTTCATCATCGATCTAATACTTTACAAATGATGTTACAAAACCCAAAAAAGTGAAACAGTGTACTTCCATCAATTGCCGAAATCCAAATTAGAACACATACCTTAGTGAATTAGTAATTTATAAAATTGACTGTAAAAATTGAAAACATTTTTACATAGGAAGCACAGTCAGATTTCTGCACACGCGAGTCAATGAACATCTTGCTAACCATCATTCCTCTGTTTACAAACACCTCCAATTGTGTAAATCAGATACTAGTATTGATGTGACAGTGATTGACAGAGATATCAATGCCATCAACTTACGCCTTCGAAAATCAGTACTAATCAAAAGACTATGTTCTACATTAAATAACAGGGAGGAATGCACAGAATATCAATCACTGATTTTTGAATGTTGATGTCTTCCTTCTCAATATTGTATCTGCTTGATAAGGTCGTCTGAACGGTGAAAATTTGTAATAAAGATCACTTTGCCACTTTTGATTTTAGCAGTTTGGCTTAAAGCCCTTCAATATATATAAGCCTATATAACAAATGCTGCTTAAAATAAATTACAACATCTTGCTAGACATAAATCAAAATTAAATACATTTCTTTTAACACAATACGCGTATTTGTACATACCTAAATAAAAGAATCAATAAAATATTACCGAATCATCTCGACGAAAGTGGGTGAAGAGCTTACATGAACTTGTAACAACAGGCCATCAATAATTGAAGTACAAACTAGTTATTTGTTGACGCGTAGCATTGCCACCTACATTTTCAGAAATTGGGAACAGAATTTCAGTTTCATTTTGTAGATAGAACCATGTCTTCTTCATCTTCGATTTGCGATGGTGGAACGGATCTCTTTTTGTCGATGAAAACAAACTGTAGCAACTATTGCCTTCAGATTATTTTTCAAGGTCAGGAGCATATATTTGAGACATCGAAACCGTTGCTTCCATTGACCGACTGAGCGTTCGATAATACTTCGAGTGCGGATATGCGCTGTATTGAAACACCTTTCAGATAGCGCAGCACGATTCAATATTGGAGTGAGAAGATATCGTTTACATGCGTAACCATTACCCCCCCCCCCCAACAAAAATCCATTCAAAAGCCGTTGTTCCATCATATAACACAGTCCACCATTCGAGAAAAATGTAGAATCGTGGGTTCTACCTGGTCATCTGCAAATAATGTCTGTGAAGGCTCCAATAGGATCACCTGCGCACTGTACATTTATGGAAAACACTCCTCCTCGATTCCTGCAGACTTCTGCTTCATTCCCTCCTTGTGAAATAATTGGTATGTGAGTTCCATCAACAGCTCCAATAACGGATGGCATGCCTGCTATATTGAGAAACTGATTTTTGATAGGTTTAGACCCGAGTTCTCCGGCATGAAAATTATGTCACCACGAAGTAGAACAATGGCTACTGACACTTTCGAAAGAATGCGAGACACAGTAGTTTGGTTCACACCTGCTAGATCAACATCACTCATTTGGAGATCGCCAGATGCATAGAAGCGCAAAGCAATACACAGTTGTAGTTTTGTAGATACGTCGATTCGTCGTCCACTGTTCAGATCAAGGTAGTTTTCAAGCTAACAAACGACAGATTTTGTTAAACGATAGCGCCGTAGAAATTCATCATCTGTGAAGTTTCCAATGGATCTGCATTTATATTTGTGCGATAGGTTCGATGTCCAACGGTATCCTCCAGAAGCAAAAAATTATCAAGTTCTTCATCCATGCTCACTCAGTGCTATAAAGCTAAATTTACACTGGCAGCATAGCTGCTGCGCGGCAACTGACGTATGTCATCTTGAGGGATGCTTCCTGATGACGTTGTTGCTACAAGTAGTATGCATTTTACGCGCCTGCGACCCCCCAAATCGGGGGTGCCATATACATATGTCACCCCGATTTGGGTGGTCTCAGACGCGTAAAATATCTTGAATCATAGTTATCTTCATCAGTCATGATAAGCATGAAAGATTGTAATTCAGTTGAAGGATCATTTAAACTGATACTGGATTGATTTATATCAGAAATATTTTCAATATTTCTATAATTGTCTTTCTTATTCCAAGGATTCAAATTATCATTTAAGTTGCTAAAAATTGCTTCATAGATTGCACTTGACACCGTCTTACAATCATTTCATATTCTTTTGTTAAACATGATAAAGGACTTCCCTGATTAAGTGGTACCTGCATAATTCATTTCAACATGACTGGTCAAGTGATTCTATTGATAAGATCAGAGTGCAGTAACATCCCGATTTACGTAAGAGATGCGTTCCTGGAAATCGTTTTGTAGCAATCCCATTCCAAATTCAAGCACAAAATGTGCAACGATGAGTCATCGCCGTGACCTCGCGTGACCTTAGGTTACCGTCCTGCGTCATGAAATACGTGATGTGACTACTGCTGGTTTTATAAGTAGTGCTAAAAACGGGAAAATGTGAAGGCGTGATGTATTACTGTGTGTTGGACTAGAAGCAGAGGGAGGAGTGACCTTGACCTGACCTCTCCGGGAGAGAGAGAGAGGGTGAGACTACAAGCAGAGGTAGGAGGAGTGACCTTGACCTGACCTCTCCGGGAGAGAGGCTGAGACTACAAGCAGAGAAGGGATTTTGTCCAGGATGGAGCATGTTTTGTGTCATATTGTGTAGAAGTGGATGTCTTTTGTCCACCGTTACCACTGGTCTGTGACTGTAAGATGTGATGGGACTACAAGCAGAGGCAAGAGGAGTGACCTTAAATTGATCTTGACCTGATCTTAGCGGGAGAGAGGTATGAGACGGGTATGTGTTAAGACTACAAGCAGAGAAGGGATTTTGTCCAGGATGGAGCATGTTTTGTGTGGTGTCGTGCAGAAGTGGATGTCTTTGTCCACCGTTACCACTGATCGGTGGATAAAGATGTGATGGGACACTATGTCATTAGGTGCATTGGGTGAGAAGAGAAAGGGTCACTCCAAAAACCGGGTTTCCTTAGGAAACCGAGGCAGATTTTTCGATTGCCGCACTCACCTAAGGTGTCAGAGTGAGTGGAGAGCCATCGTAGTAGGCCTAAACTTTAAAGGCATGGTTCTCTGCTTGTAGGAATCGGATGGACTTCGTTCAACGTTTGTTTGAGAGGTCATGATCCGGGTCAAGTCATAGACTACTTATAAAATTTCATAAGTAGTGAAAAACCGCCGAAAAATTTAAATTCGTTATTTTTGGAGGTTCTCCAGGGTTTTCGACCCTCCTGAACTCAATGAAGGCCTTTGTAGCTGTGTATGAGAGTTCTGATTGGATGAGCGAGGATTCCTAGCTCAGGAAACATCCAGTATAAAGAAGAGAGTTGACTTTCATGGTCACATTTGCCTTAAGCAAGTGTCAGTGGCTCTGCTATCAGGCCATTTCTCAAACTCACTCAAAAGGTGCATGGCAAGGAGAACTTCGGTCTAATAATGTCCTGTCGTTGGGCGATCTTTCAAGACGGCGGTGAGACCCGTAGTGAGGAGTGCCGCATGGGGTTGAAGCTTTCTTAATCCGACTTTCCAACGGTCGTTGCGGTTTCTATTCCTTTACGTAGCGCTTTGAGCGTCATGGCGACACTTAGCTATCTGTCACAGCTTTCCTTATAAATTCTCCATTGCACCGAGCGAGTCCTAGCTCAAACATCTGACTTGTTATCGAGTCAAGGTATGACGTGTTCCAAAAGAAGGAACTGACTAAGTCTAAGGTTTCTCAAGTCAAAGGTTTCTAATTCTCATGTCTCAATGTGGCCATCTGTCGAAGGTAATCTATCTCTATTGCAGTGAGTGGAGAATCCGTTCTTTTAAGTTCTGTCACACGGAGGGATGATCAAACGGGGGACCACCACATGCAACACATGTTTCTCTCTTCTGTAGCAAGCAATTTCTTGTCATGAAGCGTTGTTGATAGGAATCGCTATGCCATCCACACTTCAACAGGGTAGGAATCTTTTATAAAATCAAATAAAGGATTGGGAAAACTAACCAGCATGACAGAGTCAACATGAAAGACTCATTCAGTGTATAGAATAGAAGTTCAGTATTAAAAAGTAAAAATCAGTTATGTAGTGCAAGAACATCCTGTGACAGATGATGTTTGTGAAACACAACGTTGACTTTCACAAATTCCAAATATATAGTTATCCGTTTAAATAATGTTTGGTAGAGCAGAAAGGTTGAAGTGTTGTCATGAGTTTCAATTAGTTTTATAAAAGTATAAAGTGTTGTCATCAGTTTAAATGATTTTTGTAAAAGTGGAGATTTAAAACTGTAGTGAGAGTGTTGTCATCAGTCTAAATGATTTTTTATAAGAGTAGATGTCAAGTGAAATGATTTTTTATGAAAGTCTAAACGCAAACGTTGAAATAAGTCTTGTAAGAAGTTAAAAACATTGACATCATTGTGTAAAAGTAGAGACTTAGTGATCAGTAAAACGTTGAAAAAGTTTTATGAAATGTTTGTGCAGTTAGAGTATGATCAAAATGTTTCTACAGTCCCTTGTCAATGTTGGTAAGAAAAAGCTGTACATCCATCTGGACAGCACTAGAAAGTTTTAGAAGGTTTTACTGCACTGTGTAGATTGTTTCACAGTGTTAAAAGGTCTTATAGTAAGTACTACAGTGTTGAATGTTTTATAAAACCAGGTAAAGTCTTGTCACAAACGTTGAGTGTGTGAGGGCTAGTTCCATGACATTTAATCACGTTGGTCATACCACACATCACAAGTCCTAAAGTTCATCTGAAGGATAGGGTTATCTACGACTGGATTTAGGGATTTAGGGTTTTATATAAATAACACAAGTTAAAGTTAACCGTGAAACATGAAGTTTATCACGTTGTTCATGATGTACACATGCATTGCTAAGTTCTGCTAGTCATCGAAATGAAAACCCAAGTCGTGAATTTATTGCATTGAACATTAAACGTGTGAGATGGATAAGAATCATTGTTGATGCATGTAGTTAGACCTTATTTCATAACAGCAGAGTTTCAATCGTTTACAAGTCGCAGGGATGAATGTATAATTAGAGTTAACCAAACGCTGTTTATAAAGTGACATGTCATTTGCGACTAACACTTAGTCTATCGCGTTTATCACTTGTGAATGACCAAGTGAGAGTTACATGACATCGAATTAGAAAATGCAAAACAAGTGTAGAAGCGTAGAGAATAAATGTTTTGTGAACGGATGTTTTTGGATGCATGGATGTGTTTTACACCTTTGCTGTGAATGAAGTCAACGATGTTTTTACACTGTCAAGTACATTCTTGAACACGTCAATGACATGGATACATTCCTAAAGTCCATAATCCAAGGATAGGGTTCCCTACGATTGGATTTAGGGATTTAGGGTTTATATAACGCAAGTTAATGTCAATCGTGAAACATGAAGTTTGAACAAGCTTTGTGTTGAAAGTAAGTTACATTCTTCAACCACATCATTGTCCGATGTAAATCAACTGCTTTTCATTGTAAGAAATGTATTATAGAAAAGTGACCAGAAGTTGAATTATACAGGACTCTGTAAATTAGGACGACATGAATCTACTATGAACACCCTTTTAAGTAGCAAACATAAAAACACCATTTGACATGGTACAAATTTTCAACTGGAATTCATACAAGACAGATTCGTAAGCAATGTTTTGAAAACGTTATGCAGTCACTATCGATGGCGCATCAGTTTTACTAAATGTATTGTTTGCCGTTTTCAAATTGAATTCGTGTGTAGACTGTTTTATAAATAAAGATAGATAGTGTTAACCGTTTTTACAGTCAGCATCGACAGCATACAAGTATACACATAACACTCAAAACATGTGCGAGATAAAAATCAGCCTGCTAGATTAAGTGAGTACCTCACAAAAGCGTTGCAAATTTCTTACAGGAAGCTTGAGAAGGAAACTGTGTATCGAGAACGTCTAGCTAGATGAATGTGAATGATATATTCTAACTTCAACTTTCTGACGTTCAAATGAAATTCGTAAACATGAAGCTCTAGACTCATGAAAACTACATGACGAGTGACAACAAC